>JBAMBO010001051.1:0-320776 GCA_037044535.1 Lordiphosa magnipectinata
GCGAGTTACGAACTAGTTCTAGGTTCCACTCTGGTTCCCCCTTTATACTTCGTTACTCTCTTTCTCACTCTTATTGTGGACCTCTCTCTGTCGCTTTAGTCATCAAGCTGAAGCTGAAGTCTCCGGACGTAAATAAAAATTATTGTTCGTAAAACTAAATTGGTCTACCTCAAATCGGAGACGGTCTACCTCAAATCGGAGACGTAACTGGCGCAGTCGGTAGTAGCCAATAAATCTTTATATTTACTTAAGTAAAATAAAGTAATAAGAGCAAAACGTGGTTTGACAAGTGCTGGGAAAAAAAAAAAAAATCTACAGTGTGAAGATCTAACCAAAACTAATGAACTGAAGTTGATTCTTGCTCAAAGCTACACCACAAACTCAACTGCATTAATAGTTAACTTAAGTTAATTATTGTGAAATCCACCGAACTTGCGTTTGATCTCCGTTATTCTCGAAGCATCTCCAGTGCATACATACATATCCACATGTGCTAAAGACGGAAGGCGAAAAAAAAAAAAAAAAAAAAAAGCGACGCCGACAATCACAGAGAACAACTCGCTAATACATACATACATTAAAGGAGAAGAACGTGAAGAACAAAAGAAAAAAAAAAAAAACTGTATTCGATAACCAACAAAACTCATCTATCGATTACAAATTGAAATGTGCTAATAAATACCAAATTTGCAAGCACACTAAACCTGCATAGCAGAAAACAAAACATTAAAAATATAAAACACAAAACAAAACCACAAAATGACAACCCCACCAATGCTGACGGTAAACGATATCATCAAGGATGCACAGCGGATCCGCGAGTTTCGAGGGGATGGGTCATATGCTCTGACCTCTTTCCTCAGGGAAGTCAACATGATTTTCGCCATGCTAGCCGACAATCGAGATGCAACAACCTACGTCTTTCACCGTGTGATCCTCAACAAGCTGCAAGGCGACGCTCTACATGTGCTTAGAACTCTGGGTGATTCTCCATCTTGGCAGGAGGTGCAGGCCGCACTTGTCAAGAACTTCGGCATCAAGGAAAGCTATTACGATCTGTATGCCCAGATTTTCCAGCTAAGACCAGCGGATGGCGACATTCGAGCCTATTTTGGCGACCTACTCGATCTATTATGTAAGATGAACGAAAAATACGAGTATGACAACGAGAAGCCAGTTGAATTTAGCCCTTCTAACATAGAGAAAGTAATTTTAAAAACATTTCAAAATAACATTCCTGTTAATCTGGCGACAATTATCGTAAACAAGAACGCCTCTACCTTGAGAGAAGCTTTTTATACACTCGAAAATGAGGGATTAATAAGAAATGACGCAAAAACAGTCAGACGAGGCATTACTAATATTAATCGAAATCAGAATGTAAATAATACTCACCAAATCTCTTCGAACAAACAGCCATACTTAAGACAAGATATTCCAGGTTCTTATGAACAACCAAACCGTAATACTGTTCAAAGCCATGTCAATGCCAGGCAAAACAATAACTATACACAGAGATCAAACACCAATAACTACATACCTCACACTAATCAACAACACTTTGTTCCTCGATCTAACCAACAGTACATTTCAACCAATAATAACCCGACAGTTCAATCGACTTTGCCCAGAAATCCAAATAGAAATAGCACCAACTCTCGAGCAATGGAAATAGACCATATTCAGGTAGAAGAAGATCTCTTCATAAACAATCCGGAATCCATAGACGAAAGCAATAGTTCCGAACCTTCGGACATACCAGACCAGAACTTTAACGAGGAGATAAATTTTCATATGACTGCCTCCGAAAGGCATTACCCATAGTATCAATTACAATAGGAAGGGACAGACTTACCGCACTTATAGACACTGGATCCACAACTTCTGTTTTAAATAAAACCAAACTTCCACAGTATTTACGACGCCCTTTACGAGAACCAATCCGCGTCTCATCTTTGAATAATAATGTATACATAAGAGACGAGATTATAACTGACCTACCACAAGAATTTGGCGAACAAGCAACCATGTCCTGGAAACTCACAGATTTTATAGACAAGCAGTTTGATGCTATTATAGGGCAGAATATTTTGAGACCCCTAAAGGCAAAAGTCGATATGGATAAGGAAATGCTTATTATAAATGGTTTGGAGATTCCTTTTTTGCCCACTTTTCCCTATTTTAATGAGGAGATACCCCTACTCGAAGCTGTGAGCAAACCGGAAAAGCTCGAACATCTGTATATTGACTTAAACCGTGAGGAAAAAACCGCTCTCGACCAAATTCTGAAATCATTTAAAGATCTTATATTTTATGAAGGAGATATTCTTTCTCATACAGATCTTGTTGAACATGAAATTAAAACCAAAAATGAAAGACCAATATATGCAAAAATATACCGCTATCCTCAGGTGCATGAGCGAGAGATTTCCAGGCAAATAGCCGATATGCTGAGTCAGGGAATTATCAAAGAAAGCAATTCGCGTTACAATAGTCCCGTTTGGGTGGTCCCTAAAAAATCCGTTACCCTCGAGACAGAATGGAGAATAGTCGTTGACTATCGTAAGCTTAATGAGAATACGATAGACGACAAATTCCCAATCCCAAATATTGCCAGCATACTCGATAAATTAGGTAGAGCGCAATACTTTACAACCCTCGACCTGGCCAAAGGATTCCACCAGATTCTTGTCCAAGAGAACGATCGGCAGAAAACAGCTTTTTCGACACCTCACGGCCACTATGAGTACGTTCGCATGCCATTCGGTCTAAAGAATGCGCCTGCCACATTCCAGCGCCTCATAAATAAGGTCCTGAAAAGTCTAATAAATAAAGTTTGTGTCGTCTATCTGGATGACATACTTATATTTTCTACCAGCCTTTTAGAGCATGTCTCTAGCATAAACCAAGTACTGTCCGCATTGCGAAAAGCTAACTTACGACTACAAATAACGAAATGCAAGTTCTTCGCAAAGGAAACTCTCTATCTAGGACATTTGTTGACATCATCAGGTGTTAAGCCAAACCCGAAAAAAATAGAGAGCATACTTAAGATAGTCCTTCCGAGAACTATCAGACAAGTGAAGTCTTTTCTTAGTATCACTGGATATTATCGAAAATTCATCCGTGATTACGCACAAGTCACGTACCCAATGGTTAAATACCTAAAAAAGGGAGCTCGATTAAACCTGAACGATCCAAACTTTATTAACTCGTTTAACAAACTAAAAGCTATTATCACTGAGCCACCTGTTCTGAAATATCCCGAGTTTGAAAAGACCTTTCAATTGGTCACAGACGCTAGTGACGTAGCGATAGGTGCTGTACTACAACAAAACTCGCATCCTATTGCCTTTGCCAGTAGAACGCTCAGCGATACCGAAAAACGGTATTCCGCCACTGAGAAAGAGCTACTCGCTATCGTCTGGTCGACAAACTATTTCAGGCCGTACTTATATGGAGTCAAATTCGATATACTCTCTGACCATGAACCTCTCAAGTGGTTATTCGTCAAGTCTCAGGGCAAAGAATTAAATCCTAGGCTTTATAGGTGGATTATAAAGCTCAGCGACTTCAATCTCAACGTAAATTACATTAAAGGCAAGGAAAATCAGGTCGCCGACTTTTTAAGTAGAGTCAATGCCGAATCCGGAGAAATATATGCCTTAAGCGCCTCAGTTGATTCGCTTTATAACAACGATGATCGGGAAACGACACACTCGGCTAGGGAAGATCTACAAAACCATATTGGGATTATTGACTCAGTCGTCAATAAGTTTAAAACACAGATAATCCTCGTGAAGCATAAATGCGTCGAGTTTGAGGCCAAAAATGGAAATTCCAAACTCTTTCTTAGCTCCACTGACTTAACTAGCAATAATCTCGATCAGTTACTGACAGACCACGTTAAAAGCGGGAAAGTAGGTATATACACTGAGTTGAGCGACCATGAATACAATGTTCTGCAGACGAAAGTCATTGAGCTATTCGAGGGGAACGCCAATGTAAAATTCGTGAGGTGTGCTTATATGGCCAGAGAGATCGAAACCGAAGACGAACTTAATTACCAGATCAAACAGTATCACAAAAACGAAACATTTCATGCTGGAATAAACGAAAACTACGAGGGCCTTAAAAGATTGATCTATTTCCCTAACTTGAAGACGTACATCCAAAAATACATAAATAATTGTGACACATGCAACCGCGCTAAGTACGACAGATGCCCAATAAATGAAAAATTTAAAGTCACAGAAACTCCAAAAGACATTCGCGAAATAGTACATATGGATGTGTATACCAATGCAAAATCCAATTTTCTGACATTCATTGACCGGTTTTCTAAATTCGCGGCTGGGTTTTATTTGGAGGATAGAACAAATCAAACCATAACAGAAAAGATACGTTTGTTTAAATCAATAAAGGGTCCTTTCATAAAGCTTATCACAGACAACGAGTTCAAAAGCTCCAATATAAAAAATTACCTCGAGGAAGAAGGTGTCAGTCTTCATTTGGTAAAGCCAAATAACCATACTGGAAACGCCGATATTGAACGCTTTCACAGCAGTATTACCGAGAAAATAAGATCCCTGAATGTCGAACAGTCAAGCCTTGGTATTAAGGATAAAATGAGTAAAGCCATTGAGTACTATAATAGCTCCGTTCACTCGATTTTAAAACAAAAGCCAATAGATGTTGAATTTGGCAGATGCGACAAAGTCAAAATATATCAGAACCTCTTACGAAGTAAAGAAAAATGTATCGCCAAAAGAAACAAAAACAGAGAAAATTACATTGAAAATCGAGAACGTGGTTATATAAAAAACTACAAGTCACTAAGACACAAGAATGAACCTAAGTTTAAGATAAGTCCTTTGAAGGATATCGCCATCGCTAACGTTAAGAGAAAGCCTAAGTTTGCTAATGAAACATAAAAAAAAAAGAGAGTAGTCCAATTTTCTTTTCTTTCGTTCCACATTCTAAAAGAATATTTTAAAAAATAAGAGAAAAATGAATCCAAAAAAAAAAATTAATTGAAAGAAAACGAAATTCGATTTTATACGTAATAATTTGTAGAACTATAAGTCCAAACGAATGTATTTTATTTTATTATTCTGAACTCCATTATTGTAAACCTTTGTATATGATTGTTTCGACTTGGAGTGATCCACAATTTGGCGGGGGAGAAGTTACGAACTAGTTCTAGGTTCCACTCTGGTTCCCCCTTTATACTTCGTTACTCTCTTTCTCACTCTCATTGTGGACCTCTCTCTGTCGCTTTAGTCATCAAGCTGAAGCTGAAGTCTCCGGACGTAAATAAAAATTATTGTTCGTAAAACTAAATTGGTCTACCTCAAATCGGAGACGGTCTACCTCAAATCGGAGACGTAACTCGCGCGCACTTTCAAACCACAAGTGCGCGCGCCGTCAATCGATAGGCAGCCAGCTGATCAACCACGATATCGTTATCAATATCGCGCGCTCTGCCACTATCAGCAGATCGTCGCATTTTACCGTCTGCTAGTCTTAGCGCATTTTGGCTTTCTCATTTCTTTGTCATCTTCATTGTCCAAATCCTCCAGAGACTTGCTTATACTTGTCTGATTTGGCTTTATTCTTTCTTCTTCTTCATCATCATCATCATCATCATCATCATCATCATCATCGTCGTCGTCGTCGTCGTCGTCGTCGTCGTCGTCGTCGTCGTCGTCGTTGTAATTGACAACAAGACTGTCCATGATATCCTCCAAGGACTTGCTAAGGCTTGCGCGTCTGAACTCATTCTCTATCGTAGTCTCACATAGAATATCACGCGAGCAAATCATAAAAACCATTTTTTCCATTTCCCAAAAAATTTAATGATTTCTCAAGTAGTAGTACAGCAAGTATATACAGCAAGTATATACAGATAGTATATCTGTGTCCTTAGTTTAAAGTTTTCAATTATTTTTCTTTATAGATAGCAGCCACAAATACTAACGTATCAAGAGGAGTCCTGCTGTGCGCTTTGAAAGAGTGGAAGCAGCCCATAAAGTTCAAGGGTCTCGTCAAGTTTATCGGAGCTCGTATGATGGTACCGGAGGAGAACATTAAAACCAGCCTTAGAAAACTACTAAACCATAGCGTAAATCACATGGTTGTTGGATGAAAAACGGGCAGTTATACGGGTTGTGGCCGAATGGTAAAGCGAACCAGGCAAGGGTCAACCATGAAGAGGAAGATTATAATACGGCCAACAAAGCCAGGATGTGGAATCAGCAGCGGCAACGCGAGCGGTGGCCGAGATAGCAGCGTCCAGAGTAAAAGACATACAGCCATGCTCCCATTTTCACTTTCGCAAAACTTTTGCGATTTAAAACCGGTTTTGGAAACAAATTTTTCCGAAACCGAAAATGGGAGCATGGCTGATAATATACATATTTATCAAGGGTGAAAAACAAAAAAATACTAAAAAGCACTTCAAAATTTTACTAAAATTTGAAAAATAAATAATAATGAAAAATAATAAATAATAATAAAGTTACATGTGTTCGGTATGAGATGAAAGCAAAAACTAAAGAAAGTTCAGCTAAATTTTACGAACTTGACTGTTTTTGAATTTGAGTGAAAACTCAACGCCTATTTAATGTGAAAAATTTAGCATAACAAAAAATCTAAATAATTAATTCTTTACTCAAAAGGTCTATTAAATAAATTCGAACCGCTTACTCCGATGGCCCGATTGTCCCGCGTGGCCCCTTTTTTCTGCCTGAAAAGTAGTGTTGGGTTGTGCATGAGTAATTGTACAAAATTGAGTTGTTCACTAAACTGAAAAAGTGAATATGTTCTTCTTTAATTTTTCATTTTTGTTCAGCGAGTCTTGGTAAGTCCTTCTTGCTCTGTGAACTGTGCAGTCTGTCTTGCTCTGTAAGTTGTTCTGTGAGCTGTACACTGAAACGTTCAGTATCTAGTTCAGTGAATTGTTCAGTATGTCCTGAATGTTCACTTAGTTCACTGTCTGTGGTCAATGTGTGGAAACTCTGTACTAAGCAACCTTCAGGGTGTGGCAGTCCAGTCCGTATTTTTTTATTCAGTATTTCTTTGACCAGAAAGCAAAGTGATATTTGGAACCATTTCACCGAATTGGATAATAAAAAGAGAGGAAAGCTAGCTTCGGCTCAACCGAAATTTATAAACCCTTGCAGGTTGTATATATATAAATTTTAGATGACTTTCGTCGAACATTCTTAGCTGAGATTTTTCCCAAACTCAGCTGTAGATGGCTACTACTACTTTGTCCATGTGGCGGATCACAGTTCATCCCGCTCCAATCACAATTCCCGTCATTCGCATATCACTAACAACTATCGATACTCGATTCTCCCGCTCTTTTTATACACTTGTTATATCTTTCATATCTAACTCACACTCTTGGAATTGTGTTTAACTCAAGCAGCCCGCCTCTACGATAAACCAACTAAAACTAATCAGCGCGTTGATTAAATAATTAAAGTGGCCTAAATCGCCACGACCATTTACTTGCCAGTTTTTTATATGGCAGCTATACGATATATTCATCCGATTCTGACCAAACTCCACAAAATTGTGTGGAAACTGATAATATTCACAATTGGAAAGTACCTAGGAATAAAGACGCTACCATTGAAAACAAAAATGGTTTTCTCACTAGAATTACTTTATCGACCGATCGTTTCTATAGCAGCTATAGTCTTGGCAGAATTGTGTGTTAGCAAATAATATTGATTAGTAACAAGCCTGGAAGCGATAGCATTGAAAACAAAAAAGTATTCCCCACTAAGACTTTTTCCAAGGCTGCAAACCGGTCCGAAACCGAACCTCGAGAACCGGTTCGGTTCGGGTTTTTTGGGGTTCGTGAACCGGTCTATGAACCAGGCGCTCTATATTTTTGACTAAATATAGAGAAAATCTAATAAAATTACAAAATAAAATAATAACGACTCCGACACGGTGGGGGAATTTTATTTGCCCGTTCGGCCAGCTATGCCCCTATTCACAGCCAATTGTAGTCAGAGAGCTAACAAAAACTTTAATAATAAAGAGATCGAGAAGAGGGAGAGAAAGAGAGAAAAAAAACCAAAACCTATAGTTATGTAGGAACAAAGGAATAAAAATTAGATAATATAATAAATTAAAATAACACTGAGATAGATAGAAAAAAATCCAAAAGTAAACTTTCAAAATAAAAAAATTATACGTAAAACTTCTCTGGCCCGGTGGGGGAGGATTTTTTAGCCAGTCCGGCAAGCAATGCCCCTACTCACAGCTGGGAGTGGTCAGAGATTTCCCCGGAGATAATTAGAGAGAGAAGTTTTTAGAGAGAAGAGAGCGAGATCTGTTGAGAGCAGGTGATAGAGATCATTGTAATTTCGACTTAAGACCCGAAAACGATTGTGCTGGGCATAATCAGTTGTGCATCTGGGCAAGATTAAAGGTAAATAGTTTCTAGTTGGCCTTGAAGGAACGGAAAAGTTAAGGCGACCTAAAAGATCAGAAGAGTCTACATCACCGATAATTAGCTTATGAAGAAAAGAAACGCCTAGGACTGTTCTACGATTAGCTAACGAAGGAAGGTTAATAAGCAAGAGTCTGCTGGAGTACGATGGCAGACGAAGGTTAGGGTCACAATTTAGTCCACGAAGAGCAAAAAGCAAGAATTGCTTTTGTACTGATTCAATACGATCGAACACCATACAGACGAGCATCATTTAAGTACAGGACGGACTAGGGCAGTGTACAGGAGCATTGTGGTTTATGGATTATTAAATTCCTTCGACCAACATTTAATGAATCCAAGTATACCATTCGCCCTATTAACAATAGAGGAGATATGAGAATTGAAACTCAATTTGGGGTCAAAAAGAACTCCAAGATCAACGACTGTAGATATTCGTTCCAAGGGTTCATTGCCAATCGTATAAATAGCCAGCGAAGGTTTGCAACGATAGAAAGTCATAAGCATGCACTTGGAGCATTTAAGGTGTAAATGATTAACCAAGCACCAAGAGGAGTGCCAGGAGTTTAAATCATCTTGCAATCTAATGGAATGCGTCGGGTCGTTAAGACAAAATAAGTTTAACATCATCGGCATACATAAGTATCCGAGAATAAGTCAATATTGTGGGGAGATATTTAATAAAAAGAGTAAAAAACAAATGGCCGAGGTGGCTGCCTTGTGGCACACCAAAAGTGACAAAGACAGGCTTTGAAGTATTAGAGCGAAGCAGGACTTTTTGAGTTCTATCTTTTAAACAGGACGAAATCCAAAGCAGAAAAGAGGAAGGAAATCCTAAACGATCAAGCTTAAAGAGGAGAAGACCGTGGTTCACAGAATCAAATGCTTTACTGAAGTCGGTGTAGATGACATCAGTTTAATTTTTTAAAAGGAATCCATCGTTAATCATTGAGGTAAATTCAAGCAAATCGGTCGTAGTTGACCGACGCTTTTCTCATAATATTATATTACTCATACGGCAACAAAATCTTTAGAACATTTCCTCTGGATGCCTAGAGGAATGTTTTCTTGGTTGGGCCAAAAGCTCTAGAGCTCAAAGA
Source organism: Lordiphosa magnipectinata (assembly GCA_037044535.1). Lineage (NCBI taxonomy): Eukaryota > Metazoa > Arthropoda > Insecta > Diptera > Drosophilidae > Lordiphosa > Lordiphosa magnipectinata. The sequence continues at coordinate 9,574 of JBAMBO010001051.1, forward strand.
TGAGTAGCGGCCATACAAGTGAATGACAAAAGGAAATTTCAATGTGGACCTGTGCTTATGCGAAATTCTCCCCAACAAAGGTTCAAGGGTTTTCGGTTGGAATATCCAACTTATTTGGTTTTACTTTAACATTGATAAGTAACCTGATATGAGTGGATTCTTTCCGTTTCTTTGCCTGTGTTCATTAAAGTAGAACCAGAATTTATTTTTTTGATTCTTACGCTGCATTTAATTTTGAATAAGCAATCATAATATTCTGCAATATGATTAGGAACTAGGAAACTATTCTTAATAGTGAGTTTAAAATCTCTCCTCCTCCTACTTTTTTGCGCCGCCTTGCTTATAAATCTTCGTCCTCCTCGGGCAAGGCGCTCTCCTGAGCCGCCTGCATTTCTCGCTCAATTTGCTGCTGCCATTCTTGATCCATTCTAACCTCTGGTGGCAGCAGGGCTGGCATGTCAACCAACTGCAGTTGGGGGATCACCGACTAATTTGCGGCCCAGCCAGAGAAATGGCTTCGCGAAATTGTAGTTGAATTTACCCGGTATTTCGAAGTACTGTAGGTTTTTTTGTAGTTGGAACACAATGTTTTTGGCTTTGCGGTCTTTAATGTCGACTTTGTTCCCGCACAGCACTATGGGTAATTTGTCGCATACGCGCACCAAATCCCGATGCCAGTTGGGCACATTCTTGTAGGTGATACGCGAGGTTACATCGAACATGATGACCGCACACTGGCTTCCAATGTAGTAACCATCGCGCAGACCACCGAACTTCTCTTGGCCAGCCGTATTCCAGACATTGAAGCGTATGGCACCGCGATTGGTGCGGTATTTCTTTTCAAATTCGCCACTTATGTGGCGCTTGATGAAAGTAGTTTTTCCACAGCCGCCGTCGCCAACAAACACGCACTTGAAAGTAGGAATGTCAAGATTTGTCTGAGCCATCTTAATTGCTGTTTCTGTTGTGTTTCTTTAATAATTATTACTGAATTTGATTAAATTTTCCAACGAGCTCATACGATTGAATTATGTTTAACTATTGAAACCAGAAATAACAACTGAACTATCTCGTCCAAATTCGAATTGAATTTTAAATCAAAGCCAACTTGAGCAGTAAATACAGCCCAAAGTCGGTGTAAATAATCTGTCTGTAAGTACACAATTGTCTCTGTAAATTATCAAAAGAATCAAATATTTAAAAGAGGATTGAGCCCTAGGACATAAACATATTCTAAATTCAAACTTTACTCACAATTATGTACCCCTGTAGCTCACCCTGATCCTTTAGTTACCCCTGACAATCACAAAATTTATTCACTAACAAATAAATGAGTACATTTACCCTGTACCTCAAAATGGAACAGAACTGTTGTGCCTTCTCCTATTAATATTTAGATTAAAATATTCTACAAGTGTAAGACAATCACAGGTTCCAGCAACGATATATTTATTTACAAATACAACAATAATTAAATAATAAAATACAATTTTAAATTTAATACATTTCATAGTATTTAAATAATTTTTGATCAATAAAGTCACCAATCCCGCACATCGCTCATGTGTCATATTAATTTAACGCTTTGTTTGTCCAATTTATTGAACCACTTGGTTCACTAATTTTTCGAATTCTGCTGAAATTCGCTTATTAATCACATAATTTAAAAGGGTCTAATAGCCCATATCCCAATAGCTCAATAGCCAAGGGTCTAATGGCATCATTTCTTATCATGTTCATTTCTTAAAATTTTGCCGTTTCTATTGACAAATCGTCATCTTTTTGACACTTTGACAAAAACAGCTGCTTTGTTTATTTTAATTAACTGGCGGCAAACTCAAGTGGACTTTTTGAAATATTTAGCAAAAAAAAAGACATACCCGTCAGGAAAGCAATTTCTCGGGGCGAACGCATTGCCATCGCCCTGAACTATCTGCAGAAAACTAAATACACAATTTATTTTGACTAATTTATATTTAAAGCAAAATTGCGCCTATACAGCACTGTTCATCATTGTCTTGTGCTGTATAGGCAACCAGCTCTTTTTGGTGTACAATGCATAAGTTGTTTACAGTTGTGAACAAATGCAACAATTTCGGACCTCGAGCCAGCTAAACTCACAAATAACATATAACAATTTATGCTGAATCAAATAGCCTTTTCACAGTTCCCATACACATTTTGAGTAGGAATCTAGTTTTTCTCCATAAAGTGAAATATGTAGTTTCAGTTTAAACAGGCTATAGCTCTGCCAAACAAATTAATATAAAAGCAAAATTATTTTTATAATTAGAGCATTTGTTGCTCTATATGCCTAGGTTGTTCCAATAGAAATTCGACAGCCACACTATCTAAGAGGGGATGATTTATTTTGAGAAAATTGGCATAAAACTAAAATTGTCCGACTTTTGAGTCCAATTTAGACACTTGCTGCTACACTTATATTCAGGGTTGGCAATATTCAACGGACCCATCTGGCAACACAATAACTTTTGACGATCTGGCATCGACTAATTACATTATTGGGCCGTTCTTTTTCGAAGTTGGCCAAACGGTTACCGTCAATCAGGAGCGTTCTCGCGATATGATAACCAATTTTTTGATGCCAATTGTTCGTCGAAAGCGTTTGGCGCACTACTGGTTTCAGCAAGATGGCGCTCCACCACACACAAGCCGCACTACAATCAATATTTATTATTATTATTATTATTCATCCTAGTGCTACAAGTTTTGTTAACTTATCTTTCTGCACTAGTCACACAAATTATTTATCATTATTCTTAACATAGATTTATAATTAAAAATTTAAATATTAAATAGAATACATTGGAAAAAATTTTGGATTGTTGTTTTTAGTACTTAATATATCTTAATTATATATTTATCTATTAGTCTTGTTTGTCTAGAGTTTAGACGGCTCTCTAAAGATGTGTTTTGAGGTCTTTACTAAATGTGTGTGCGCCACTGATAGTTTTAAGGTTATGTGGTAATTGGTTCCAAAGGCGGACAGCGTTTCCGAAAAAGTGTTTGTCGGAACATGCCAGTCTGTTTCTCACGCAGACACGATTGCTGGTTCTTCTGGATGAGGTAAAGCTGAACATGTTAAACAAGTAGTCTCGATTTTGTCTGTAGATTATTTTGTGACTGAATAAAAGGACTCTATAACTAATCAAAGCGTTAAGGCTGAGGTCATATATTTTAACTGCAGAGCTTGTGACGTGATCCCTTCTTTGTAGCCCATAAATATATCTTGCAATACTATTAAAAGCTACATTTAATTTCTGTTGGCTACCAGCATCACAATTACCACAAATTTCTATACCGTAAAAAAGTACAAGAACAACGGAAGACTTCGCAATCAGCAGTCGTATGTTTATAGGTAAAGCTGAGTTAGCGATAGTTGCCTAAGCAGTGCGTAAGTCTTCCCAACTGCCTTATTTATATGATCCTGCCAGGATAGAGTTTTGTTGAAAGTTATTCCAAGTTTATCAGCCTTATAAACATACAGTATAGATGCTCCATCTATTTCTAATTTTGCAAAGTTTTCAGTACTTAAGATCTTTTTGTGTATGACAAGGCATTTCGATTTGATGGGGCTTATGCTAAGTCCATTTTTCACTTACACTTACATTAAACAGATCATTGTTACACGCATTAATACACTGGTCAATTTGACTCAACGGACTACTAACATACATTTGGACATCATCTGCATATATATGGACTTCGCACTTTGACAACACACTGGGAAGATCATTTACATACACTGTAAACAGAAGAGGCCCTAAAACTGATCCCTGTGGGACTCCACGTGTAATAGGGAGAAACTCTGACATGTTTGCATTTGATACGACTGCTTGATTTCTATGGTTTAGGTATGAATACATTAGTTTAATGGCCGTTTCAGAGAAGCTGTATAGATTTCTTAACTTAGTTAGTAGTATTTCGTGATTGACGGTGTCAAATGCCTTTGTAGTCAAGAAGTGTTAGTAAAGTTACGTCGCTTTTGTCCAAGTTTCTGCGGATGTCTTCAACTATTTTAATGATTGCTGTAGTACAGCTCCTATTTTCCCGAAATCCAGACTGGTTGTTGTTGAGGTGTTTATTAGTGGCTAGGAAACTCGTTATTTGTGTTGCAATCAGCTTGTGTTGAATCGAAATCAAAGGTTTACATAAACAAGCCACGGACCCTGGAAGAGCAGAAAAACAATATCGGCCAAAACCATGGAAATGCTGCAAAACAGGGTCAATACACAGAAGCCGCTCAAGGCGACCATTTACGAGATATCATATTCAAAAAGTTATGTAAACAAATCTACTTGATTACAATTAAATGATTTTTATCACAAATTGTGTTGTTCTTTGATAATTTAAAAAAAATCATCGGTCCGTCGAAAATGGCCAACCTTGTAGCGCCTTTCATTTTTTAAAAGATGCATTGATATGGTCTCTGTCGTAAATAGCTCATAAATCCAGATTCTTATGCAAAGTGGACGCCATAAATCCTGGAGCATTATAATTTAAGTTTCTTCATTTGTTAAGCCTTTTTAACCCATTTACTTACGTTTTTTAAAATTTATTTGTTTTTTTTTTTGAATCTTTAGACCTACATTTCACACTTCCTCAGGCCAAATTTGTACATGTCATTGATCTATTTATGAAATGGCAATAAACAAACCAAATCTTGAACAACAATACCCCATTTATACCAACATTGGCCATACCAAAATCGACTCATCGTGATATGCATATACAAATTTTGTTTGGCTTTTGTGTTTGTGAAAAAAAAAACAAATAAATATAACATTTTTTTCAAGTACGGTAGCATTCACTTGTACTATATGTACATTCTCATTATCAATTTTAATTAGGGAAGTTGTTGTTAAAAGTCAGACAGTTCAATAAACCAAACACCAAACCTGAAACCCAAAACAAATCAGTTAGCTTTTATGTGATATTTATTTGATATTTAAAATCAATTAAATTTGATCACAAATTTTTTCATTTCACCTTGGCGATTTCAATGAAAGTGATACTCTTCTCGTTTGTACCTATTAAACTTTTTATTCAGCTGTTAGGAACGATTAAAGTTTGCATGGATTTCATACAGACTGAAGATTCTTTCGTAGTTCTGAAGAATGTGTTCCTTATCTCTTAGGCATATTCAAAAGCATGGTGGTGATTTCCTAGTCTCTAGTACTTAGATTTCCAGTCTGTTCAAATACTTGTTTGTCACACGGGAATAAATGATATATAATATGATGATGCTCCAGCATTCTCTTTCTCAAACAACTCTTCCATGTTTTACATTGATTATGAGAAATATTATGGTAGTTGTCTCACAAACAAAATTAGTTATTTAAACGAAAAAAATGTGTAATTATATAAAAAAATATAATTTTATAAATTATAAATATATATTAAATAAAAAAAACTGCACTGTCGACACACTGTATGGAGAGCAGAAACTCGCCGAATTTCGAAGAAACCACAATCTTACAACAAGGGAACAACTACAAGAAACGCTTTACTCTCGAAATGTTACATATAATAAATACAACAAGAGACTAAACTACAAAACGGACACCGACAACTGCGCCCACATATACAGACACCTACTGAACAAACAATAGCTTAGTGTTAAACTCCACGTCAAGCGGTACAGACGTGTTAAATATTGTATGTAAAAATGTTCAAAAATTTTGTTTAAATGTATTGTTATAATTGGTGAATTGTTCCTTGTAGTGTCCCTGAAGACGGATCAAGCCAGCGCTGTTATAACCACTTGGGAATTCCAAAAGCGACTTAACAGCAAAAACCGGGCACTACTAGACAGCGCCAAGTTTACTGGCAACTTTGTGTGTATGTGTGTCACCAAATGGCCTTACTATTGTTTAAAGTTATTTGCAAACATATAAAACACTCACATATGTTCTGTTAAAATTTACCATAAAGCCTAGTACTGAGGGCGTATTGAGTATTTCATATAATTAGAAACACCTTGGCTTTGCTTTGATGATCATGTGCTTTTAGAAAGTGTTTCTATTTATGTGAAATACTGTGACGAAAGAAAAACTCGAACGCCCTCAGTACTAGGATTAAAGGCCTATTTCCAGAACTCACAAAAATACATTTTTATGTCGAACTTCACATGAATAGAAACACTTCTGACATGTTTTGAAATCTGAATGCTATCACACAGCAATCCAGCCTAAAGGCTTGATTCCAGGTGACATAAAAATTTATTTCGGCACAATAATTCATACAAATAAGATTGCTCAGTCACAGAAATCTCTAGAGATTTCATCTTCGGTTGGTTTGCAAATCGCTCGAAAAATTCGTCGGTGTCACAGAACTTCAAGAGATTAAATTTTCTTATTTGAAAATCTAGTTAGAGCAGAAGCTGTGCCAATTAAAATATCCTCTCTAAAAACGGGGCTGCATCTCTCGCAAAAAAATGTCCCTTTTTTCAGTTAAGGGGGAATTTGATGTACAAGTGATTTTTATTGATTGTGTTATATGCATTTTTCAATTATAATTCAAATTTATATATATTCATTTCATATTCTCTAAAATAAAAATGCGAAATTTAAAAATGTCTTCGCGCCACTCACGAAGTATAACTTGCCAGCCCTTAGTCAGCTGGCTGTCACATAGAGGGCGTCGCAACCTGTAGATGGCGCCACGTGAGGTTGCTTTTGACTAATATGAAAGACTGGTTGGTTTTGCGAATAATAATTAAAACGCAAATTTCAATGTTTCAACTAATTAAATAATTTATTAATTTGATGCAACATATCCAGAAAAATAATGTGGTTTACATTTCCAAAACTAATTTTACCTGTCAAAATTGTTTGGGTAGTGATTTTTCCTAATTCTCCTTACAAAACACGAGAGAGTTGAAACCAACCGTAAGATATTTCTGTGACACCGAGAATTGGTGTTGGGTTGGAAGTGATTTCAGTGACACCGCTGTAATTATATTGTAAGTATTTAAAAAAGATTATTGAAATATGGCGCCAAACAAAACAGAGCATACTTATGAGGACACTTATGTTAAGGCTCACACTAATATGTAACCACACTCAAAAAAAAACAGATTGTCGTGGTGTACCCAGAAATAGGCGAATAACTTCAAACGGAATCCTTACTCATTGGGACAACATTTGTTCAACGGAGAATTGAATGGGCTCTGATAATAATTTCTAAGGAAAACCCGCATAGAATAAAATAGTTAAAACCCTTTTTTTAATGGGTAAAGGGTATAAAAACTCTAGCAGAATCTTTGCATCCGGCAAACGTAAAATTCTGGAAAAACTATTAAAACTAGTGGAAAAATGCGGTTATAGCCTGACAAAAAAGTAAAATATTTGGAGACTATGAAAAAAATAGTTGCCCACTTCAGAAATAATTACCCATATGCAATATCAAATGAACCAACATTTTGTGTACCCTTGCAGAGAGTATATTAAATTTGTCCAGATGTTTGGAAGAACTCGGACTGTATATACCTCTTATCAGCATGACGAGCTGAGTTAATATAGCTATGTCCGTCTGGTTCCTTAGAACCAGCATATTTGCTATCTTCTCCGTCAGTTACAAAGCTATCTTAACAAAACATTGCACGAAGTCTTTAGGTACAAATACGCTGCACATTTGTCGGAGCCGGCCGAATAACCATAGTATATAGCTTATGTAATATTCAAAACAGCTACCAATTCGGCAGTAATAAATCTAATTTGTTCTCTTTGTTCGCCCGGACTTCCGGCTCATAGTCGCAATCACAACTGTTAATGCTTTGTGGATCATCCAAGTTTTCTAACTCTTCCACATTGTTTTGTTGATTCGTCCTTAGCCTTGGAATCGGTAACGTCAAATAGTATCTTCAATAATCTCTTTTCCCTTCTTTGTTCCCTCTTCACCCGCTTTTTTCACATTCGTTTCCAAATGAACATACTCTTGGTAAAGGTCAATAATTTGCTTGTAAATCTTTGGTCGTATGAGCTTTCTCTCATTCCGATTTCAAATGGCAAATGCAAGTTTTGTGCATTTGTGCCATATAAAAATGCAGATAGCACACACCTTCTCGTTTACAAGGAGAACACTATTTACTGGTACAGAGTATCTTATAGTCGGGCTTGCCCGATTTTCTCACTTGTTTTGCTTTATTATTTCTTGAAGGATTTGTTAGTATATTATTTTGTATATAGTGTATAATCATGCTCCATATATAACTACATCGCAGCATTGTAATGTTTTGAAAATGAAATACTAAAGTTCGGCATTCCTTTGGTGATGGGGGTGAAAAGTTTAAGGGCACGTTTGTTTAGAGATTCATGTACATCAAAGGCGACCATGAATCATGCTTCGGATGGTTAAGACGCCTGCCTCGCATCTATGTACATCTAAACGAGTGCATATGAATGAATAACACAAGGCAACAAAATTCGACATTTTCTAGTATATTGAATGGTTGGTGGTGATTCTAGTTGATTTTCGTGTGCTGAACACGAATCTGTTTTCAGAAATGGTCCATCACGTCGGGATTTTTAGTAATTTGAGCTTACAGTTGTAAATAGTGTCTGTTTTTACCCTTTTCATTTTGTTTTGACTTTCTTTGATTTAGATATAGACTATCATATAGCTGCCATAGGAATGCTGAATTTGGATGTAGTATAATTTTGTTTGCAAGCGATAGTCACCCTAATCCACAATAAAATTCAATTATTCGTAGCATTCGTTTGGCAGCTATATGATATAGACGTCCGATCTGCGAAAAGTGGACATTTTTGAAAAGCTTGATAAATATAAAGCTCACTTGCCAAGTTTAAATCACATAACTTTGAAACTGACTGTGTGGCAAAGCTTTATCACCATCTTTTTGAAAGTACCGTAATTTAAGATCTGTTTGGGGCAATAAAATGTATATTCTTAGAACCTATAGAATGGTGATTATCACCGAGAAAAAATTATACATAAACTTAAGCAACAGTCTCTTAATATTATTAAGCAATTTAAAAAGTTATTATATTTGGATTTTGATAGATACAGTAAAATACTATTCAGCAATATTGGCACTAGACTTGTCCCATAAATCAAACCTGAGAAATCCAGTTTTAAAAAAACATTTTTTTAAATTTATCGTTTTTGACTATTTTTGAAATTGTTTATAAAATTAACAAACATTTTTTTGCAAGACCGAAAATCACCTTTTGGCGGGAATGTCGAGATCTAATTTCGGATTTTTTTTTGTTTTAATCAAAAATGGTGAATTTTAAAAGCGTTTGGTTTTAAAAAGGCCATATGGGTATTGAAAACCAGTCTGTTTGAAATAGCTAGATGTCTGATAGGACTTCCTCGAACGAAAACTAAGAGCTGACACCAATATACCTCCTGTTCATTACAATTTCTTACAATTTTTGAAGTATACCAAAAACTGTTTAGCTGACGAAATGTGGTCTTGTGGGAGGATTGTAAAAATGTCCACCTCCAGGTGCCATTACCCCATAAAGTATTTTATTTTGTCAACAACTACAGATTTATTTTATTATCACTGACATACAACTTTGTTTTTAAGCTACGTAGTGCAATTTTTCACACAATTTTTAACAACCCTTTTTCAAATATGCCATATCCTGTTATCCTGTTGCGATTCTCACGCTTCCTAAACTGTTGTGCCTTCCATTTTCAATGGACAGCTTTGAAGTGCCAAGGTTTTTTACATTTCTTTTCCCTCTCTCTCTCTCACACACACATAAAATGAGCAACATACAAAAGCTTACCTTTTCCTGCCCACTCAGGAACGTCACATTGAATTCTCGTTCGGAAAATGACCCGAAGGCCCAACTAAAGCTGAATTGGAAAAGCTTTTCATTCATAAACTTGCACAACAACAACGACAATTGGTGAGCGGAAATAAAGCGAAATGGAAATTCCTCGAAAATGCGTATCTACAAAGTAGCTGCTACCGCCTTTGGGCGGAAATAGGGAAATACAGAAATTGCGAAGGTTTCATCTTGTATAATCGGCTTATAGTTCCAGACTTAACTGATTGCTTGTTTGTCTTGTTTAATATTTTGTTTTGTGCCAAGCTCCTCTACATGCACAAATAAGTATGCAATTCATATATCTCCCACAGGAGCTTCAGTGTCTAGGTCGAGGAAGCTTTCATTCTCATGTGTTTTATGTGTGTGCATTAGAGTTGGTGCGAAGGTCACCGCAACACCTACACAAATACTTGAAATGTTTTGGTATGCCTGTTAAATTGTTTATATTTGTTAAGCCGATAAGAACTACACACACACAAACTTCTTCTGGTATTTAAATGAGATTTGTGCCGAGCTCCTTAAACTACAGCTTCGATATCAGCCACAAAGTATTTGATAGATGTGGGAATTCCATCATTCACTGCTAGATGGGTGCATATTTGCTCAAGGAGATGGAGCGATATTTACATCGAATAATGGAAAATATTAAAAGTGTAACAATTGGGCTTGATAGCGTTCTGGGAGGAATACCATTATTGTATTATTTGTGGGTTGTTTCTTGTGCCCAAGAGTTTTTTTGTCTTTGAAGTGCATCCACATTCCCTTTGTATTTATTTTGTCGTAATTTACTAGCACTTTGTGTCTACTGTTTACATGGACTAGTTCTTTTTATACCCTTGCAAAGGGTATCATAATTTTGCCCAGAAGTTTGCAACGCATAGATATATTCATTTCCGACCCCATAAAATATATATATTCTTGATAAGGGCGACGAGCTGAGTCGATTAAGCTTTGTCCGTCCGTCTGTCTGTCCGTCTGTCGGTCTGTCTGTCCGTCTGTTTCTACGCAAACTAGTCTCTCAGTTTTAAACTTCAGCGATCGAGCTGAAATTTTGCACAGAGTCTTCTATTTACTGCACGCTGCTAATATGTCGGAACCGACCGGATCGGATGACTATATCTTATAGCTGCCATAGGAACCATCGGTCAAAATATGGGTCTTAGGGAAAATAACTTTTTTGTTTTCAAGTAAATCGTTCTTAAGGTTGGTGATTCTTAATATTACACGCTTTCAAACTAATTTGAAAAAGTTGATCGACATCGGGTGACTATATCTTATGGTTGCCATAGAACCGATCGGTAAAAATAGTTCTTAGTAAGAAATTTTTTTTGTTTTTAATGTTAGCGTCTTTAAACTTACTGATTACTAATTCTGTATGCTTTCAAATATATTCGCAAAATTTGGTCGAAATCGGATGACTATATCTAAAGTCTGCCTTAGGAACGATCGGTCGGAAAATGAGTCTCAGTGAGAACTCGGTGATTTTTTTATTTTGATATGTTTTCAAAAAGTTTTGCGAAATTTGGTCGAAATCAAATGTTTATCTGTCGGAAAATGGGCTTTAGTTAGAAAAATTTTTGATTTTTATGTAATTTGATTGATATGATTTTTATCTGACATTTCAAAAACAGCATTTGCAAGGGTATAAAAACTTCGGCACAGACGAAGTTAGCTTGGCCTTCTCGTTTTAGTTGTCCCACCATTTGCGCGATTTCTAGTTCTGCAAGTACTCCCACCTTGGAGTTTCTTTCAAATTGTACTCTAGTTTTTGCTCTTTCCTCCTTCAGCATTTCTATCTCCTTTTGGCTTTTAGCTCCTGAATCGGTTGTCCTCGATCACATATGCGTTCCACTTTGCCTGCCGATCACCACTTACACGGTACAAATACCTAGGTAAATACCTAGATACAAATTTTGTGTATCTTTTACCTTACCTCGGTATTTTAAAATTCGAGTACCTTTTACCTTACCTAGTTCTTAATTTTCATTAACCTTGTCAATAGGTAGGGTACTATGTACTTTTCGTAAGTGTTTTCTTTCGCGCCCAAGTATTGATATCAATTGTTGTATTGATTTCCGGATCACAGTTCATTTGGGGCTGTTGCATTCATTTCCACGAAATATTTTACCACGTTGCATTGTGAAATTTGTGCAGAAATATTTATCAGCATTGTCTCGTAAAATTTAAACTTTATTATTGTTAACAATGACTGATCAGTCACGAAATAATGAAGGGAATAAAGATTTACCGCTGATCTGGTATGGAGCATTTTTCAACCAGAATGGAAAATGTCAACTTTGTGTAAGCAAAACAATTAAGTTTTATTAAAAATCTACTAGAAATTTACACAATCGTTTGAAGTTGAGTGGCTACACAATACTTTATACATATGTGCACAAGAGCTTGAATACTTACAAACAAACACACATATTTATGTACATATGATCGAACTTTTTTTGCACGAAATTGTCGATACAAACATACATGCATAAATTTGTTTGAATTCCAGTCTATAGCAGCAGTTTCTTGCGAATTTGTAAGCGCAAAACAATGTTGTTAAAATATCATATATTTCAATTCCTTTACGCTAGAGGGTTCAGTTACTCTTTCTACGAATCAATGAAAGCCAAAGGTTTCCAATAACTCAATAAAGGAATCAGCAGGAGATATATTCAAGTATCCTAGTATCTTGAATTCCAACCATTACTAAATTCATTATAACGAATGCAAATAAATTATTTTATTACAGCTAAATGAACGCATTGGCGATTACATTGTAGCCGAGATGTTGCCACTCTGCATTTAAAATAAGAAAAGTTTCAGGGACCTGTTTGTGGCTTTAACGGGACGTCCTGTAAAAGTTACGCGCTTCACAACTATACGCTCTATGCTATATAAGAGGAAGGCAATAATAACGAGAAGGCCAAGCTAACTTCGTCTGTGTCGCAGTTTTTATACCCTTGCGAATGCTATTTTTGAAATGACAGAGTTTAAGAACGCTGACAAAAAAATCAAATATTTTGTAAATAAAACCCATTTTCCGACAGATAAACATCTGAATTCGACCAAATTTCGCGAATCTTTTTGAAAACGAATCAAATTTAAAATCACCGAGTTTAAGAAAGATAAAATTCAAAACAAAAAAGTTTTTCTCACTAAGACTCATTTTCCGACCGATCGGTCCTATGGCAGACTTAAGAAATAGTCATCCGATTTCGATCAAATTTTGCGAATATATTTGAAAGCATATAGAACTAGTAATCAGTTCTATGGTTCTATGGCAACCGTAAGATATAGTCACCCGATTTCGATCAATTTACTTGAAAACAAAAAAGTTTTTTCACTAAGCACCCAATATTCCGACCGATCATTCCTATGGCAGCTATCAGATAGAGTCATCCGATTTTGACCAAAATTTGAAAATCTGTTTGAAAGCATTTAATATTAATAATGGCAACCCCATTTTTCGACCGATCGGTTCCTATGGCAGCTATAAGATATAGTGATCCGATCCGGTCGGTTCCGAGCAGCGTGCAGTAAAAAGAAGACTCTGTGCAAAATTTCCGCTCGATAGCCTATAAAACTGAGAGACTAGTTTGCGTAGAAACAGACGGACAGACAGACAGACAGACGGACGGACGAAGCTCAATGAACTCAGCTCGCCCCCCTGATCAAGAATATATATATAGTTTATAAATTATAATACCCTTTGACAAGGGTACAAAAATGTCGACAATATATTTGAAAATAAAAATTTTGTGTGACTACTGCAGATATCTGGAGTTGCAATAACAAAAGTTACTTTGGTGTTACCGGCCACTATTTGGATAGCAATCTAAATCGTCATTCATTCGTGCTCGCATATGAGGGTTTTCCCACACACATGATGTTTTTGCTACTGTATTAGCTGATGTTTAAAGCAAATACGGAGTTAGACAAAAATGTGGAACAGTTACAAATAATGCATTCAACTTCTGATTTGTTATGTTTTTAATATTCATTACTAATAAAAATGCATGAACCATGCTTTTAAATTTAAAAGTACCTTTAATGTACCTTTACCTAGGTACTGGAAACTTCGGATATCTTTTACCTTACCTAGGTATATTTTTTGACGTTTACCTTGTACCTTACCTAGGTAAGAAAATCCAGTACTTTTCCAATCACTACTTAACAGCGACTAAACAGTGACTTAACCTAGTATTTTCTAGATATATCTAGTAATCAAAATTATTTATCGATTTGCTGAAGGAATGATGAAGATCGGATGAACGATACTCAAATTATGAGAAAAAAACCGGCAGTTAAACGCATAGAAGGAAGCATCTAGGACCATATAACGTATATATGTATATTCTTAATCAGCATGAGGAGCTGAGTTGATATAGCCATGTCCGTCTGTCCGTCCGTCCTTCTGTTGCTATGCTATCTCCTCCTTCAGCTTTAAAGCTTTCTTTACCAAACTTTGCACATAGTCTTATGTTACAAATACGCTGCACATTTGTCAGAACTGGCCGTATCACATGACTATAGCATTTAGCTGCCATAGGAACGATCGGTCGAAAAACTAGTTTTTGTCTTCAACGAAAACGTTCCCAAACCTCGTATTTATAAGTATTCTATTCTTTTACATAATTACACAAAGTTTGATGAAAATCGGTCAACAACATAGCTGCCATACAAAATATAGTTCTGAAAAAGTTTTAGTAGGAAAAACTTTACTTTCAATGCTATCGCTCCCAAATTTGTTACTGATCACTATTATATGCTATCACACAATTCTGTCAATTTTAATCTAATTCGGATGACTATAGACTATAGGTGCCATAGGAACTATCGGTCGAAAACTTAGTTCTGGTGAGAAAAACTTATTTGTTTTCAATGGTAGCGTCTTTATACCTTTTAGTTATGAATAGTATCGGTTTCCACACAATTTTGGTAAGTTTGGTCAAAATCGGATGAATATATCGTATAGCTCCCATATAACAAATGGTCAAAGTAGTGGCCCCATCTGTTGCTGAGTTTGGGAAATAGCTCAGCTATGAAAGTTCGACGAAAATCACTTAAAACCTTAATTTATATAAATTTTACAAGGCACAAGGGAATATAAGTTTCTGTCTAGCCAAAGTTAGCTTTCCTCTATTTTTTTTATTTCGCACACAAAAAATTCAAGTTTGCCGCCCGCCAAAATAAAAATGATACCTTGAAAGTCGAGCTGTTGTGAGGTTACACTAGAACGGTGAACGAAAATTTAAGCAAAGAATTGCTTTAATTAAATGAATGCCCCTCAAACGACAGATGGCAATCGACGATTTAGGGAAGAAGAAAATCCGTAAGGAGACGATAGAGTGTAGCCGTCTAGGATCCGCGTCGTACCCTTTTTCCAATTCAGACGATATACGAAGGCAAAATTCTATCTATAATGATTCTGTGCTCGAAAATAAGGTTGGGCCCCGCATTATTCAATTCAAGCAATCGGAGGAAAGAATTGGCAAATTTATAGTCAGTATGTTCCAGGCTGCAGCCGCAACTTCGTTGTCGCGCATTGTGAAATTGAGGGTTAAGTCCTTATGCTCCTTCATAAAAGCCAAGATAATTTCGCTCTGGCCATCTATTCGATGCTTTCCCTATTATGATTTATTGAAATTCGGAAGAATAATAAAACTTACTAACATTTGTACAGCTTATCGTCATTATTGTTTGGCTTCGGCGTTGCCACTTTGTTGAACTCAAATTGGCAGCAATCGATTTACACAATAGATAAGCAACAGATCAATGCAAAATTTTTTGCTAATCAATCTAATTATACTCTGTACCGAAGGTACATAGAGTATATTAAGTTTGTGCAAAAGTATGTAACAGGGAGAAGGAATCGTTTCCGACCCTATAAAGTATATATATTCTTGATCAGCATCAACAGCCGATTCGATATAGCCATGTCCGTCTGTCCGTCCGTCCGTCCGTCCGTCCGTCCGTCCGTCCGTATGAACGAAGAGATCTCAGAGATGGTAAGAGATAGAGGTTTGACATGTATGGGGCATATATTTCTTATAATTGCAGGCAGATCAAGTTTATTTTCAATTTTTGCCACGCCCCCTCCCGCCCCCGCAATTTGGAAAAAACGTCATATCTCCTACAGGAGATAGAGATCGTTCGTTCCTTCTAGAGATACCTTGTAAACAAAATTATTTATCGATTTGCTGAAGGAATGATAAAGATCGGATGAACGATACTCAAGTTATGAAACGGCCAGTAAACACCAATCACCACAGCATTCTATTGAACGGCAATCTTATTGAGAGAGAGAGAGTGAAACTTAGAGATGAGCGCGTATAACTCGTGAGCAAATGCGAGCTGCGACGTTAAGGGTAGAGAGTATGTTATAGTCGGGCTTGACCGACTTTCTTTCTTGTTTTTTCTGTGTGGGAGAAGGTTTTGGTTCGAGCCTTGGTTCGGCCCAAGTTTTATCCAAATTTAATGGAAACGCAATTTCAGATATACCCTGGCAAAGGGTATTATAATTTTGCCCAGAAGTTTGCATCGCATAGAAATATTCATTTCCGACCCCATAAACTATATATATTTTTGATCAGGGCGACGAGTAGAGGCGATTGAGCTTTGTCCCTCCGTCTGTCTGTTTCTACGCAACAGAAATTTAGCACAGTCTTCTTTTTACTGGACGCTGTCAATATGTCGGAACCGACCGGATGGGATGACTATATCTTATAGCTGCCATAGGAACCATCGGTCGGAAAATGGGTCTTAGTGAGAAAAATTTTTTTGTTTTCAATGCTAGCGTCCTCAAACTCGGCGATTGTTTATTTGATATGATTTCCAAAAAAGATTCGAGAAATTTGGTCGAAATCAGATGTTTATCTGTCGGAAAATGGATTTTAGTTAGAAAAATTTTTGATTTTTTTGTAAGCGTTCTTAAACACTGACACTTCAAAAACAGCATTTGCAAGGGTATAAAAACTTTGGCGCAGACGAAGCTAACTTGGTGTTCTCGCTTTTACTATTTATCAGGCAAAACAAGTTGTGAGGCCTTATCAACTGACACTTCATTCGATTGTACTGATAAGTCAGCTCGCGCAATAGCCTTGTCCGTCCGTCCATATGAACGAAGAGATCTCAGAGATGGTTAGATATAGAGGTTTGACAAGTATGGGACATATATTTCTTATACTTGCAGGCAGATCAAGTTTATGTTCAATTTTTGAAACGCACACTCCCGCACAGCAAAGTTAACGGGCACCCCCCAGCCCCCTTCGCCATTCAAGCCATTCACCGCTGTTTTCAAACAAACACAATCTTTGGGAGAGCGAGAGAGAGAGTAACTTAAAGATGAGCGTATAATAAAAATATTGCACGATAGCCGCGTGACTCCTTGGATGTATTATAATATTATAGTCGTGAGCAAATGAACTGGTACAGAGTATGTTATAGTTAAGCTGGACCGACTTTCTCATTTGTTAAAATTGAAAAGTATCAAAATAATGTTTGACTAAGTCGTTTTTCTATTAGTGCCATCGAAGGCTTTAATAATGTCAGTAATCGGCTTATTATTTGAAACACTTTGGTACGTGTCAAAATCGCGGAGAAAGCTTTAGTCATCTGCTGAGCGGGAAACCAAAGATCTAAAAAACAAAGCTCCATTATTGTTTCGTGACGATTTCGTGTCTTTGTCGCACAATATTGAATTGGTAACCACAAATTTGATGAATTTCAGAATATCTTTAATGTTGTTAAACCGACCCGAAAAAGGCATAGAACAGTGTTTCATAATTTAAGTTTAGTCAAGAGTTCGGTTGACAGTTTAAAAAAACTGTCGGGATTCCTGGTTCAACCCGGTTCCATTTATAAGCAAGATTGGTTTTGGCAATGACATTGGGTCATGGCTGTGGTTCAGTGGTCGGTAAGTAAAGTCTTCTTTGGTATCTGTAGCCAGTAAGCGAGTTGCGAGGAAACTGCTAAAGTGTCAATCTTAAATCTATAATTCTTTTGAATGCTTTTTGATTGAAATAAGGAGAGTAAAACCTCTTCATAAATATTCGTAGCCCAGACAAGCATAAATAATGTCTTGGTATATTAAAGGAGAAGAAGAACTCCTTGATACAACCAGATTATCCAATAGAAATAAAATATTGGTTTGATTGCGATAGTAGAAGCAATAAAGCATAATCACTGCATAATACTAGTTTTTAACCGCCAATTTTTGCATTGAACCGGTTCTTCTAATTAGAAACATTTTTTATTTAACTAACATAACTTTATATGGGTTCCATTTTGCTTAAAGAATTTTCGGTTTATTTCGATTTGGAGTTTTTATTCTCATCGTGAGTAATTAGGGCACCCATCTGACGCAATGTTTTCTGTTTAAGTTTATCTTAGTGCTTTTTAAAATGCCTGCCAGCTCGCTGTAAACTGTCAATTTAATCCGTTTTGTGGTTTTAACAACAAGCTCAACCACAATTTTGTCATTTCCATTTGCGAAAATTTCAAGTCAACGTTTGGTAAAGAAGTTGAGTCATATTAAAATTTGCACATAATTTAGCACCGATGTTTTAAGCTTAGCGCCCACAAATATGCAACATATCCTGTCATTTCTATTCAGCATGGATAATTAAGTGCATTACCATTCAAGGACCAATTCAGAATCAAATACACCACCCACACATCCCCCCCACCCACACCCACAGATAGTGCAAGGGAGAGAGAAAAATAGAAAAGCTTAGGCCGAATAACAAAACACACAATAAATCACAAGCAGATTCACATGCCATAAACTTTATAGCACTTGCGAGAGGTTGCCTCAAAGCTTTCTCCGAATTGAGATCTCTCCCACTCGGCTGCTGTTGCTGTTAACATTTTCGTTTCACTTTCAGTTGCTTTCGACTGGTCCGTCAAACTGGACGTTTTTACTGTGCTTAACCAAAATTCACTATAATTAAACCCAACTACATACACCTCCAACAGCAACAACAACATATGCCAAAGTTTTACAGGGCTGCAAAATTCAAATAAAAATTGTGTAAGTCGCGTTTCAAATCGCTTTAATGTGTGTGTGTGTGCGTTTGTGAGTGTCCTTCGCTCCCTTTGTGCGTCTGTGCTTGGGCGAAAGTAAATTGTTCAAACAGTGGCAAAAAGGGCACACACAATGAAATCCAAGCTGGGACATGAAGCAAGGCCCTTTGAATGGACAGCTGACAAACTGAATTAACCTTAACCAACCCATGCCCGATCCGTTGTGTGTGTTTGATTAACAATGGATTCTCTGCGGTCAGCTTGCAGCCAGGACATTCACTTCTCGACCATTGTACTCGCATAATTGCATTTACTGTGCAATTATGAACATAATAAGCTTTAGTGTTACTAACTCACTGACCAGCCTCAACAGCAAATTCACTTAGAATCATTTTAAGCGGCTTTTGTGGTAGGTTCGGCATCGATTTACGTGCCATTGTTCAGGTCATTAAAGCAAATTAACCCAGCTATTGAATATATATTATGTGAAATTTTATTTAAACCGAAAGGGCGACAACAATTTGAGAGCGGTTAGATTATATACCTAAAAAATATTGAATTCTTTGTTTAATTTCAAAATAAAAGAAGCTTTCCCTACATGTACCCTTGCAGCTCTATTAATTTTAAATAAATAGAGGTTTTATGCATTTTTTAGAATTTAAGTTTAGAAAACTTAATGCTTGTTAAGTGCTCAATAGAAATACAAAATAAGTTTTTCCATGAAAACACTATCATCCCTTCAATTCTTCAGGACTAAGTATAAGGAATTAAGAACCAACCATTCCAGGAATGATTGTGAACTTATCTTGTGTGAGTCTGTTCACCTTTAGCTTTACCTTTTCTGAGAACTTGGGGACATGACCTTTTAGTTCCCTGCACAATCGTCCACACACGTGACGGTGCGGCCAATCACAGTAAAGCATGCAGCCAAAAGTTAGGTTTAATACTTAACAATGCACTTTGGTCCCGAAATCGATTTTTTTTTGGCCAAATCTCCCTAAATACCATCTATGGATAACACAAGCAACCAAATTAGACTTTTTCCTGTATATTGAAATGTTAGTGTTGATCCTAGATGATTTTCGAATGCTGAATCTGTTTTCAGAAATGGTTCATCAAGTCGAGATTTTTAGTAATTTTAGCTTTAAGTTGCAAAAATTCCTATTTTGACCCTTTTTAGCCGCGTTTTCTGGGGAACCGATACCTTTGGTTTAACTTTTTTAATATTACCGTAAATTACTATTTCTTAGCTTTGAAATAATCTATCCCAAACAATTTTACGATTTTTTGCCATGAAGATATACCATTTTTAGTTATTGTATACGTTTTCACAAAAAATTGTATAATATGCAATAAGTATTGCTGAAAATTTTCGTTGAAATTATATACAAATTACTCGCATATTGTACTGTTTTTGCAAGGCAGTAGACTATTTGGTTATTTTTATTATTATCGGTTTTATGGTATATCTTCGCTAATAATAATAGTACAATTCTTTGGGATAGTTTATTTTAAAGTTAAGAAATAGTAATTTACGATAATATCAAAAAAAGTCGAAACAAAACTATAGGTTTCTAAAAGGGTCAAAGTAGGTATTTTTTGCAACTCTAAGCTCAAATTATTAAAAATCTCGACGTGATGAACCATTTCTGAAAACAGATTCGTGTTCATTGTGAAAACATCGATAGTGGGCACCATCGATAGTGTGAACATCGATAGTATTCGATAGTTATTTAAAAATTTGCCCATTGTCCTTCTCCAGAACTTCTGCCAACAACAAAAATCTAAATTAGCATTTAATAAAACATATAAATATGACAAGATCAATTAACTAAAATTTTACTCTTATCATGTTACAATATAAAGTTTCTAGAAATGCGAAATTTTCTGCTCCGATACATCGATAGCGGGTCACAACAATCGATGATTGGACAAATACACAAACATCGATAGTATTGATCACCACCGACTCTTTAATATACTGGACCTTGTAGTGTAAGCGACAAAGTTAAAGCAAGCATTAAGCAGTTGCAGTTTTTTTTTTCATTTTTCTTAAGACTACTTAGCATAAGATTTTTATCTGAAGCTTTACCGAAAACTGTAGGAGGGTAAAAAAGTTAAGAGATGACAATAAAATAAATTTTAGATTGATTTTTATTTTCTCAGTGCACGTCTTATACTTTGACCATTTTTGATTGGCGATCAGCCAGTCTATGACTTTCTGAAGATTCCTTGATGAATTGATTTTTGCATCTAAAACAGCGATGGTCACCGGGCCGAAGACATTTCGCCATTTACACATACAAGAGCCGAACGAAAGCCGAAGCTAAGGCCAAGAGAGTAAACAGGCCTTCAGTCGCTGGCTAGCCTTCGATGCGGTCAGATCGAAGCTGGTTAACGGAGCATTTGGCTTCGCTCTCGTTGACCAACGCTGATCTAAAATGTAAAATCGTGAGTCCATACTTAAAAATCCTCGAAAATCCTTTTAAAAACTTTTCCATTTAAACCATAACACCAGGCAACAAGGTCCAGTATATTGAAGAGTTGGTGGTGATTCTAGATGATTTCCGAGTGCTGAACACAAATCTGTTTCAGAAAAGGTCCATCCCGGTCCATTTTAGCAATTAGAGCTTAAAGTTGCAATAAATGGATTTTTTCACACATTTTCGACGCGTTTTCTGGAATTGGAATTATCGAAAATTACGGTTTCGTAACTTTAAAATAAACTTTCCCAAAGAATTGTTCGATTACACAGGTTCACAAGCTTTTGCACAAGAGAAGATAGCCATCTTTGCATATGTCCGTTTTCCCCCAGCACGTCAGGTTTACGAGATATTTGCAAAAACGTGTGATGAGCGAGGTATGTTTACATTTGTAAGTCCTGTCGCCACATTAAGTAACCTTTTCAAACCAAATTTTGTTTTAATGTAAGCTTTATTAAAAAAAACTTAACCAAACGCGAAGTTTTGATTTTTTTCATAAGATACAAATTGTTGGATTTTAAAATGGAAAATATGTTTATTTATTGATAATCTCGGTTTTTTTCTAAGTTTAAATTATTCTTTTTTGATAATAAAAATTTGTTTTCCAAAAATTACTATCTCCTCTAATATATTAAATTCCGTTTTTCAGAGGAGACAAAGGACTACCAACTGTTATAATTTGATATTTTTAATATCAGCAATAAATTTTTCAGAATTATTTAAACTTGGCAAAAAAACGGTTTTTCAAAAAAAAAAATTTTTATATTTTGTAATCTTTATTTTAAAAGTAACATATTGGTATCTTATGAACATATTAAATATTTCGCGGTTGGTTTTTTCTGTAACGTTATTCAATGCAGGCTGCATTATGCAGCTTACATTAAAACAAATTTGGCTTGAAAAGGTTACTTAATGTGGCGACAGGACCTACAAAAGTAGCCAAACCTCGCTCAACACACGTTTATGCAAATATCTCGTAAACCTGACGGAAATCAATTGTCTTGGTGAAAACGGACAATTGATTTGAATTATAATCAAAATATATATGGAAAGTTGGCTATCTTCTCTGGTGAATTGTCTAATGCCAAAAGTTATGACTTGACAAAACAGTACAACAGGCTAGCAATTTGTATAGAAATTCAATGAAAATTTTCAACAACACCCATTGCATTGTTTGGGGCAGCAACAATATATTCGATTTTTTGTGAAAACGTATACAATTACTAAAAATGGTTTATCTTCATTGGAGAAAATCGAAGAAATGTTTGGGATAGTTTATTTCAAAGTTAAGGAGCAGTTCTTTCCGATTATATAAAAGAGAGTCAAAACAAAAATATAGATTCCCCACAAATCGCGTCTAAAAAGGGTGAATATACTTTTGCAACTTTAAGGTCAAATTACTAAAAATCTCGATATGAAGGGTCATATATGGACACAGTTTTGTGTTCAGCACACGAAAATCATCTAGAATCACCACCAATCCTTAAATGTACTGGAAAAAGTCTAATTTGCCTGCCTATTTTCTGACGAATGTCAGGATTTTCGTGTGTTCTAGGTTAGTAATTATGTTGGGGTGTAATCAATGTTTCCCATTTAAAATCTTCATCCATATAAATAGTACGAGCTTCAAGGGTATTAACTTTCCTCTATCTTTTTCTTGAAGCTTTTTTGAGTTTTGCCAGGTGTGATGCAGCCTGCTGTGCGGGAGGCATGGGTTATATTCCGCCTCGAAACATCTAATATACTAGTAGTAGTAGTTGAAATTCTCTTCTAAAACTTTGGTGTTCGGATTCGGCGTTAAACTGTAGGTCACACAAGACAAGAGATTCAGAGAAGCTCGGGCTGTGTAAGGCTAAATGTTTATTGTTCTATTACTTTAAGTGTTTTGGGAACAGCTAAAGAGATAATTCGAATTACAGTTGTAAACTTTAAATTATGTGATGAATGTGTGAAATAATACATTTGCTTTTATTACAATTTTATTGCAAAAACAGCATTACAGAAACTCCCCTTACTCTCAAACTGATGGTCCAAAAGAAAACAGAATTGCACTTTCTAAGTATTTAAAAAAAAATGGTTTGTATAGAAACTTAATAGAAAGTAGCGGATTTAATAGTTGTGATATTATTTTTTACTTTACATAATTCCCTTTACTTTTTATAAGATCATCTGTCTACAAGGCGAAAGTCGTGCATTTGTAGCTTCTCAATTTTAACATTACCAGCAAAAGCTATCTCCTTGAATAAAACTGTGAAAACTATAGGCAGTTACAGTTTTCTGATGAATTGATGCATGGATTGTTGATTGGTGACAAAGGTTGCCAAATTGGGACTCAAAAAAGATTTCTGCCAGATAACAAAAAACGCTTTCAGTTTTGATTCTGATTGATTTAATGTACATTTATGTGTACACTTGAGTGCGCGCCTGTGTGTGTGCTCAATCCCTCTTTTTTACTGTTGGACTTTCTCCATTCACTCTACACCACAACACTTAACCAAATCAACAAAATGTACTGCAATGAGCGAATCCGGTTCATAATAATTGTTTGTCTTTGATGTGTGCTGTCCCTGGTGAAAATATGTCTTGACCTATTCATCTGAAATCATTTCCTTTGTCTATCTTGAATATTGTTTATATAGTATTCGCGTGCTCCAGCGAGCGTCGTCCTTAATCAAAAACTGTACAGTCTGGAATCTTCAAAACCAATAGTGACTTCACTTTAAATCAGGGAATCAAACCGGAACCAGAACCGGACCCTTATACCGAAAAGAACCGATTATAGCTCAGAACCAGAACAGGAACCGGAACCGATATTTTTTATTTTTGTTAACCGGTATCCGAGAACCGATATTCTTGGAACCGAAAAGACCGCAAAAGAACCTAAACTTTGTACCGGTACAGTTTCGGTTCTGAGTGCAACAACTAGACTCTAAAGCTGGCACTTAGTTCAATCGGCTAAATCGTAAGCTTTCGAAAAAAAAAGTCTGGCTTATCAAAGCTTTTGTATTGTGAAAAAGAAAAACACGAGATCAGTCTCTTTAAAAATATTAAAATATTCTTAGACCCTCACTATTATGTCATAATAACCTTTGAACAGAAAAGTAAAGGAAAGCAGCCTTAACACAAATACTTTAGCTGAAAGTGGAGTCTAAGTCGATTCATACATTTATATGTATGAAAAGAAACAGGACCATTCAAATAGTTCAGAATTTTCACTCAACACTTATCACACTAACATCATTGTCATCTTTGTAGCTTGGTCCTATAAAAACAAAAATTTAAAAATGGCGTAGGAAATAGTTATTAAGCATTTTAGGTAAGGATGTGGGGTGTTAGATGTGCTCAGTGTGATTAGGCTATAATGGCATCAATCATTGTCAATTTTGAGCCTTAAACTTTTACAATACAAAGGAGATGAACTTAAATGTTGGTCAGAAAACTCGACAGTTTCCACTATTGTATGTACGCCTTTGAGAAGCGCAGGAAAGCGTAGAAAGTTTATTTTCCAGCAATCTGATTGACGCAAAACCAATGACCGATCTTTTTATATATTTTACCGGTCCATACCGGTACGTAATGGTATACCGAAATAAAAATCGAGGTACCGATACAGTACCGAGTACCGAAATAATGTTAGAACCAAAACAGAACCTTTTACCGAAACATAAGTTTTGGTACGTACCAGAACCGGAACTGGAATCGGTATACGATTCGGTTTGATTCCCTGCTTTAAATGCATTTTGACGAATGTCTTAGAAAATCGCTTAAAAATTCGCTTATGGTTGAATTTCCATTGACACTCCATTAATATTATGTTTACATTTTCTCATTTCCATTTCGATCGTTTGTTCTGAAATATGAAATAGAATGTCGTAAGATGTTTTCGAGAAGACTACAATCTTTTGGTGGTTTTCTAAACCTTTTTTTGGAATTTATCAGGAATTCATTTCCTTTTAAAAATTGGCATATTGAAGTCATAATTTTGTCACTCGAACTTTGCCTGCCGCTCAGGTGGCACCAATTGCAGTCTTAATGGATTATTCAAGCTGTCCAAATATTTGCCTCTTTCGCTCCTTCGCTCTGGCACTATCGCCAGTCAAGCATGGACGAACGCCAAATTAATTCCAGCTACAGCTTCTGCCTCAGTTTCCACCTTCCACCCAGCTGGCCGACAACTCGACAACTTTTTTACTGCTTTCTTTCAGGCTTGTGTGTGTGGATGAAATTTTTTTGCAGCCGTTGTTATTGGAATGTCTACGGCATTGTTGTTGTTACCTCAGCATCCTTGTCCTTGGCTGCAGCCGGGTGCTCTCGGTCTTGTGGACGCAAGTCGTCGCCGCTTTTTTTTTCTTTTTGTTGCTGTCTTCCTGTGTGCCTTGTGCCTGGTTCCTTCCTGTTTGACGTGAACGTACGATGTTTCCTTCTCCGACAGCAAGCAGTGGCATTGGCGTGTCCGCTTCAGTGTGTGTTTAAGTTTACCTGGTCTCAAGCTCAACTTGCCTTTGGCCTGTTGTTTAGTTGTGGCGTTTCGATTAAGCTGAAAACTAATTTCTGTATAAACAATTGGCATTAACAATAACAATAAAAGTTAACAAAACAACAGAATCAAGATCGGAAACAGAATCAGGTGAGTTAGCTATTTATTAATGTTAAAAAGATGTATGTCTAAGTCAATTTTGATGGATGACCTTAATTTATCACACATGACGTACACGCAATGTGTGGCAGACTAAGCTAAGCTAAGCAGTTTGTGGGTGATTCACATCTGTTAAAAAAGACAGATTGAGATGGGATTGAGATGGCTTGTGAAAGCGGATAGTCTTTGACTCCGATAAGTAGGCAACACTTAAATATTCTTTAGAACCAACAGAAACCCAAACAAATTGATTTGAAGTATTTATTTAAGTCTCACGTGCAAGCCTCACTCTAAATAGCGTGCACACACAGGAACTGGACAGAATGAATGCTCTGAACTTTGACCTTTTAGCCACATTTTTCTATAACTACCAAAGGTTGTTAAACAGCTTGTGCAACTGTCCCTCTTTCTCTCTTTCACTCTCTCACGCTCTCTCTCCCTGTTACATCCTTACGACAATGCAACTGCATATGTCTGTGTGCGCGCGCTTATTGTATTAGTTATTTGCGGCTTACATTGACATTTATGTGTTTTTAAGCGTTGACTCTTCCAACTAGCGGACAAAGACGCAGTCGGACATCGGACACAAACAACCAAGAATTTTATATATTTATGCAGCATATGAAAATCAAATCAAAATGTATAAAAACTGTGTAAAAAATGTTATGCATGCATACACATAGCATTCAAGGACTCAAATGCTATTTGAAGGTTGTTGGCGATTAGTAACAATAAGGTGCCAGAGGTGTTTTTCATTTCATAGCCTTGGGCTACGTTTTCAAAAAAATGACTTTGAAATAAGTCAAGAAAATCGAAAACTAGAAGCTTTCGTTAATATGTTAATTTAAGCAAGGTTTCAAGGCATGACATGTGAATCGGTTCTGCCTTTTAAAAAATGTAGTCTAACTTGGATAGCTGGCCATTTTCTAGAAATGCTAAAACCATGATTTTGGTACATTGCTTTATGGTGCACACTAGAGGTGGGCGCGGGCCTGTATTTTGAGGCCCGGGCCCGCACGAACACGAACTCTTTTTTGAGAGGCCCGGCCCGGCCCAACACGAAACTTTTTCACCAAGGCCCGGGCCCGGCCCGGCCCGGCACGAAACTTATTTACACATATAAGGAAATTTAAAAGACATGCAATTTATAGATATATATAAGTACATATTTATTAAGGTATACATACATACATGAATATTGTTATGTATTTAATAAAAAACAAACTATGTCATATTTTTATTTAAAAATAAAAATTTTTCTAAATTTGTGCTTTTTAGCCTAGTGCGTTTTTCATTTAAAACATGGCCCGATGTTGAAAAAAGCCTTTCGCTCGTAGACGAACTGGCGGGAATAGCCAGAATGGTCCGAGCTAATTTGGGAAGGTATTTTAAGTCCCTTCAATTTTTGCAGAATTCTAAAATATGTGTGCCAGGAGCTGCTGGATAGGCCAAATATTTGTCAAGCTCTATGTCGATAGCGTTTTTCTCAACTTTTCGTTTTTTTTATATAACTTAAGTCTAAAAATTCAGCAAACATTCCATTTTCGGAATTATTTGGGCTTATGTTATTAGTTATGTCATCAAAGCTACTATATTCATGATCCCCTATAAATTCGGAGAGCATTGCTTTTACCGTAGCTAACACATTATCTCTTTTTTCCTCTGAGAGGAAATTCATCTCTCTATAAGGAGGGTTCAAGAAAAGCCCAACCAAATGAGCGATTGCCGGAAGAAACCGTGTGCAAACAAGTAAAATATGTATAAGCAAATCTATAGTAGTATCGATAAACAATTAAAATGCGATAAATGGCGGTTCTAATTCGAGCATAAACAAAAATAGCGCGAACAAATCAAAATTGTTTTCGGGCCTACTTCGGGCTTTTACGGGCCGGGCCTATTTGCTAAGGCCCGGGCCCGCACGAAGCCCGCACGAATCTTAATTTTAAGGCCCGGGCCCGCTCCGGGCCTGTGTAAGCCCGCGGGCCACGAAAAAAAGCCCGGCCCGCGCCCACCTCTAGTGCACACCTATTTGATTCGACTTTGGTCTTCTTTGACTTGCAATAACTTAAAAAGCTGACTTCCAATTTTTTAAGTAAGATGTCAAATTATAAAAAAAGGATGACCTTGAAATGATTTCTGAGGAATAGTAAATACGTGGAACTGTTTGTCAAGCACTTGATCACACTTCAGCTAAATGATATGTGTGTGCGATTAAGCTGATTTTGACTTTTATGCGAAGCTTATGAAATCAAAAATATACCAGCTAAAACCATAGCCAAAATTCGGGCTGCGAATTTACAACATTGGAATTCCTGTCTTTATTCGCCGCCTGCAGTTGTTTGAATACTAACTGGATGTTTGTTTGAAGTGTGAACAGCAAAACAAGTCTGCTGATGAGAGAATTTGGTTATTCTCGAAACAGCGATCGTTGTACTGACACACCTAATTGCTATTCCAAAATGTTGTAATTAATATCTGTTGATTTGTGTTGGTTATAAAGATTTATACTCAACCATAGAAGTAACTTTGACTAATACCAGGGTTCTTAAAAACACAAAAAAACGGCTCTAAGTTTTGAACAATGAAAACAAGTAAATCGATGATAAACGAGAAGGCCAAGCTAACTTCGTCTGTGCCGAAGTTTTTATACCCTTGCAAATGCTGTTTTTGAAATGTCAGAATTTATGAACGCTTACATAAAAATCTAAAAAAACTTTAACTAAAACCCATTTTCCGACAGATAAACATCTGATTTCGACCAAATTTCGCGAATCTTTTTGAAAACATATCAAATTAACAATCGCCGAGTTTAAGAAAGATAAAATTTAAATCAGAAAAGTTTTTCTCACTAAGACCCATTTTCCGACCGATCGGTCCTATGGTAGCTATATGTTATAGTCATCCGATTTTGACCAAAATTTGCAAATCAGTTTGAAAGCATATAATATTAATTATAGCCGAGTTTTATGACGCTAGCATTGAAAACAAAAAAGTTTTTTTCAATAAGACCCATTTTCCGACCGATGGTTCCTATGACAGCTATAAGATATGGTCATCCGATCTTGACCAAAATTGGCAAAATCTGTTTGAAAGCATATAATATTAATAATGGCCGAGTTTAAGGCCGCTAACATTGAAAACAACAAAGTTTTTCTCACTAAGAGCCATTTTTTTACCGAAGGTTCCTATGGCAGCTATAAGATATAGTCATCCGGTCCGGTCGGTTCCGACATATTAGCAGCGAGCTAAAAAAGACTCTGTGCAAAATTTCAGCTCGATAGCTTTAAAACTGAGAGACTAGTTTGCGTAGAAACAGACAGACGGACAGACAGACAGACAAAGCTCAATCGACTCAGCTCGTCGCCCTGATCAAGAATATATATAGTTTATGGGGTCGGAAATGAATATTTCTATGCGTTGAAAACTTCTGGGCAAAATTATAATACCCTTTGTAGAAACGTCAATCCAAAACGAAACGTATTTCGGTCTGCTTAATTGCACACGCTATTTGTAGAGCGCAGGAAGCTACCCGTGAAGTGCATAAAAACTGCATGCAACTGCTGCGTGGGCAAAGGCAAAGTCTACACGACATTACAAAATCAGCTTATTTCCAAATTACTTTTAGATTTTTCATGCAGCAATCTGAATACCACACGAACGTTTATGTTTTCTTTATTAACGTTTGGATATTAAAATTCTACATGCGTGTGGAAATTATAAGCAAAAAATGTAGCTCTAAATCAGTACTGATTTACCGTCCGTCCGCCTGTCCGTCTGTCTGTATGAACACCTAGATCTCAGAGACTAGAAGAGTTAGAGCAACAAAATTTGCAATCTCCTATTGTCTGCATGCAGATCACGTTTATTTCAAATTTTTGCCACGCCCACCCCCGCCACCACAATCAAAAATGTTGAATAACTCCCACAATTTTTGTGATATCGATCTCAAACTTAAAACTTACATTTATATTCGCAACATCTGTAATTATCATCTATATTTCATCAAGATCGGATGATAAATAGCCGAGTTAAAAAATGTTGCATACTTTTCGGCTGTCCCACCTCAGACACACAGGAAGGCTATTAAACGTTTCTTTCCATGAGTAACGGGTATTTCGAAGTCGGTTAGAGCCGACTTTACATTACGCTCTCGTTTTAATTTATAGTGTTATGTAATAGACTGGCCCTTAAAAATAGATTTCAAAATACCGGGCGGAAAAAGTTTCGATTTGGTCCAAACAGATATATGAAAAAGTTTTTCGCCGATCGGACTACATTTAGTGGCCGCGCGCTCGCCCTTAAAATGTAAAATTTGAAATATATGGGAAATATAGGGGATGTTAATTCTATTTAAAGCCTTTTAGGTGAATATCTTAGCAACATTTAAAATATAGATGTTGGATATTTTGAGCTTAAACTTGGTCATAATCATACCAAAACAGCCGAATTGAAATTAAAATCGAAAAAAAATTAATATAAGGCCAGTCCATTACATATGTAACTAATTTTAAAAAATTTAAATAAATAAAAAATTTTATTAACATTACAGCTAAAGGCTGATTTTTTAGCAACTTTCTTTTTGGTCACACTGTTTTTGGCACCTCTTCTGTTTTCGTGTCACATGTTACTGTCAAACATGTTCAGTTTGGTCAATAATTTAACCATGAATCGACTTACAAACGAACAACGCTTGCAGATTATTGAATTTTATTATCAAAATTCATGCACGGTTAAGAAAGTGCATCGTGCACTTCTTCCATTTTATGGTACCTACCTCAACTTCTTACTTTTGGTGAATGGTCGCTGGGAAAGTTGGGTGGAGATCCACTTTTTTATCGGAAAATTATGTTCAGCGACGAAGCTTATTTCTGGTTGAATGGATACGTGAACAAACAAAATTGCCATATTTGGTGTGAAGAGCAGCATTGCAAAAACTGCCAATGCATCCCGAAAAATGCACTGTTTGGTGTGAATTATGAGCCGGTAGCATCATTGGACCGTACTTATTTCAAGATTACAAACGCAGTAACGTTATTGTGAATGGAGTGCGCTGCCGTGCGAGATTACAAAATTTTTTTGTGCCCAAAAAGAAGAGATATAACGCCCTTAGACTATTTTTTGTGGGGCTATGTTAAGGCTCATGTCTATAGCGACAAGCCCGCAACAGTTGACTCACTGGAATCCAATATTGAAGAATTTATTCGCCACATACCGGCCGATATGTTGGAGAGAGTATGCCAAGTTTGGACCCAGCGTATGAACCATTTGAGGTTCAGTAGCGGTCAACATTTACATGAAATCGTCTTTAAACATTAAATTATATAGATCGTTTTGTCGACTCAATTAAAGATTTCATTTATTTTTCTGAATTTTATGTATTTTTTTTAAAATCAAATCCGCAAGCTGCTAAAAGATCATTTATTTTCATGTAATGAAAAATTGCATCGGAGATTAATTTAATAATTTTTTATTACCACTAATTCAATTTTTAAGCGAAATAATTCTTATTGTAATGGTTCTGAAATTTTGAATTACCCAAAAAACTGTTATTGTAATTTCGATCTACAGCTCTGGGCTCAGTATTGAGCCCAACAAATACATTCTCTATGAGTTTTTAGCAAAATGGTGGAGCAGTTTAGTGTCCACCAGGTTCAAAATTTTCGTTGGACCCCAGTAGTAACAGAATCAATTAGGATGGCTCACTTCTTTCATTTCGTTGGTTTTCTCAGCCATGAATCTTACTTTTATTAGATATGTGAAAGTTTGGATGCTTCTATGTTTGCCTGTTTGATACTCAATCAAGCACAAATGGCTGAAAGTATTCAGATGAAACTTGTCATACAGATAGTTGATAATCTGGAGTTGAACATAAACTATGTGACTTTTATTGAAAAGTTCTAAAAAACTGCGAAAAAATAAGTAAGAAAGTCGGTCAAGCCCGACTGTAATATACTCTGTACAAGAGCTGGCAAAAAATCGATGTTTATGGTATCGACTTCTTCCCAACATTTTTAGGAAAACATCGATTAAAATCGATTAAAATCAAATTTTTTGAATTTGTCTTAAATAATTACTAATGTGTCACATAAGCTAACAAATAACAGAGCAAGAGCTATATAGAAGATGATAAATCAGACCTCAAACGAATATGAGTATACATATATGAAAATATACAAATCAAATTTATTTTCGTGTTGAGGTTACTCAACTTAAGTTATATCACTTCGTGTAATACTTGAAATGATCCGATTTTTGTACTCTGTACCATAGGTACACAGAGTATATTAAGTTTGTGCAAAAGTATGTA
Source organism: Lordiphosa magnipectinata (assembly GCA_037044535.1). Lineage (NCBI taxonomy): Eukaryota > Metazoa > Arthropoda > Insecta > Diptera > Drosophilidae > Lordiphosa > Lordiphosa magnipectinata. The sequence continues at coordinate 41,851 of JBAMBO010001051.1, forward strand.
ATCATAAGCAGAAGGAATCATTTCCGATCCTATAAAGTATATATATTCTTGATTTGCATCAACAGCCGAGTCGATATAGCCATGTCTGTCTGTATGGGACATATACTTCTTATATATGCAGGCAGATCAAGTTTATTTTTAATTTTTGCCATTTTTCGGCAAAAATTTTGTATTCTACTTTTATAAAGCATCGTTATTGGGAGTGTAAGGGTTTTTTTTGGCAGCTTGTCTAAATGACACCAAGAAACATAGAGAGAGTTCAATGTGAGAATTGCTCTAGAAACCTGATTTGGAATCATCGGGTATGCTATTTTTATGATGATTAAGTAAATTTGTGGTATTTCCACAGGTCGCATAATTATTTCCACATTTTCGCATTTTGCTTGACCACCTTGCAAACGATGAAAAATCCCAAACTCTGTTCTTGACGTAGTTGGTAGCTGTTCATCCTCGTTCATTCTTGTCATTCATATGAACTTCGATATGTGCCATTTTGTTCTTTCCCTTAGCTCGAGTTTCGCCAGCGGTGCATGTCCAAGTAGTCGAGGAACTTTTTGGATATCAATCAATTCTCAAGAATTATATCGATGTTTCTAACGTAGGGGAAAAGACGATACATCGATTCGAAAATCGGTTGTCGAAGTTATGGCCTAAAAACCGCTTTTTGCTATTTTACCCCAATTAAATTGATATAATTCGCGCATGCGTTTCGGGTATGATAAATGGTTAGATCGATCTGTCGAACTGTAAAAATTTCAAAATTATATAATTAGTTCAGACTATCATGAAGATTTAATAATTGGCAATTGAAGACGGTGAAAGAGAAGGTGTTCAATCGGTTTAAAAAAATCGCGAAATTAACAAAAAATATTAAAAGAGCTTAGATTGTCATGAGGCTGAGTAAATAGACGGTTAAATATAAAGTTAAGTTTAAGTTGGCAATTGAAGACGGGTAAATAGAAGGTGTTGATCAAACGGACCAAAAAATCTCAAAATTTGAAAAATTTTATAATGTGCTTAGAGTATTATGAAGACGTGTTAATAGACGGATGTTGAAGATCGAAAGGTCCAAAAAACGGGAATTTTGCTAGATGAAGATTTGATAGATGGCAATAGTCAAGTAAGCTTCACTTTTTCGTTTTGTGTTTAAAATTCTAAAGAGGGCGTAGCAACGGACGCCTTTTACTCAGTTATAAAATCAATTATTAACTGGAGATATTTCTAATCATTAAGCCCTAATTCATCAGGCTTCAAATAGAATTATTAAACATTATTTTACACTACGACTCAAAAGTACCGAAATAGCTAAGAATAGCTTATTATAAATTCGAAATTGCCAGATTTGTAGCTCATAGAATTTTTAAAAATTTTATAGCATTTGCACTCTCAAGATTGTAGGATCTAACTAAATAGATAAAATGCCAACACTGTTGGGATGGATGAAAAATACCGAAAAATGCACCCCATCATTTAAAAATACAAAGATAACTTTTACGTATACACACTATATTTTACTAATAATTCCATCAAAGCGTTCGGAATAAGCCAATCAACTTTTTTTGATAGATGATATTTGATGATTGATTTTTGTTGTTTGTTGTAGTCATTGTTTTTTCCAGAAAAAGAACATTAATAATTAACACAGAGCATTTCTAACACTTTTAAAATGTTGTGTTTCGAATACTCACATTGTCAACAAATAATACAAGGTATTATGGAATGTCCTCACTTAGGAGTAACTCCTATGAACTGAATCAACGATTTAATGATTATTCAATCATGTTAAAATGCAGTTAATGTATTTGTGTTGGAAAACGTTGAATTATTAAGCGTGCTAAACATAACTACAAATAGTTCGTTACTTTACGTCCGGGACCTTTAGTACTTTGGTCACGACATAAATGCATGCAGCGGTTTTCACTTGCAAGTTTGGTTTTCACTTAAGTGAAATCGAATGTGGTACATAGTGCCTTTTCTAGTAATCATGATATTCGGTATCAAACCTTGAATTTATGATTACTTTTAAAAACAACATTTTAACAACATCAAACATTTTAAGCCGATTTACTCAATCACCATTTAAAATGTAACAAAACAAATATAGCATTTCTTACCACAGAATCAAACCGGAACCCGAACCGGAACCGCACACATAAAGATCCGATTATAAGTCAAAACCGAAACCGATTTTCTGTATTTTTTTTCTGAAAAATCCGAATAGAAAGGAAGTTATCAACCGTAAAAGATTCGATTGTGAGATTTTATTATTATTAAATTAAGAAGATGTACCTAAGTAGTAGGCGGGTAAGTTCCCAGAACTGCATACCATCAGTTTGATATTGCATAAAATTGGAAATGTTCTTCTTGCCGTTAAAGCTACACAATCGCTCCACGGGGTAAAGTGTTTTTCTTTTAAATAAACCTTCTTTCTAACTTCTTTCTAACGAAGAAAGTTCGAATTCAATTATTGCTTGTAACAAAATACAATATTTTTTAACCTCAATGTGCCTAGAACTTGCTTACTCAAAATATCAATTTAAATAGTTCCTCCGGATTAAAAAAACACATTTGAAGCTTTTATAACTGCTGCTGCTATTTAAATGTCTTGTCAACTTGTCATTTTACATTTCAAGTTACATATATGTAAAATATATTCGCTTTTGTGGTACATTTCTTGGCTTACATCAATCAAATGCCAAGTTCACATCTCCACCCCAAAGTGCACCTATAAATGTACATATTAAATTTGGCTTTTATTGCCACAAACGCATTTCCTGCCAACCGGTGACAGTCGGGGGACTTTAGTTGTAGTTCACTAAAAGTTTCAAAGAAAAAATTCTTTAGAAAAATTTGTGAAACTTTTTTTGTACGAATAAACTTTTCTGTGTAAGTTTATTCAGCGGTTTGCAAACTGTAAGAAAAATATTGTAATATTAAGGAAATGGGAAATCTTTACTATTTACAATTGGCAGCCCTACCCAATCAGGAAGCAGCCATGGATTGAATTCGGAATTTAGCAGCAGTTAATGTTGAAGGACATGTTTTTATTCCATTTGTCTTCTTAGCATTCCACCACCTCTTGAATTTTTTGCAATATCAAACAATGAAGCATCTGTCTAGCTAATCGACATCCCTCACAAGGACAATTCGGTGAATTGGGTACATGCTGATGTTGAATATGCGAGAGCTGAAAATGTAGTTGGGCATTCGCTTGTCGACGTGTCTTCCGGTCTCGTCTCTTGCAGTAGACGCAGCTGTAGATGACGATGCCTACAAGCATACAAACATAAATGAATATAAATGAGATTTCCTTCTCTGACAGCTCCCTCATTGTCTTAAGCTCACCAGTGCCCACGACTAGAACATGCAAAAGCAAAGCAAATATGGCAATTTTCATTAGTTGTTCCTGCTGCACTTGCTCCGCACCCAGAGAAATTGTGGAACTGCTGCTGTTGCTGCTGCCTTGAAAATTGTCACTAATATCCGATGTATTGTTTGCACTCGTCGTATTTGTGCCATTGTTGTACATTAGCAGCTGTGTCTCATTTAGCCAGTCAAAATCTTAGGGGATTTGTTAACAAAGAAATCGATACAAGCCATTTTTCAATGAAAGGAAAACTTACCTGAATAATCCTGGAATTCGCTATGTAAGAATGGGGCATAAGAGATTAGCAGTATGGTAAGAAACTTGGACACAAACATGATGTTGCCTTGATTGGTGGAAGTCTACTGAAAATTTTAAAGCTTCGCCCTTTCATGTCTTTGACTAGACAGAAGTAGATAGAAATTGAATGAAAAACAGCTGTTGGACAAGATCTCTGACTGAGCACTTAAGTGCCGTGCCAAGCAGTGAAGTCTGTTTTATTTTGATTCATTTTTCGGAATTTGTTGATTGGTGCAAACTTTTAACTGTGCCATTGAAAGTTTGGAGCCTACAAGCAGTTCGAGATCTTTATGCAGGAAAGTCGTCTGCTGCGTAACATCTATTTCTAACTAAATCTAATATTTCGGAGAGAAATTGGTATTCACACTATCACCTTGACTATAGAGAAAAAGAAATAGAAATGGATCCTAAGCGACCTTAAATTTTGGGCCCAAATTGTCTTGAACGCTTTTGGTCATCATAACGCAAAGTTTTAGACACCTTTAACAAAAATGTTTAAAGCTGACTTTTATTTTTTTAAAAAAAGTTTTGATGAGTAAAGGTAATTTCAGATATGTAGTCAAAATTATTTTTCTGGGAAATTCATCAACTGAATATAATATTTTAATTTTATTAATAATGAAATTTGCATTTTAATAATTATTCGGAAAACCAATCGGAGGTTGGCAAATCATCATAAAACCAATTTGCCACTCAACCTCAGTTCGCATTGCAGGCGCCATCTTGGAAATCTGACAGCAACAAATGGGCTTAGGGTTTCCAAGTATTACTTCATGATTGTTGCGAAAATATTTTGAAGTCTTCAATTTAAAATGGGTATAGGCTGATTAGGATTAACATTGTCCGGATGTTTGTAACGCATTGAAGGAAGCAGCTCCGACCACAAAAGGTATATATAATATATTCTTAATCAGCATGACGAGCTGAGTTGATATAGCCATGCCCGTCAGTCTGTCCATCTGTTTCTATGCTGTCTCCTCCATCAGTTTTAAAGCTATATTAACCAAACTTTGCACGAAGTTTTAAGGTAGAAATGCGTTGCACATTTGTCGGAACCGAATGACTGCAGCATATAGCTGCAGTAGCAACGATTGGCGGAAAAACTAGTTTAAGTGAGAAACTTTTTTTTTTGTTTTATTACTTCTCTCTTCTTTTGCCCGATATTTATATCACAACCGCTCAACGGTTTCGGCCGCCGCTACCAATACCCGCTAGTTGCCTCTGTTTCGTGCGAACTTGGCAATGTCTTGCCACACCTAGTCTTCCCATCTCAGTTTCTTTCTTCCCCTCGTGCTTTTTCTCCCAATGTTTTTCTTCTCATACAGTTCGCGGTTCTTTCGGTTGCGAAATTCATCGCCAACTTTCAAACGTCCATAAATACTCCGAAGAATCTTTCGCCGTGCTTCTGCTCCGTATTACAGGACTGGTATGATGAGCGACTTGTATAGCGCTATTTTTGTTCTTCGAGAAAAGGCTCTGCTCTTGAACTCCCTACTGAGCCCGAAGTAGCACCGGTTTGTCAGAGTGATTCTTCTTTGGATTTCCAGGCTGATGTTGCTGTCGCTGGTTATGATTCTTTCGAGGTAGACAAAATCCTTTACAACCTCAATGGTGTACCCTCCCATTGTAACAGATTGTCCAAGACTCGTAGACTCACTGCGCGTGGATACTAAGTACTTCGCCTTGTCCTCGCTTACCGCTAAGCCCATCAGATCAGACTGTCTCTCTATTTCTGAAAACGCCCGTTCGTTTGTGCCGATAATGTCAATATCATCGGCATATATGCGCATATATGCGAGTAGCATCAAATCTTTACTAAAGATGGTGCCCGATCTGTTGCCATCGGGTTACTTTCGCAGAATATACTCCATCAGCAGATTAAAGAAGTTACACGATGAGGTATCGCCCCGCCCTTTGCTGGTATACCAAAGGTAGACAGGGCTTCAAAGAACCTTGACCTTATCGGTGTTTCTAAGGCGGCTTTATAATCAACAAAAAGATGGATCTGTGTCTCACGGGTCTTCTCCAGGATTTGCCACAGTGTGAATATCTGGTCTGTATAGGACTTACCAGGTCTAAAGCCCCACTGGTAAGGTCCAATCAGTGTGCTAATAAGTGGATTTAGACTTTCACCAATTGTACGCGATAGAACCTTATATGCAATGGAAAGGAGACTGATTCCACGATAGTTGGAGCTAACTGTATGGTCTCTTTTATTCAAAATTGGGCAAAGTACACTTAGATTTCAGTCGTCGGGCATACTTTCGTAGGACCATATTCGGCAAAGGAGTTGGTGCATATTCTGCAGAGGAGTTGGTGCAAGCACCGTACCAATTCCTCGCCTCCAGCCTTGAACAATTCAGCGGGCAGATAATCAGCGCCAGCAGATATTTTGTTCTTTAGATTTTTTATGGCTAAACAGACTTCGTGATGGTCTACTCTATTTTGTCTAGAGGCGGCATTGTGTTTGTCATCGCCTCCCAGCAGGTTGGAGAAGTAGCTTCTCCATTTGTCTAGAGCCACTTGCGGATCTGTGACCAGATTCCCGTGTTCGTCCTTGCATTGTGTTACTCCGGGCTTAAGACTTTCGGTTAGTTGCTTAACGTTTTGATAAAATATTCGAGCCTTAATCATTGCATCTCGACTTCCTCACGCATGCGTATCTCCTGCTCATTCTTTTTTCTTCTATCGCTCTTTCACAACCCGCGCTGCTCCCGACTGCAGAGCTCTCCTGTAGGCAGTAGCGCGGCGGCTCTCCCCATCGTACCAAAACAGCTTTCGAGGAAACTCGTCGTATCCAAGTATTTCCTTGGCAGCCATACTCATGGATTGTAGCTTCTTGACGTTCAGCTTTCGACGTGTGCTAGAGCGTGAGGCAGTGATCCGAGTCTATATTGGCTGGTTCGATTAATGCCTTCCGTCGCTCACAACTTGCGTCTAAGGCAATGCATCTAATGTGTTACTTGTATTGGAAACATTCACCAATATTTGCTTGCTTGTAATTCTCAACAACGAATTCCTTACTCAGCCAATATAATAAGTGCAATTGAAATTTGCGAAGCAGAAATAAAAAGTATCAGCAGGTTGAAATCAAAGGGACGCACAGTCGACATTAAATGACTTCTATCTTGTTTGTGCCAATTGCTGACCCATTTAGTGATTGTTAAGACAAATGGCCAATGCCCAGATTGGATGATGAAAATGCGAGACCCTTTCAAAAGGATTGGATTCATGTCTTCAAGGCGATTTCTTAGGGATATATCGCCAGTTTACCGATTGGATGAACAAATATATCGCATATTTATCCCTTGAATATTAAAAATGCGATACCATATTTATTTTGTTGGTACTATTTACAAACTATTACCTAACGCTCCCCTTAAACTATCGCCAAAGTCTCCATTTGACGAGAGAGATAAGAAACAACCTATGAACCCAGGTTCGTAGCAAACCCTTTGGTTCGGATTAGTACAGGAACCAGTCCACGAACCTTACGCTACAAAGGATTCAAACCATCATCAACATTTTGCAGACTTACAGCCTTGATATTTACTTCGACCTAATATCTATCAATTCTGAAAAACACCGAAGTTTTTAAATCCTCTTTTTCACCTACACAATTCTTAATAGGATTTATTACAAGTCTATGTATCAGCTTAAAGTTTACTTAAAGTATTCTCAACATTCTGAGGCAGCCACACAATTATCAATGCACACAACATTTCTTCTCAGCCAACAAGTGGGACAAAGACAATCCACAATGCCCGGCGTATGGTGAAAGGTCAGTTCCTGCACACGAGCCGTCTCCTCCGGCAACGATGGCCACACAATGCTCTGTGTACGTGGCGCATAAACATCCAGGCTGTTAGTTGCCGCAGCCTTTGAAGAGCGACAACAGCAACATAAGCAGCCTACAATGGGAATTCTCAGTTTTTCCATTTATCAATTTATCAGTATTTTCTTTCTCTGATGTCTACTTACCCAGACAACCGAGCACAGCCAACAGGCAGAGCCCCAGGACGGTTAGATAGAACACATGATGATTGCTGTTTAGCTTAGTGTCCAGGCCAAGATTCAATTGCTGACTGAGCAACCTTTGTTGCGATTCAATTTGACAAATTGCCAGGGATAATGCTGCCATAATAAAAATACATCGAGTGCACGGCACCAAAGACATTTTGTTAATGGCTCAAAGAGGCTTTTGGTCGAAGAGGAAGGCATAAAAAAATACAACTGAAAAACAGCTGTGGAAAGAACAGCTGATAAATTTAGACTAACCGCGGAAGTGTTTTATGAATTGCAAACCCACACAAAATGTTTTATTTTAATTCATTTTCACGTGTGCGAAATTTTTGTTTCAACTGAAATGCCTCCGCAAATATTCAAAAAACTATTCACAAAATTCCTTAATCTCGTTTATCCATCAACTCATTTTCACACTCACCAAACGACAGCAGTTTTCCACACTTTTTCAGTAGATTTTTGCCAGGCACCTCGAGATAAATGAGTACTCAAGAATATGACGCGTCGTCAATGACACTTGATGTGTGAGTGTGTGTGTAAGTGACAGTACACACACACATGCAATCCAACTGTCACACAGCTTTGTACTAGTGGCCATAACATCATGTGATGTGAAGGTGATGAGTGAGTTGATGATGCCTTTTGCGCTTTCCCTCTTAGTGCTTGGTCACGTTTTTTATGCACCATTTTGTTTGACTTGGCTGGGCACAAGTCATTTGTTGACAGCCTCTTAATTAGGCAGTCAAATGTGCATAAAGATGATGATGATTATATGAGGTGGTAATTAAGTGGGCAAGATGTGTGGCTAGATTGAGAAATTTCAGCTAGAAACTTTCAAAATTTGTCACTGGGTCCTAGGGTTAACTATTCAGCGTAAGCTTCAAGTTCAATTCTATGCAAGTTCAGAACTCGAAGGTTTGAGATGAAGCTTAAGCTACAAAAAATCCAATAATACCGCCTACGGGGCTTATAACACTCATGAAATGACGCTATAAAAAGTTTTTTAACACCGGCCGTATATCATTATGAGGCACATCTAACATCATTATGAAAGATGTTTCATAAGCATTTGCCGTGCCAAAATTTTATCATCATTCCATCTTCTGGTTAAGCCCCTATTTTACTTCGTTCCAATCAGTATTTTCACTATATTTTTTCACCACCACTAAAAATCCACTGCGAAACATAAACAATGTGTGTGTGTGTGCGAAATATGCATAATTAATTCAATAATGTCAAAAATTCCGAACCAACAACTCCGAGAAAGACACGTTGGATTAACTAAATTATATGTGCAGACATTTAAATGTTCATGTTTTGTCCTTATTGCACATGTTGCGAAATTCATATCAGATGAAATTATTAAGCTCCTCTCAGAGGTGTCGGATTGTGACACCAACATTTCTGGAAGCGATGGCAGGCCATCAGCAAAAACTGAAAGCCTGACCACCAGGCGGAGTTTATGGGCATCTCGAGTGAGCGGTTGGAGATGCAAAGAGATCTAATTGGATTGTTGCAGGAAAGGAAGAATAAATAACACTATCAAACCATTTGTGCCTTGCAATACGCTTTTATTCTTCATTCGAAATAGCAAATCTAGCAATAGCAGATCTTATTTATTCAGCACCAGAAGAGTAGTCAGCAAAAGTATAAGATTGGTTTGCCTGCTACCAGGGCTCATTTGAGGCAAGAGTCCAATTTTCATTGTTGGCACTGTTGTGGGCATTAAGGGTATTGTTTGAGTCCCTTTTCTCAACAATTAAAGTCTGCTTACAAGTATTAACAAGGTTGCTTGCTCCATCCGCAAGCACTCGTCTTCTTTAATATAATATAATTACTTGTAAAGGAATTGCACGTATAAAAGACACATTTCATTACCACTAGAAAACATCTATGCGCTTCTTGGTATGTGCAGATTCATGCCTCTCATGGTCAAAATCAGAGCCAAATAAGTGTCCTAGATATTTTTGGATCTCTATGTTGTCGATTGGTGACGTCGCTACTTCTCCAGAGGCGGTTTTGGGTTTGTTGTCGCCTCCCAGCAGGTTGCAGAAGTAGCTTCTCCATTTGTCTAGCGCCACTCGCGGATCTGTGACCAGATTTCCATTTTCGTCCTTGCATTGTGTGACTCCGGGTTTGAAACCTTCATTTAGTCGTCTAATCTTTTGATAGAATTTTCGTGTCTCATTCATGCAGAATAGCATCTCGACTTTCTCACGCATGCGCCTATCTTGCTCATTCTTTTTCCTTCTGAAAACGCGCTTCTCCCCTCTCCTTTTCTCACGGTATCGCTCTTTCACAGCCCGCGTTGCTCCCGACTGCAGAGTTCTCCTGTAGGAAGCGTCTTTCTCTGCAGTAGCGTCGCGGCAGTCCTCATCATACCAAGTCTGCTTTCGAGGGTGCTCGGCGTATCCGAGTATCTCCTTGGCAGCCGTACTCATGGAGTTTGTTATATGATTCCACTGTTCGCATACACCAGAAGGGAATGGTGATTTAAGAGACGGCACGCTCTCCTTTTTATACTCTGTACCGAAGGTACATAGAGTATGTTAAGTTTGTGCAAAAGTATGTAACAGGGAGAAGGAATCATTTCCGACCCTATAAAGTATATATATTCTTGATCAGCATCAACAGCCGAGTCGATATAGCCATGTCCGTCTGTCCGTCTGTCTGTCTGTCTGCCTGTCTGTCTGTCCGTCCGTCCGTATCAACAAAGAGATTTCAGAGATGGTAAGAGATAGAGGTTTGACATGTATGGGACATATATTTCTTATATTTGCAGGCAGATCAAGTTTATTTTCAGTTTTTGCCACGCCCCCTCGCGCCCCCGCAATTTGGAAAAAACATCATATCTCCTACAGTTTTGATGATAGAAGGTTCGTACTTTCTAGAGATATCTAGTACTCAAAATTATTTATCGATTTGCTGAAGGAATGATAAAGATCGGATGAACGATACTCAAGTTGTGAGCAAAAAATAGTCAGTTAACACCCCCCACCCACCCCACCCATAACCTAAGCATTGCGTTCAGCAGAAGCAATCTTAGTGAGAGAGAGAGAGACTTAGAGAGCGCACTGCGTTGTGCGTTGTGTGTTAACTGGCCGTTTGACTCGTGACCAAATGCGAGCTGCGACATTAAGGCTGCAGAGTATGTTATAGTCGGGCTTGACCGACTTTCTTTCTTGTTTGTAAATGAAACTAACAAAAGTTTCAAGAAACAACGCAAAAAACGCTTTTTTGAATGCTTTGCATTTCAAAATTAACGGGCACTTCTAAGTTCGCTCAAAAGCTCAAGCTTTTGCACTTAAAAAGTTCAGCCCTAAGCTCAAGCATTACCACATGAAAGCACTCATTGCTTGTATATTTTTGCTTTCATTGCTTTTAGCAGTTCCCAACTGATCTAAGCAATGATTGTATGGAGAGGTAGTTGGCAATCATGCTTTCTTCAGTGAAAAGCCTACTGAAGAGTCGTTAAGGATAACGATGAAACAGTTCTGTATAGGCAACCAGCTCTTTTTGGTGGTACAATGCATAAGTTGTTTACAAGCTGTGAACAAACGCAACTTTTTCGGACCTAGAGCCAGCCAACTCACACTAATTAAAATTAGTTAATGTTCTTCGAAGTGTTCCCAAATTTGAGTGGAGATTGGTATGCTTAATGTGTGGATAAGTGTGAATATATTCCTTTTGTAAAATTGGCTCAAACAGCACCTCCAAAGGAGGGCCATGGCCAAGCTTCTCGCATATTTTATATATTATATATATTCCTTTTAGTATTCAGAAAATGATAAGGATCTCCATTTTTTTTTAGCGAAAAACTATTCCAGTTGAACACCATGGTAATACTTTTTTAACACTTTTGTTTACTTATTGATTTTGTGGTAGACAAACGCGCCTTCAACTTTTTCGTATGAATTGCGCTGCCTTTAAGCCACATTACCCACAATTCTCAATGGTTGTTCTTGTAGTGCTGTGGCGGCGGCTTTTTGTGCTTGTGGCATTTGCTTAGCAAATAGTTCTTAATGATTCCAATGCCTGCGGGCAGCTGAGCAACAACAACAACAAAAAAAAACAGCTAAACCAGCCACGTTTGTTTCAAAGTTAAAAAGGATTGTAGGACTTGAAAATATCCAAATTAAAGATTTAAGCTTTCTTATAATTCTAGCATACTTTTTGTCAAAAGTAAAAAAAATTCGTATAACGAATCAATTCTTTTTATACAAATCCATAAAACTTCAGTTATATCGGTTCCAATTAATCAAAAATAACACATTCCATAGTTGAAAAGAGAAAAACAAAAAAGTCTTACTTACATTTAAATATTATAAAACGAGAGCTTAAGTTAAAGTCGGCTCTAACCGACTTTGATAGACCCGTTACTCATGATAAGAAATGTTTAAAACCCTTCCTGTGTGCCTGACGTGGGACAGCCGAAAAGTATGCAACATTTTTTAACTCGGTTATTTATCATCCGATCTTGATGAAACTTTCAGGGCTTATAGATATTGCGGGCGGGGGTGGGCGTAGCAAAAATTTGAAATAAACTTGATCTGCGTGCATACAATAGAAGTCTACATTTCAAATTTGGTTGCTCTAGCTCTTCTAGTCTCTGAGATATAGGTGTTCATTCAGACGGACGGACAGACGGACATGGCTATATCGACTCGGCTGTAGATGCTGATCAAGAATATATATTCTTTATATGGTCGGAAATGATTCTTTCTGCCTGTTACATACATTTGCACGACTTTAGTATACCCTTTTACTCTACGAGTAACGGGTATAAAAAAAGCTGGAAGCTTTCATAATCTGATAAAATGCATAATCTGATCGGAAATTTTTGCGGTTTTTTACTGACCTAATTTGAAAAATCGTCCAGCTTTGTCTGCTTCGCCATCCTTTCTGCTTCTTTTCGCAAGGTTTTGTAGCAGCTAAAGGTTGAGTTTTTTTTCTGATTTTGAAGAGATTTCATTTTTTTCTTGAAATAAGAGAGCGCATTTGTTAAAGTTTTGCCTGTTAGTTGCCTAGACTTAGCAGGCTCTGGCTCCTCATCAAGTCTATGTTCGATTACTAACTGGATCAGCTCCTCGTTTGAAAGAGGTACTCTGTCAACATCGACCAAGTCCATCAAAGCACCTACTTCTAAATCTTCAAAATTAATATTGTTTACTAAACTCAAAATGTTTTCACGTACCGCAGGAAGACAATAACCCATCATTAGATTTATAGCATTCTGGCCATATTTGTTTCCAAGTATGGTTCATTCTGGCGTTGTTGTTTTACAAAATTGTTTTAGCGAAGATTAACCATCGCTTTGCATACAAAGTTTACAAAAAGTTCTGCTTAAACAATAAGCCTTGAAAGCTGCTATTGATCCCTGATCCATTAGTTAAATCAGAGATGTTGTATTATTGAGAAGGAAATCAATCTCCACATCTAATAATTCGGGTAAACTAACCGGGTATCCTGGAGCATTAACCAAAATGAGAAATTCCTTGGTGCTCAAGTTCTTTTCCTAAAAATATTTGTTTTAACTTCTGAGCAAAAGCGAAAAGTGAAAATTATAATGTTGCGGTGGTAATGTATAAGAATCATCAAATGTATATGAATTAGAAAAACAAAAAAAATTTCTTATTCGTTTGGTCTATTGGTTGATACAACCGACACGTGTATACGTGTACAGAAGTATTTTTGAAAAAAAACTGTTCAATTAAAAATCTCTAGAATCTCTAGAGGAGTCTTGAGAAAAATTGTAAATTGTTTATAGTGCTTATATGCTTCGGCTTTCTGTTAAATCATCAACTTTTTTATTTTTAAATTTTTTTAATGAGCATTTTAAATTTGTAATATTTTACCAGGGATTAAAATCGAAACTAATATCGGTTTCGGTTACGGTTAAGGTCATTAAAATAAAATGTTCCAAACCGGTTAAAAATGCATTTTAAGCACGTTCGCATTGTTGTCAATAGTGCAGGTATATCTGATTTCTATCAATTCCATAACAACTTAAAATAGAAACAGCTGCATTCTTCAAATTTTCGCCATTGTGACAATCAAAAATTTCCTCCAATGCTAGGGTTTTCAAATAGAACTATCTTTTGAATCAACAACTCTTGAATCAAAAAACATGAATCTTTGAGGACCAAAAAATTATAGTAAATAAACCATGTATTTACCACAGGCCGTCAATTTAAAGGAAAGCATTTTCCCCTGCAGGTGCATTTCGATTTTATTAATTGCCATCTCTGACTTCAAAATTTCAACTCTGACATTTTGAGGGTTCATCAAATGCGGACATCCCAGACCATGCATTAAGGATTTTTGTAAACCCCAGATCGTTTTTTAATGAAAACGGCCGGTTTTCGTCTTTTGTCCTGAAGCCCTTAATTGAAGGGCTGAACACATCGTCAATCCGTGCTAACTATTTATGTAACGAGTCAGGTTGCTTTCAAAATTTCAAGTATGTTTTATTCTTGGACGTACTTAAAGTAAGCACGAAAAATTCTAGAATAGAAAAATTTAGGTAAAATAATGTCAAAGCTTAGAAAACTTATAAATACGATGTTTGGAGACGTTTGTTTTATTGACAAAAAAGTTTTTCTCACTAAGACTAATTTTTCGGCCGATAGTTCCTATGGCAGCTATATGCTATAGTAATCCGATGCGGCCGGTTCCGACAAATGTGCAGCGTATTTGTACCAAAAGACTTCGTGCAAAGTTTGGTTAAGATAGCTTTAAAACTGACGAAGGAGACAGCATAAAAACAGACGGACAGACTGGTGAACAGTCTGACATGGCTATTTCAACTCAGCTCGTCATGCTGATCAAGAATATATATACTTTGTGTGGTCGGAGATGCTTCCTTCTATGGGTTACAAACATCTGGACCCTCTTTAAGTGTATACAAACGACTGATAATGTTATTAAAATGAGAACAAACGTTTTTCAATCAAGAACATTTCGTACTTACAGTTAGCCAAAAAATTTAAGAAAAGATGGTCCATAATTCAAGGACAAACTTTCTTGGGTTGAGGACAAAATGAGCTTACAGTGCAAGCTCAAAAAGCTGTGGTTTAAGTCCAATCTGTTCTTAAAATTGCCTCCTGGTTCTAACACTTTGGTTATGGAGAGAGGGTAGATTTCTAACCTAGAGTATAAACATCTTGGTTTTTAGTGAATTCATTTCATCTGGATTTTATATAATACAGAGACCTTGTTTTAAGAACAAATTGGGAAAGCTTGAGAATTTTATAGGTTTAAACTAAGAACCTTTTGTACTTATTTGATGAAGCATTATTTTGTTTCAAGAGTGTTTTGGAGTTGACTTTGGAATTTATAAGACTTCGATGGAAAACAATTAGCACTTATTTTGACAGTAAATCGGGCTGAACTTAAGACCATAACAAACTAATAGTATGACCAAAAAGATTTTATAATAGCTCGAAGGCAAGTATTTCGGGATTGAAAAAATCGTTCTTGAAATAAGATCT
Organism: Lordiphosa magnipectinata; assembly: GCA_037044535.1. Taxonomy (NCBI): domain Eukaryota; kingdom Metazoa; phylum Arthropoda; class Insecta; order Diptera; family Drosophilidae; genus Lordiphosa; species Lordiphosa magnipectinata. The sequence goes on from JBAMBO010001051.1 coordinate 57,028, forward strand.
TGTACTTGAGTCAAGTATTTTCGTCCTTACCGTACTATTGAAACCGTTTGTACAGGATTCAAGTACAAAGCTCTTGTTTTTTTTCTGAGTGTATGAATTGATGTCAACTCCGCCGTAACTGTCTGGCTTAAACCGAATTTTCGAGTCACATCTTGGAAGTCAATACTTTTACGAAGTCCGATAGATCGAACTCAGGAACTATAACTGGCCTGACAATTTTGTGCCGAGAATTTTACAACACTTATGTGTATGTGTTTCTGGTTTATAAAATGAACAGACATTTTTGCATGCTTACCGCAATTTCTTTATTACACAAAACGCACAGGCTAACTTTTATAATTTTATCATATGTAAAATGTTTTAGTCACAGATTTGGCATTCTGGACCAATTCGTATATTAACATTAATTAAGTTCTGAAGAGGCATAGGAAGTCAGCAAGCCCAGGCTGAGAAATGAGAGCTTTAAAGCTCGTTGATAGCAATTGCTAAATTCATTGACTGAAATTCTGCCGACGTCTCTGCTGCTGTTGCCGAAACCTAGAATGTGTACATGAGTTTTGCTATTGATGGACACGTGCCTTAGCGATGAGAGTGTGACTTGGTGGATCGTCTCAATTAGTATAAATGAATTTTCGTGACTTTCACAGACGATAATTAAATTTTAAAAAAAACTGAAATGGAACCGGTTTTGCTTCGGTTATGGTTAACCATAATAAAATGCCTTTCGGTATCGGTTACGGTCACGGTTTGATTAGGTTAAAAAAAACGTTTGTTGTTTCGGTTGGATACCCTGTATTTTAATTTAAAAGATTAAATCGAAACAAAAAGAACTATTTTTCTGGTTTATATTCATTGAGAACTTTAAAAGATAACAAAATCCATTATTTTGGGTTATGTCAGTCTTGAAGTAAGTGAACGACTTATGAAATATATTTTCAAAAAAATTCTCAAATCTCTGATAAAACAATAGATTATAAGTTGAATGCAATTTCTATAGTCTCCTGCAGTCCTTTTTAAATAATCTTAAATTTAACTAGTTTTAAGTCTCAATTCCAATTTCCATTAGTTTGCCAGGCAATCACACATCACATCCGGCAGTGCCTTTAATTGAATTTTCTAGACTTCCGCTAGGCAACACACATTCTGGCTGAAAATGGCCAACTATGTGTCTTTAAACTGCAACAGGATGTCATAGAACAAAATATACTACATATGCAATTCATGTGCAACTAAAAACAAACAAGGAAAAAAGTTGCAGCAAGAGTAGCAATTAAGTGTTACGTATACGCCCCATGGGGCTTAGTTATTTTCGCTCGCTCTGCTTGTGTTTGGTCAATTCGAGTGTGAAAATGTTTTTATTGTTGTTGTGCTGCTAACGATGACCTTGTCCATGTGCAATGCTGCGCTGCTTCACTCTTTTTTATGATTTGCAGGCATCTTGTCGGCCCAGCAGCCTTTTTCCGTTATATTTTCGACAGTTAAATTCTTGTTCCACCCCGCCCAAGGCGAGACAGCCGAGACCTTCATCATAGTTGCACAATGCTCGGCAATTACTGATGAGGGGGGCAAAGTTTAAATGCTTGAACTTGATCCGCATGAAGGTTGAGCCAAGAGCAAACAGCAAACAACTGGGGAACTAGGACAAAACAATTTCTGGCAGACTGCCGCAGCGCCAACCCAATGTTGAAGCACGTAAAGCAAACTGCTGGCATTTCCCTTTTTTATTTTTTCGTTATACCCTGCACCCATTGAAATTGCGTAAAAAGGGTATCTTTCTTTTCGACCCTTTAAAGTATATATATGCCTGATCGGCGTCAAAAGCAGAGTGGATATAGTCATTGTTCGTCTGTTCGACTGTATAAGCGCGGCCATCTTAAGCACTATATATGTAATCAAAATCATATGTATAAAATCGGATTAAAAACACGAAAGTTCTGTAGAAATCCGCTTATCTTGCTCTTTTCAGCAAGAGAAAGCGTTAGAGGGAGCAGCTACACCCATGCTCAGGCGTGTATGTAGTTCTGTTTGTATATATTCAAATGCAAGCAAATGATTGAAAACACAAGAAGTCAAAGGTACTAGGTGATTTGTAGTCGGTGCACATCACCGCAGCGCTTTTATTTGTTTTTATTTTTTTGTTCTTAGTCATGCTCTTCATCGTTCGCCAGCTCAATAGCACAGTAGCATGGCAATTGTAGTTTTTAAGGATAGCAAAATATTTAATAACATTGTAAAAATATGCAATTTTAGAACTTTTTAATATATTTTGATTGATTTTGTGATAAATATTTGAAAAATTTAAAGCAAAAAAGGTCCTTAAATCTTTTGAAGATGTTTTCTTTTGAGAGATTGACTTGCAAGTAAAATCAATATTGGTGCAACAATATAATTGAAATGACATCAGGATTATAAGTCATGGCTGCAAATTCGATTTGATTTAAGCCCTTGCTGCTGATTTGGTTTTGGTTGTCTGAGCGGAACTCAGGTTTAGAGTTCACTACTGACATGGCGCATTTTCCGAAAATCGAACAGTTAAAAAAAAACTATGAAAGAATAAAATTAATATTTGCGTTTCCACTGATGGAAACTAGACAGTTTAAGAAACTAAAGAAATGACAATGTTTTACATTGAAAACAAGTAAAAAAGTCGGTCAAGCACGAACGTAATGTACCTTAATTCTACATGCGAAAGTGTATGCTCAGGTTGTATTTTGATGCAGCAGTAGCAGCAGGAAGCAGCGCTGCAGCTGCGAACTTTCGTTTGCTCATAGCTTGACAATCGTTCATCCGATTTTTACCAAACCTTTGGCGAGTCGATAAATAATGCTGATTACTAAATATGTCAAAAGTGCGAAAACTTAAAGGTTTTTGACTATACAAGTCATATAGGTGGCAGTAGCAGCGCTGCTGCTGCGCTGCGGCACCGAACATTCTTCAGGTCTTACTTGACTAATACATCCAAAAACGAGAAGGCCAAGCTTACTTCGTCTGTACCGAAGTTTGTATACCCTTGCAAATGCTGTTTTTGAAATGTCAGAGTTTAAGAACGCTTTCATAAAAATCAAAATTTTTTCTAGCTAAAACCCATTTTCCGACAGATAAGCATCTGATTTCGATCAAATTTCGCGAATCGTTTTGAAAACATATCATATTAACAATCGCACAGTTTAAGAAAGATAAAATTTAAAACAAAAAAGTTTTTCTCACTAAGACTAGTTATCCGACCGATGGCAACCTGAAGATATAGTCATCCGATTTCGATCAAATTTTGCGAATATATTTGAAAGCATATAAAATTAGTAGTCAGAGAGTTTAAGGACGCTAACATTAAAAACAAACAAAATTTCTTACTAAGAACCATTTTCGACCGATCTGTCCTATGGCAACCATAAGATATAGTCACCCGATGTCTATCAACTTTTTAAATTAGTTTGAAAGCTTTTAATATTAAGAATCACCGACCTTAAGAACGATTTACTTGTTAACAAAAAAGTTTTTCACTAAGACCCATTTTCCGACCGATCGGTCCTATGGCACCTATAATAAATACTCATCCGACTTTGACCAAAGTTGGCAAATCTATTTGAAAGTATATAATATTTATAATGGACTAGTTTGAGGATGCTTACATTGTAAACAAAAATGTTTTTCTCACTATGACCCATTTTTCGACCGATGGTTCCAATGGCAGCCATATGATTTATACCGAATTTACACTGCGGTCGTACGACTTTTTCTGGGGCTAACAGTCGCAAATAGTCCCAAACGTCAATTAACTGTTTTTTTTTACTTTAAATTAAATTGGAGTTTCGGTGTTAAATTTGGAACATTTGTCTACAAAATGGAATATCAGAGATGTGGAAGTAATTACTTTTGGAAAATCTGCAAAATCGCCATTTAAAGGGAAAGGGAACAATTGCAAAAGTCATCTAATCAGAGCCATAATGCGAAAATTCCACAATTTGCCAAATTTGGAACATTTGTCTCCAAAATGGAAAATACCATTCTTTACGGGATTACGGAGATGCAGATGGTAGTGGATATAATTGAAAACTTGGCTAATGAGGATGAAATGATTTTGGAAAATTTAATTAATCGCCATTTAAAGGGAATGTGATCAAAGGCAGACGCCATTTAATCAGAACCATAATGCGTGAATTCCACATCACAGTTGAGGGGGACATCAATCTGCTGCCACCGGCGAATCCGCGCTCCACACCATGATTCAGTCCTTCTGCTGGACCAGGCACCCCATGAGCAATCGCAACAAAGATGTGCGTAGAGATATACCCATCACTCGCTCTTGGATCGACTCCTCTTCGGACGAGATGATTAAATTCCAACGGGGCAGCAAAATGGCGGACAATAAAATCGTTACAAGCCTGGCCATCATGTTTATGCCTATAAGCAGGATGTGTTTAATCGCTATGTGAATGAGACCTGTGATATCTAAGCCAGCTGTTGACGCCTCTGCAGCTAATCCGTGAGACCACCGAGTCGGATGAGGAGCATGAGCCGGTAGCCGGAACCCAGAGCCAGTGGAGATTAAGCCGAAGGCGGTGATAACGGCCACGGTCAAGGCTACGACAAATACCCAGAGCTGCGAACCGAAATCTAGGACTGCATCACATGAGACAACAACAACAACCAATTAGCATATTATTAATCAGAGCCAATTCTTAAAGCATCATTAGCTAATCTATTGTATTTTTCATTTGAAGAAAAGTTTCGGGTGTTTTTGGGAGGCTGACGTGCCCAAGGCAACTCCTGTCCAATTTAAAGAATTTTTTCGAATGCACGCGGGTGGATATTCCGATAGCTATAGATAAATATTGCACACGGCTGCCAAATTTTTGGGGTAAATACGGTCTGGCAGCACTGCTTTTTTCCGGTCGTAGAGTCTACGACCGTCCCAAATTCAACTGCCATAATTTTGTACGGCCGGACGACCAGTCTCAGGTAAAAAATACAAAAAAAGGTCGTACGACCGCAGTGTAAACAGCGTATTAGTCATCCGATCCGGTCGGTTCCGACATATTAACAGCGTGCAGTAAAAAGGGACTCTGTGCGAAATTTCAGCTCGATAGCTTTAAACTGAGAGTCTAGTTTGCGTAGAAACAGGCAGACGGACAGACAGACGGACTGACGGACAAAGATCAACCGACTCAGCTCGTCGCCCTGATCAAGAATATATAAAGTTTAACTTCTTGGCAAAATTATAATACCCTTTGCTAGGGTATAAAAAAGTAATCATCAAAATTATACTTTTTACTCATCAATTTGAAACTATTTAGTTTCCAATTCTATTTAATACTCCAAGTATCAGATTGATATTTCGAAAGTATTAAATTGATATTTCGAGATATCAAATTGATACTAACTTTTATCAGATTGACACTTTTTTGCATTAATTTCGTAGTATCAATTTGATACCAGGTCTTATCAATGTGATATTTAAATTGTCAAACTCTTAGTATCATTTTGATACTAGCTTTTATCAATTTAATATTTTTCACCATGAAGTTTGTAGTACCTATTCTGTTCTCCATTAACTGCAATTTAAATTAAAACATAATATTTGTAATTTATTTGGCGACCTTTCTAATGTTTAATTAGTGAGTTTGGCTGGCGCTAGGTCCGAAAAAGTTGCGTTTGTTCACAACTGTAAACAACTTATGCATTGTACCACCAAAAAGAGCTGGTTGCTTATACAGAACTGATTCATCGTTATCCCTAACGACTCTTTAGTAGGCTTTTCGCTGAAGAAAGCATGATTGCCAACTGCCTCTCCATACAGCTCTTTTTGATGGTACAATGCATAAGTTGTTTACAGTTGTGAACAAACGCAACTTTTTCGGACCTAGAGCCAGCCAAACTCACAAATAAAAAAATAATATCTTAAAAACTGTTTACATTTATTTAGAACTCTTACAACACGTATTTTATTTACACTAATGAAATAAAAACGTCAGGAAGGGGCACTACTCTTTGGGATGCTTTGTTCTCTCTCTCTCTTCATGCTCCGTGTCCACGCAGATGTGGTTTCAGTTTCAATTTGAGACAACGTGTATCTAATTGATATTGATTTGATTGACTTTAATTGTAACTGACTTTTGGTCTTAAATTGAGTATCGTTCATCCGATCTTTATTATTTTTTTGGCAAATCGATAAGTAATGCTAATTACAAACTATCTTTAGAAGGTACGAACTTTTTCTCAAAACATTTATCTTTCTCGAACATTTATCTTCAAAACTGTAGGATATATGACGTTTTTTTCGAATTGCGGGGGCAGGAGAGGGCATGGCAAAAATTGAAAATAAGCTTGATCTGCCTGCAAGTATAATAAATGTTTGTCCCATACATGTCAAACCTCTATGTCATACGTCATACGGACAGACAGACGCACTGACTAACATGGCTATATCGATTTGGCTGTTGATGCTGATCGAGAATAAATATACTTTACAGGGTAGGAACTGATTTCTCCTCCCTGTTACATAGTTTTGCACAAACTTAATTTATTGATAGGTATACCTTTGGTACAGAGTATAAAAACTCGATGATAACGAGAAACTAAAGTTGTGGTACATTAGAGAAGACAAAGGACTATGAACTATTAATTTAAAAAATTTTATTATCAGCAGAAATTTTTTCAGAGTTCAGGAAAATATCGTAAATATTCATATTTCCAAATTAAAATTTAAAATAAAAAAAATATCTTATGAACAAAATTAAAGCTCAGTGTTTGGTTTTTCTTTAACTTTATTCAATGCATCTTGCATTAAGGGTCTAAATTCTGAGTTTTTTGATTATTTTTTAAATTTTTTTATAGCCTGATTTCACATGTACATATTTTTGACAAGGCCCCATATTTTCTACAATTTAAAAATATTTAGTTGTTCGGCCTATGAGTATATTTCCTATACGTACTATGATTTTTTTTGCGAATGTTTATTTCCAGTGGAATCACCAAATGTGAATATGTATATTAGATAGGACCTCCTGAATATGAAATTTTTAAGGCCATGCTCTCACCCCAATATCAGATGCTTTTTGCTGTATAGTGTGCGTAAAATAAACAAAAGTAAAAGAAGTCTAAAGTTTTTTGAATAACTCATACGCAGTGTAGCCTATTATCACATACTTGTTTCATTTATAAATAGTCGGCGTTGATTTAAATTAAAAATTATTTCGAATTCCAAAACCAAGAAGAGAGCACTATGTTAATTTACTGGATTTGTTTTTTTATGTCTGCGATATCAACTAGCCAATCCTTTATTTATCTCTTATTCTTGATCAGTATCAACAGCCGAGGCTTATGGAACGCTTTTCATCTAATATTAAGCGCAATAAGCTGACCAGGCCTAGCTTCTCTTATTTTTTTACGCACAAGAGAAAGGGACCTACAGTTAAACGCCGAATCCAAACGTCAATAGTTTGAGAATTTAGCTTTTTCATTGCTAATTACTTCACAGCTGGCGATAGTAGCTGGTGAAGGTGAGCGGATGTGTAAAAGCTTTTTTCTAAAGAAAGAAAAGAACTTTTTTTTTAGATGGTCCGACGCGGGATCGAACCCACAACCACCCGACAACAAATGTAGTTGCCTTTTTGAATTTCAAAAGATGACAGCAATTGAAAAGAACTAATGAACTTCGTTGTAAAAATTTGTATTTGGTGAACGTGACGTATGATTAATTTTTCTCAAAACTTTAGGGCCCTGTCGCGACCATTAAAAATTAAAATAAAATTTTTTGATTTTCACAAATATTAATAATGCAACAAATATATGCTTTGAGAATGCCGAGACCTACTATTTTCCATTTTGCCGTTATGAGGTCCGATCTAATGTACATATATGTGTCACTGGAACTAGGCTTTCTAACGTTCTATTAGTGTTTTAAAAACATACTGTAAAACTTTCAAGCAGATCCGACAATATGTTTTACACAATTAAACAAACACAATTTTCCGACCCTCATATATGAAAAAAAATTTCATCGAGTTTGAAAAATACCATTTTTTTAATCAAAAAAGGTATAAAATGTTCATAATTTTTGAGAAAGTTGCATTCGAAAACAAATGTAACTTGGACTTTTTTTGAGATTTTTTTTTTCCATGTCTTGACGCACTTTGACCCAAATTTCTCGAGAACTATTTTACCGATTTTGATAGTTCAACGCCCAAATCCATCATTGAATTAAAAAAAGTAGTCTTTCGATATTTTAACTGTAAAACCCCATAACTCCGTTATTTATTGGTCAATCCCAAATATCCTTGTTCAGACAAGAATAACATCCATTCTTAACCTAACACCCTTTTAATTTTTGCTTTTATATAATCCGTTCTCAAAATTGTTTTGCAACCATGGGCCTGTGTTTTTAAATTTTTGGCCAACTTTGAACCGAAATTCAACAACAACAGCAAAAATTTATAAACTTTATTTACCTATCCGAAGTCCCAAGTCAGACTATTGAGAAGTTTTGCAGCTCATCCATTCGACATTCGTAATCACCGTCGTCCACAATTGAATCATTTAGTGTTGGTCAAAGATCCACATCATCAGCCACCTTTTACGAGGAGCTATGGTTCTGTAAAAGATAATTCAAATGGTTAGCTCATATGAAACCTTCATGGATGAACAAGTCTGTCAAAAGCGATATTTGTGAAGCTTACTCAACTACTTATCATCTCCAGCAGCGAAAGCTGTCCTTTAACGAAGCTCTAAGCCACTTTGCACTGATCTCCTAGAAAAGCAATGAATTACGAATAACATCACTGAACTCCATTATTACTTTTCTTATCTTACTTGCCAAGGGCAGAACATAAACTTGCCCAAACACTTTTCTCTTTTTTTTTGAACTGTTTACACACTCATTTTGATTCATTTGATTTTCCGGCGCCACACGCTTGTGTTTATAGACACACGTGATTACGAAAAATATAGTTTAAGTATATTTCACACTTATCGATAGACTATCGCGTGACACGTTATATCGATGTGACTATTTCACGCGTGAACTCTACACTCAGAGAAAAAATAGAGAATTTCGCTCTTGAATCAAGAGCATTCGTTCTCAAAAGTACGGTGAGAGTGAAAATTCTTGATCCAAGAGCGAAATTCTTGATTCAAGAGTGAATTTTTGATCCCGACATTCCTGATTCAAGAGTTTCAGCTCTGGATCCAAGTAGGAATAATTATTGATTCAAGAGTTTCAGTACTTGATCCAAGAACGAATAATTCTCAAAATAAAAAAATTCAAAAGAATTTTTAGGGTGGGTGGGGGGTGGGGGGAGAGACACGACCGACCCGACCCCGACCGACGTGGTGGTGGTCCGTCTCGTCTACCTCCCCCGGTCCCACTCACCATTATCAACCACTCCAACCCGAACACCACCCACCCACCCACCAAACTTTGTTTTAAACTGTGATTGATTTTGAGATAACCACATATAGATATTTTTTTTTTTTTTTCTTACTTTTCTGGGACTTGAACACGGTACCTCGAAAGACTGAAACACACACAGTCGACAGGCAGCTCAACGAGCTCAGCTTACCTTCGTAAGGTAAAAGACGCTAAGAAATCACACTTATAAATAAACGCTGTTGCCTTTCGTACGCATCGCACAACAACAAACTGCGCATGCGCTCTCACTCTCTGCGAGAGCGAGTCCAACGCCATTCTCTCAACGACCAACTGCGCATGCGCTCTCACTCTCTGCGAGAGCGACTCCAACGCTGTTCTCTCAAAGTTAAGTTGCCCTCACCCCCCTTGCCTAGAAAAAACCAAATTGAGAACGTTTAGAACGAATTTATCTTGATTCCAAGAGCGAAATTCTTGAAAATTTAAGAACGACTAATTTTTTTTTCAAGAGCGTTCGTACTCAAATTATTCGTTCTAGTTTTTTCTTAGTGTAGAACTCTCGAAACAGCAACCTGCGAAATCATTTTTTTTTTTATATGGACTTTTTCATTTCGCGGGTGTCTCCGTACAGAGTAACATAGGCTTTGAGAACTTTTCCAAAAGTGTTCTCAAAAATCCCGGAAACTTTAAAACAAATTTCTAAAGTTTTCTCATATTTTTTAAGAAATTTGAGTGAAAGATGATAAATAAAGTACACTCATACACACAAAGCTACTGCAAGCACTGTCTGCTTAAGATAAAACCGAGAAGTTTCTTAAACAGCTGTTAAGACGACCAGCCTCCTTAAAAGTATTGCGATTGGCCTGTTTTATAGTTACAAACAAGTAAGAAAGCCGGTCAAGCCCGACTGTAATATACTCATTCCCGCAAGGGGCATTATGACGAGGGACATCATGACGGGTTTGACAACCCCGCGGACCCCAGTCGGTACTCCCTGTACCAAATCTGTCGGGATTAAAATGAGGAGAAGCCCACCGAGCTTTAATCGGTACCACGGGATGAGCAGTAGCCCTAAGCTGCTCACATTGCGGTTGTTCCTACCTATAGGAACATACCACGTTAAATAAAACCTCAGAGATCAGAATATTCTGTAATATACTCTGTACCTGCATTAGCAACTGAAAGCATCGCTTCGATCGATACTCGATCGACCTTCGGCAGATCGATAAATAATCTTGATATCTAAATATCTCTAAAAGGTACGAACCACCTATCTGCTCTGCCTGCAAGTATAAGAAATATATGTCCCATACATGTCAAACCTCTAACTGTTACCATCTCTGAGATCTCTTCGTTCATACGGACAAACAGACGGACAGAGGGACAGACGGACGTACATGCCTAAATCGACTCGGCTGTTGATGCTGATCAAGAATAAATATACCTTATAGGGTCGGAAATGATTCATTCTCCCTGTTACATATTTTTTCACAAACCTAATATACTCTGTGTACCTTTGGTAGAGAGTATACAAAATATAAATTATGCGACCTCGAACCGGTTTAAACAGACTTGATTGAATATTATAAGGCTGTTATAAAAAAGTTACATTGAGGAAATAATATTTTCAAACTTACACTAAGGCAAAGAAAATCTTTGCCTTGCTATTGCACTCGGAGCAGAGGGAGATGTTAAAGTTGACTGCCTTCAGATCGATTACACAGGTTTACAAAATAAGGTCAACTTTTTTAACAGAGAAGATAGCAATCGCTCCTTATGGATTTTTGCGCGCTGAATTCAAATCAATTCACCGTTTTCTTCCAGCACGTCTGGCTTACGAGATATTTGCTTAAACGTGTGTTTAGCGAGGTTTCTTTACATTTGTTTGTCGTGTGGCCACATTAAGTGTCATATTCCAACCAAATTTGTTTTAATGTAAGCTGCATTGAATGACGTTGCAGAAAAAACGCGAAGTTTTGATTTTGCTCATACGATACAAATTGTTTGATTTTAATATGGAAAATGTGGATATTTTTTGATAAAAATACATAAAGAGCGATTGCTATCTTCTCTGATGCAAATCCTTGTAAACCTGTGTTATTAAGTTTTACCCCACAGAATCATGTCCAAGTCCAACACTAATGCAAATAACGTTTGCTGTAAATCTGAGCATCGAATTCGCTTAAAGAAAAAATGGAAACATTTTACATTCTGTTGCGATTCCTTGGTAACCCAGTTTTCCATAGCTCTTTTCTTTGCTTCCTTCTCGTACTTGTCAATTTGCCACATTAAATATTCTGCTGGCTGGCGACAGTCTTCGTTGGTAATCGCAAACTCAGCGCTAAATCTCAATCAAAATGCGCGTAAAGTGGCATTTCAAGTGATTTTTATGAATTGGAAATTTTTGCGCTGATTAAATGTTGTTGAAAATGTGTAAAAAAATGTGAGCCAGGTGGAATCAAATTTACGAGGTTAAATGAGCCAAACTAAAAGTGGAAACGATGTAAGTTGAAAACTGGAATTGAGTAAATTGAAATAGATAGTTGTATGCGTAAAATATGCTTCAAAAAACTCTCAACAGACGTCTATTGGCTGTGTTCTTATTTAGTATAATCGGCCTTACTAACGCAGCTTGCCCAAAATTTAGCAGCACACAGAGGGAAATATGTAAGAGCACAAACCTTGTCAAAAACAGTGTTAGAACTGGTTTTCTCATTTGTTCTTCAAGAACAATTTTCCCCGCATAGGTTGATCTTTTTTCATTTCTAGAACATTTGTCCCCATAAAATTTGAGAATATTTCATTCTTGTTTTGAGTTAACAGCAACTTATTTTCCCTCTGTGTTGTCTATTAACAGTTGGTCGTTGACAGTAGCAGTTTTGCATTTAACGATAAGTTGAATGCCACTGACCTATCAAACAGCCAAGAGCTATAATTAGAGGAAAGTAATTCAAATTAAAACGGTCAATTTAACTCTAGATTTCCCTGTTGGACGCCTTTGAATGAATAAAGCCAAATGCGATTTTCAAGGAAATATGAAAACAACTGTGAAGCAGAGAGGGCGAGATAAGGGGGAGGAATTAAGTGGATTAATGTTTTCTCCCAGCTGTTTTGATATGTTTTTTCCTCGCTTTTACCTGTGCATAAATTTCATATTGTTGAAAGTACTGTATACGTGTGTTCTGCGAGTGTGTTACTTTAAATTTGCAATTTAAATGTAATTTCTCAGCGAATACGCATATATGTTTATTTGGTTTATGACGACTGCCAAACATGCACACAGATTTAACACTCTGCGACAGCCAGCCCTCGGTTCACCCGGTGAAAGACAATGACAAGTCTTGCAAAAGTTTTTAAATCTAAACTATATTATAGAAAACACAATTTTTCTATGGAAACCACCATTTCGAATGTGAATAAAGTGTTTTGTATGTCAATGTGAAGGTTTTTTTGTGTCTGCTCTTTTCAATGCCGTCGACCGCAAAGTGCAAAATGCAATTGAATCAGTGCAATATTTTCACACCCACCAGCTGGAAAAAGATGTTGGTGGAATTTTTTGTGTGCCATTTTGCATGCGCTAATTAACATTATTTAAAAATTATTCATGCAATTTGAGTTGTGCGAAAAAGAAGGGAAACGAAAAACGAAAATATAAATTTTTAAAAAAGCTTATTTAATTCATGCAGAAACCGTAAAGTGTAGAATTGACAGAAAATTATATGGAAAAAAGTTAGGCTGTATTTTAAGTTAGGCATGAGTTGCTTCAAAATATCTAAATTCTGCTGACGTCAACTTGTTGCTAAATTAGATTTTTTAAAAATTAAAAATTTTAAGTGTCATTTTCACAAAGAATAATATCTTTTTGCTTTTAAGCGAGGTCGATGGTTTATTATAATTCAATACAATCAACAAAATTCAACATTTTTGAAATAGCAATAGAATGTCCGGACAGCTGTTTCAAGAATTAACCACAGTTCTCTCAACGGCAGACTTGTTGCTTTCACGCATCAACCACCTGCAAATTTCGGTCTTTATTTGCCAAACTGTCTATTTCAATGGTGGGAAGTCCCAGCCTGAAATTCTGCTATAAAATTTTATCCTGAAATTATGCTATGTGTTTTGAAAGTGCCAATTGTTGTAAATTAAAATCTTTTAATTTTTTAATTTTTATCCCCTTGCAAAAGGGTATTTTTTGGCCAGAAGTTTGCAGCGCATAGAAATATTCATTTCCGACCCCATAAACTATATATATTCTTGATCAGGGCGACGAGCTGAGTCGATTGAGCATTGTCCGTCTGTCTGTCTGTCTGTTTCTGCGCAAACTAGTCTCTCAGTTTTAAAGCTCTCGAGCTGAAATTTTACAGAGAGTCATCTTTTTACTGCACGCGGCTAATATGTCGGAACCGAATGGATCTGGTGACTATATCTTATAGCTGCCATTACGCGTCCTTAAACGCGGCCATTATTAATATTATATGCTTTCAAACAGATTTGCAAATTTTGGTCAAGATCGCATGACTATATCTTATAGCTGTCATAGGAACTATCGATCGGAAAATGGGTCTTACTGAGAAAATCTTTTTTGTTTTCAATGTTAGTGTCCTCTAACTCGTCCATTATTAATATTATATTCTTTCACAGATTTGCAAATTTTGGTCAAAATCGGATGACCCTATCTTTTAGCTGCCATAGGACCGATCGGTCGGAAAATGGGTCTTAGTGAAAAAAATTTCGATTTTTATGTAAGCGTTCTTAAACACGGACATTTTAAAAGCAGCATTTGCAAGGATATAAAAACTTCGGCACAGACGAAGTTAGCTTGGCCTTCTCGTTCAAATTTATTTCGATTAAACGAAACAGCCAAGTAACAAACTAATTAACTTAATCCGTTTCCGGTTCGTTTACGTCGACAAATAGAAAAGATGCCAGTTTTACGCTATCATTACAATGTGAAACATTTTCCAACAAAACATTTTTGGTACCAGCGAGACCAAAAAAAATTGAAAGGTACTTAAGGTATTTAAAAACCCCTGGCCGGGTTTGGTCTGATTGGGAAATTTTTTGTAGTGGACTCCTAAAGTTTTCAGATTTTTTTGAAGAAATGTTTTCTTTTTTAGGTCTGTTAGGGTATTCATTATGTTGTGCACATAGGCACTTGGTCAAGTTTACCTGAGTAGTATTGTGAGCAGCCCTCTGTGCACGAAATTTGTGTACAATTACGTTTGACGTTTGAGCAGGCCGGACTGCTACTTTTTTTAGATTTGTTGAGAAAAAAATTATTTAAATAGAAATGCCATTTAAAAACGTTGTCGACCTTTACATTTGTATGTCCGCCAGACTAGATTGATTTAGCAATGGACGAATTGGTGGATGACTTTATGGACGATGTCGACTGCATATATTCTTGCAGTCGAGGACACATCTGTAACATGCCCAAACCAAAACTAATGTCGGAATAACATCCTTTCTTGATTGAAAGAGAAACGTTTTAACTTATATTACGAGTGTCTGAGAAGTAATTTGAAATATTGCTTAAATTGATAAAGGAAGTCAAGGAATCGCAACGTCTGCTGGATTTGTCCAGTTCACCGGTGTTCACCACACTTTAACGAAGGTGTGTTAAAACATCAGTCTGTTTTTAACTTCAATTTTTCAACACGCCATCCACTGCGTCGCAGAGTCCCTACTTGATTTCTGTTATTGTTTTATTTAATTGTTGTCGCAGTTGTCTTTGGCAGAGTTTTTGACGGTGGTGGGTACCGAGCCCGAATCTTCACATTATCCAGCAGATTTTCGGATGCATCACTTTGTGACCGGGGGTCACCAACGAGGAGAAGTGAGTCGACTTGAGGCGCAGGAGGCAGGGATCGCGTTAGTTTCGGCACGTTGAACCGGTCAGCAACTTTACCTAACTACTTTTGCCCCATTAGGTCCTCAAGGTCTCTGTCTAGAAAAATAAAGAAAAATATATTCCTCGATGTGCCGCGAATTAACCTTTGGCTAAGATGTTATTTGAATGTCAAAAAAAAAAACCAAAGATAAAGATTCCTCAACGGACCTTGATTTATAATGATTTTTCGTAAAGATATTATAATATAAAGATATATTGTTTGAAGTTTGCGCTTTCTCCATACATACGATCTCGAGATTGCCGCCTTTATTTCCATCATGTCCAGTTTCGATTGACATGCTAGAAGGAGGTCATCAACATAAACAAGAATTAGTGACAAATTACCTGCACCTTGCTTTTGATATAAGCATGGCTCTCTGCTGCACGAGATAACGCCAATTCCCCTCAGCGCACCATCAAGCTAAGAGTTCCACTCCCTTCCTGATTGTTTCAATCCATTTATGGCCTTCTTAAGCAATAAAGCGCGCTTAGGATGATGGCCTTCAGTGTACCCTTGTGATTGTCTCATGAACACGGTATCTGCCAGATTGCTTTTGAGTTATGCCGCGCATACATCCATCTGATGCAAATACAACTGCAACTGTGCTGCCAACGCCAGCACGAAACGCACACTCTCTAGTCGGCATCCCTCTTGAGATTGAAAACCCATCGCGAAAAAAGTTTACGTTTGCCACTACGCTATGTTAAAGTAATAACGTAGTCTTAAGTGCTGTTAACGCCTCTTTTTTGCGGTGACGTGAAAAAAATAGGTTTCGATTTTAATTTTTGCGGGTAAGAGGAAGGACAAATTGAAAATGATTCCCTTTTACTCATTTTTAATGGGTACATGCTCATTAGCACGGCAGGAAATGCCGGAAGAGGCAATTACCGGCGTTCAATTGGAGATTACAATTGGAGAATAACAAGAACAATTAATGTGTCATTCATTTCATTTAATAATAATAATTTATTAAAATAGCACACAGAATATGTTATATGAGGTGTTATTGTTTGTAAATTCGCGGGCTCATTTATCAGTGCAATAATAAGCTGAATGTTTCTTTGAAACGTTTATCGATAGAAACAAGTGAGAAAGTCGCTGATCCCAACGATCCAATGTTTGGGCCAGGTGAAGAAGACGATAGACCAGAGCTCTTTACACAAGCTGTATGTATTACGTTGTCGCCAAGCTGGGATTGTCTCAACGCAAATCTGTATTTTTATCTAAATCGTTAATTTTACGAGTTATATTTAAACTTTTATAAGTTTCTAGGTCTAAATTATATAAAAGAATAATCTAATAAAATTGTTTTATTCATAAAAAATTATCGCTTTTTTCGTATTCTCGGAATAAGTAAAAATCAAAACCCTTAAAAAAAAGCAGTGGGAAAAGGTTAATATTTGTTACATTTTCGTGATTTTGAGCATGAAGAAGTTTTTATACCCTGTACCAAAGGTACACAGAGTATATTAAGTTTGTGTAGAAGTATGTAACAGGGAGAAGGAATCGTTTCCGACCCTATAAACTATATATATTCTTGATCAGCATTAACAGCCGAGTCGATATAGCCATGTCCGTCTGTCTGTCTGTCTGTCTGTCCGTCTGTCCGTCTGTCCGTCCGTATGAACGAAGAGATCTCAGAGATGGGAAGTGAGAGAGATTTGACATGTATGGGACATATACTTCTTATACTTGCAGGCAGGTCAAGTTTATTTTTAATTTTTGTCACTCCTACTCCCGCCCCCACAATTTGGAAAAAACATCATATCTCCCAGTTATGAGCAAATAAAAACTAAATAGAACAATATACTGGACCTTGTGGCCTAGTGCATTTATTGACGATTTATTTTAATCAAGTTCTGTAAGTATTAAAGCAGGTTTATTTCATATATATTTATATTGTTAAGATCGCTGGTGCACGCTTTCTTGGCCAGTCGGATGATTATTAATTAGTCCTTAACCAAAATAAATAATACAATGTGCACGCAATAAGTCATTAAAATACTTATATCTATTTTTGCCTCTTGTTTTCTTATTTTTCGAATGCTGAAGCTTATTTTTCATCGCACACCAAAAACAACTAGTTGCTGAGTTTTTAGGTTTCTTTCGTTCTTCTCCTTTTGGCAACCATGAATTGTCTCTTAAACAAACGTTGACATCAATTTTTCTCTACTTACTACTGTGTCCGTAAAGAAAAAACAACTTCGTTTTAGTCAAACTTTATTTAATCTTCTTATCTTCTTTTTTCTTTCCCTTTAAAGTTTTTCGCTCCGCACACTTATGTCAGCGTTTTTCCCAATCTTTAAAGCAGGCATGCCCAAAAGTAGCATTCGACAGAGCACTCACCAATACTCACAAAGATAAGCACCAATACCAATAACGAAATTGTTGTTGGTCAGTTTGCTTGCGCTCGCAAACACCAATCAAAGAAGAGAACAAAACCGGTTTTGTGGTGTCCGAAGATCGTTGTTTTATGTTTATGAAAAAGTTCCTTAATAGTATAGTGATATGAATTATATTGAGTCGCGGAGAAGCAATGCTGTGAGAGTTATCCCATTATTTTGGAGCAAAAACTAACATAAGTAGTTGCAATAATGCCTAACAATATTCCATGTCTTCACGATTAAAGAAACGAGAGCGTAAGTCGGCCCTATCCGACTTCGATATACACGTTACTCAGGGAAAAACAAGAAAGAAAGTCGGTCAAGCCCGACTATAACATACTCTGTAACCACCTTACACTCGCATTTGCTCACGAGTCAAACGGCCAGTTAACACCCCCCACCCCCGCCACCCATAACCACAACGTTCAGTTCAAGAGAAGCAATCTTAGTGAGAGAGAGAGAGAGAGAAACTTAGTGAGACGGACAGTCGGACATGGCTATATCGACTCGGCTGTTAATGCTGATCAAGAATATATATACTTTACAGGGTCGAAAACGATTCCTCCTCTCTGTTACATACTTTTGCACAAACTTAATATACTCTATGTACCTTCGGTACAGAGTATAAAATGTATCATAGTATCAAAGTATCTTGAGGTGGAAAAGCCCAAAAATTAAATTTTTCTAAGCCAAACTTTAATGCAACCAATTTGCTCACAATTGAATAGTGGCCCTGGGACACGAAATTTTGGCCAAAAGTCACAACTTTTATTTGGAAACAGTAGTTAAAATGAAATTTTAATTATTATAGTCTGCCTAACTATATGCAATTTTTTAAGCTCTTACTGAATTCATGCAATAAAACGTTGTTAAAATCTAAAAGGAACATGCAAATCGACTTGGAGTGTGACAGCAAAAAGTCTGCTGATGATGGGACCGGGAATTCTAAAAACTGTACTGTACAGACAAACCATTTTTAGCGAGGCACTAAAAAGTGGGCCCCAAAGTTAGACCCAACCCTTAAATATTATTTAAATTTAATTTTGGATCTTAATTTTTAGACGCAATTTCAGTGCCCACTTTAGCCATTGAATGAGATTAGGTTGCTTCAATTTAATTGAGCTACTTCGGGTGATCGATCAGCCTAACTTCAACTCTATAAACAGAAGCTAAAACAGACAATTAATCTTCTCCGAAATTAATTTAAATTTACAATTTCCCATATCATTACAGCTCCTCCCGCGTCCACTGACAAAATGGCCCACAGCTGCAGTTTCTGCTGCTGCTGCTGCTGCCCCTTCCATCGGTTTGCCATCACCTTCAAACTAATCGGCTTCTACTAAACACACACAACCAAACAAAACAAGGCAAGGCCAAAGAATATTGGCCAGCCATGCAACCGCAGGACAAAGCTCTGCGGCATCTGTTTGCCTAAAATCTGAATTTATGAAGCAAATCACATAAATCACAAAGAGACACAACGAGAGCAGACTAAGCGAGTGGAAGGTCGCACAATTAGACGAAAGTAAACTAAAAACCCAAGCAAAACAATAGACAGCCAAACAACAAAACAAAGCAGGAACAGAAACAGAAACATCAACAAAAATGGACAAGAAATCAAAAAAAAAATCAAAAACGAAAGGACTTAAGGCAAACAAAGAGTCGAGCACCCGCTTGGATGTGGACTTGTGGGAGGTGAGTTCAAAAAATATGTAACAATTTAATAAATTTATTGCGATATATTGTTTTCACTTTCAAAACCAAATTGATTCCGCGAAATGCTATTAGCTATTTGCAACTGTTACGCTTGGCTGCTGGCCAATCGTTTGTCGCCAAGGTTAACTATCCAGCCAAATTTCATTCTTCAATTCCAGCAAAACGAAGATCGCTTCAGCACCATTGACCTACCCATGATACGAGATGGTAAATTGCCCGCGACAGGAAATGCTTCTGCAGGCACAGTAGGCGGCGGGGGAGGAGGAGGAGCAGGTGGCACGGTTGTTTGTCCGGCCAGTGCAGCTGCACTGACAAAGGAAGCACCCGTCATGCCAGCGTCCCAGATGAGCACCACACCCACAGCTATCAGCATTGCTGGCTGTGCCTCTGGCACCGCTCTTGTCACCCTAGATGCCAATGCCATCGAGGCAATAGGTGGCGAATCCGAGCCTGCGCGCGGCAATTGGACTGGTCGTTTTGACTTTCTGCTCTCGCTACTGGGCTACTCGGTGGGTCTGGGTAACGTTTGGCGCTTTCCCTATTTGTGCTACAACAATGGAGGCGGTGAGTTAACCATTTTCCACGCCAATTACACAATTTTCACAGATATTTCCCTACCACAGGCGCCTTTCTCATTCCCTTCACCATTATGCTCATCATAGCGGGCCTGCCGCTGATGTTCATGGAACTATCTTTCGGACAATATGCTGCTCTGGGCCCAGTGGCCATCTATCGGCGCTTCTGCCCGCTGTTTAGTGGCTTGGGCACGGGCATGATCGTGGTGTCGGCCATTGTGATGTTGTACTATAATCAGATTATTGCATGGACCATATTCTACATGGCTGCCTCGTTTCGCGCAATATTGCCTTGGCAGCATTGTGAGCCGGAGTGGAGCACCGAACGTGAGTAATGCAATCATCTCAAATTTGAGGGCTGTGGGTGGTCGGTGGGAGTCTCCAATTAATTACCAGAGACAAAGGAGCATTTTTTGCTGGTTTCGGTAAGGTAATAAATTAAGCAAATTGCAAGCTGTCAAAAGTGGAAGTTTATTTTTGTCTGGTTTTCTTTATTCTTTTTTCCTTTTCTGGGAAATACCCCACGGCGCCAGGGCGAGGCACGTGCTGTGCCCCATTAGAAAATTTGCTGGAAAAAAGGAAAACTGAGAAAATTGTTGAGAAATTAATGAGTTAAGAGAAGAAGTCAACTCAAAATGGTTAATAAATTGAAAGATGAGAGAGAGATTAAGTCGCTAGCTGCCTACACTTGATGCAGCCTTCTTCTGGGAATGCTGTAGCAATTTCAAAAATAGATATTAAACTGTTCATGGAAATATTTGTTCACTTTGAAATCTCTACATAAATTGTAATATAATATTGGATTATGTTAAAATAAAGAGGTTTCCAAATTTGGGGCTAGTTACTAAATCAATTTGTTGGATATTTACTTGCAACGAGCAGTAGAAACGCTTACCACGGCGTTCACAGTTTCTAACCTCCTCGGGAAATAAAATCCACTGAAATCCACTTTCTAAGTGCAGGACTATTACGAAAAGCAGGCGGA
Source organism: Lordiphosa magnipectinata (assembly GCA_037044535.1). NCBI lineage: Eukaryota > Metazoa > Arthropoda > Insecta > Diptera > Drosophilidae > Lordiphosa > Lordiphosa magnipectinata. The sequence goes on from JBAMBO010001051.1 coordinate 77,943, forward strand.
GTCTGGGCCTATTCCAGCGAGGAATCTCTAGACCTTATATAAAACACCCACTTTCCTAAATGCTCCTTAAACTCAAGAACAGTTCTGATAGTGTATTTCTTGACTATACACAACATTGCATTGGGTTAACAATGAACTGGCTTCACAAAAAATTTATATGTACGCTCAGAGAAACATAGAGAATTTCACTCTTGAATCAAGAGCATTCGTTCTCAAAAGTAAGGTAGGAGTGAAAATTCTTGATCCAAGAGCGAAATTCTTGATTCAAGATTGAATTTTTGATCCCGACATTCCTGATTCAAGAGTTTCAGCTCTTGATCCAAGTATGAATAATTTTTGATTCGAGAGTTTCAGTACTTGATCCAATAATGAATAATTCTGAAAATAAAAAACTTAAGAAGAATATTTGGGGTGGGGGTGTGAGAGACACGACCGATCCGACCCGACCCGACCGACGTGATCCGTCTCCCTCTCCCCTCCCACTCACCATTATCAACCGATCAACCACCACTCCCAAACTTTGTTTTAAACTGTGATTGATTTTAAGATAGCCACATATATATATATATTTTTTTTTTACTTACTTTTCTTGGAATTGAACTCGGTAACTCGAAAGACTGAAACACACACAGGCGACGGGCAGCTTACCCCACTCGACTATCATCCATAAGCTAAATGAGCGGACGAAAACACACTTATAAATAAACGCAGTTGCCTTTCGTACGCATCGCACAACGACAAACTGCGCATGCGCTTTCTCTCTCTGCGAGAGCGACTCCAACGCTATTCTCTCAACGACAAACTGCGCAAACGCTCTCTCTCGAAAGAGTGAAAGAGTTCTTGAAAATTCAAGAACGACTAATTTTTTTTTAAGAGCGTTCGTACTCAAATTATTCGTTCTAGTTTTTTCTTAGTGTAAGCTGTTTCACTACATTCCCACCAGATGAAGAGAAACTAAAGTAGTTGTAGCAATCTGCCAGCCATCTATCGATTAGTATCTTAGACTGAGGGAAAATGCTCTAAAATGTTAGAACTTTCACTTTGACTTTAAATTTTGTATTACCCATTCAGCGTTAAATATGGAATTCGTAAATATCACTAGTTTACAAAAAAAAACAAAATTAAATGACCCATTTCTACTGAAATTATTTTTAAGTGTAGTTTGGATTGGTGATCTCAAAAATCAATTTCAAATATTTTTTCATGGCAAGGTTTTTTAAATATGAACTTTTTCCATTTTTTCGGTAGGTGCACTTACATTTTATCTCAATTCATAATCGCCAGATGGTGTCAAGCAAGATATGAATTGAAAGGTCATTAAATTGTCAATAATAACGTAGAACATTGTTTCTATCCATTGTTCCAATCCAAACTACACTTAAAAATAGTTTTAGTAGAAATGGGTCTTTTTGGCTGTAAACTAGTGTATTAGGTGTGTATATTTTAATTTGCTGACCTGAATTAAGTGCAGTATCACTAGGATTTAAATTGCTAAAGAAACATCCCACCTGCTGGACTCTGAAAAACCACGAATTAAATTAAATTGTATTGGAAAATGTCTAAATTGCATCTAGGGGGACTCAAGCTCGGGGCCCTAGGACTGAAAACGATTGAAATGCCGTCTCAACGCGTTGCGTCATTGTTCGCGCTGGTGACAACACGTCTACGATACTACTTGTGTTAAATTGGATATACCTTCTACCTAAAAACATGGGCCCACTTGTAATTCTCAAGCTGGAGCTTCATGCATGATCAATATAAAATGGGGAACTGAAAGGTGTTTTAATATGCTTTTAGTCAAATCAAAGTGCATATTAATTGATTTTAATACACAAATGGCATATTAAAATGAAATATTAATATATTTTTGATTATAGATTACTATTGCGATTTTTCCCAGAGTGTAGGCGATGAACTATCATCTCCAAGATGGTAACAAAAGACAAAATGAGTGTGCTGAATAGACTCTGTTGATTGTGGTTAACAAAAAGTACCCCTTCAGCTATATAGTCTCCACACCGACTACCTGCAACTACCCGATCAGAAAAATGATTGAGTTTATACGAATTTTTTAATCCAATAAAGGATTACATTTATCTCGAAAGGGATTTAAGTTAACACATTTGGAATGATACAAGTACGAATGGCTTGGGCCAATCCTTAAGAGCTTGAACTCTGTGGTTTATCTTGGAAGTCGAGATTGAATTTTCAGGCCCATGCCGGGCTTACACTAAGATTAAAAAGATTGAGAATATCTCGACTTTTTTTCTGTGTACTTAAGTTTATTCTGTCCCCACAATGGATCAGTAGCGACGACCAGGATTAGGATTAGGATTAAATGGGTTAACAGTGATTTCATATGGCAAAGCAATTGGCCCCTTAAGGCCTAAGTGGGAGAGTGATTTATCGCTTTCAGCCTTTACAACCTAACCTAACCTGCAACTGTCGGACTTTAGATGCTTTCTGAAGTATAATACGCAGTGTTTTCAAATGATTACAATATATTGGTCAGGTTCGCGAGTTAAGTTTTTTTCATCCCCAATACCACAATTAAAAATCACAACGAATCTTACTTAAAAAAATTGATGTTTTGGATTATTTACAAATTCAGTAGACTTTAGGGTTGTGCCTGAAGCATTAGCATTATTTTTGAATTAGCATTAAATTTTAAATAATAATTCAAAAAGTTTTTAATTGGTATAAATTTCAAAAATTTTGAATTGGAATTGAAATAAAATAATTTCAATTCGTAATTCTCAGTTGGCATTGAAATGAAATAACTTCAATTCAAATTTCTCAATTGGCATTGAAATTAAATAATGTCAATCCAAAATATAAAAAAAAACAAACATCTGTACAGTTTTAGTATACCCTTTACGAGAGTATAAAAAAACAAAAACTATCCTTCTACGTAGACGTGATCCCTCGACCTCGACGTTCTAATCGAATTTCTTGTCAACTGAACCACGTCCCTGGTTTTCGCGGAGTGGCTTAGTGCCAACTGCTTAAACTACTAATCCCAGTAAAATAAGTAAAAGTAATTTTATTAGTAATCTGAAAATCTATCTCAGATTCCCTTCCCCCTTTTTTCTAGCATTTGTTTTTTAAGGTTTTTTCAAATTTAACCCTGTCGGGTATGGTTGGAGCCATTCCGAATGGCTTAATTTTTTTTTCAGTGTGTTTCATACGTGTTTTCATATCAGGAAAATCGTTGTAGGCATTCTCTTTGCTTAAAATCACAATAGTTCGCGTTTTGTAGTTGTCTATGGCCTACACACTGGGTGCCTACACGATGCTTATGGCAGTGCAGATATACTGACATATGGAACAAAACTCGTATGCCGGTCATTTGGATTGGTGCATTGCACTTTTGAGTCAAACTTTGATTTGATTTAGAAAGTTCGATTTCGAAATTAAAAGTAAAAGTCTGAGTTTTCATCCCAGAAAATTTGCAAATTCCAGAAGGAAAACGTACCGAATTAAATATTAAGGGTCAACTACTGAACCGGACCGAAACCGTGGTTCGGTAAACTTTAAAAACCATGTCATGAATCGAACTTTAATCTGCTACAATGCACCAAACAGCTACCAAACTCTACCGAATACTAAATATTGTTCTTTTATCTAACGAAACTTCTTATAAATATTTAATAATAGAATTAACCTTTATTCAAGTCCAGTCTACAAAAAAGTAAGAAAGTCGGTCAAGCCCGACTGTAATATACTCTGTACCTGGAGTAGCAGCTGAAAGCAGCGCAACAATAGATGGCGCCACTACTTGCATTGAACAATGAGGAATTTTCAAAACTGAAAAAAACTGTGGGAGAATGACGTTTGTTCCAAAATGCGGGGGCGGAAAGTAGCGGGAAAAAATTGAAAATAAGCTGTATATAAGTATGTAAATGTATGTATGTATGTAAATAAGAAGAATATGTCCAATACGTTTCAAACCTCTATATCTTACCATCTCTCAGATCTCTTGGTCCATACGAACGGACATATATATATCAACTCGCTGCTGATCAAGAATATGTATACTTCATAGGGTCGGAAGGATTCCTTCTCCCTGTTACATACTTTGGCACAAACTAAATATACTCTGCATATCTTTGGTAGAGAGTATAAAAAGGCAAAGTTTGCCCCATAATTTCCTAGCCGCATGTTTTTTTTTCTGAATTTCCGGCTCGCTTACTTACGCACACGTAAACAATAATAAGCAAACGTTCGCTTAAAATCATAATAAGCATCAACAACAACAACACCAGAGACCAACAAGCGGTTCCGTGAAGTAGGCAATTGTTTTTGTGCCTCGGCTGGTTTGGTTCCCCTTTGACATTGCAAGGTGAGCGAAGGAGTGCGTAGGCAGAAAACTACGCGTTGGCAGGGGTGTGGTCTGGTTTTATATTTCTGCACCCCTAAGCGTGGATTTGATTTCTTTGCACAGACAAAGTCAGAGGCAGAGCGCGAGACATTGACACACTTCGGCACTTTAAAATTGCCTGCCACGCGAAGCACATAAATCTTTAACGAGCATGTTGGGTGCTGTCTGCTGGCATTGCAACAACTTCCATCATTCAGCACACAGAGTATGAACTTTGCCTAGAGACAGATAAGTAGGGGAGTATAGTGTGAATCATGTGACAGGAAGGAATATGATCGACAAAAATTTCAAAAAATGTTTGCTGCTGATAAGACAAATGACAAACGGATCGTATAATTTTTGACTTGTATGACAATTCCTCGAAAAAGGGAATAAACAAATTCGAGGCATTTCTGCTTATGAATGCTAAGCTTATTTTATTGCGGTTGCTTGCACACACACACACACACTCAAGTGGCCGTCTCTATGTACAGACCAGCAACAACAATAACGTCAAATGCCATTGAAAGTTTTGCATGTGCCACCCACACACACCCACACAACACACAGCGATGATTTAATATGGCCGCCATTGATACAAAATGCTAAGAACTTCTGCGAAACTCAGCCTCAGAGTCGCATTGTCTGTCTGTGTGTGTGTGTTGGGCGTTAGAAATCGATATAAGGTCGCCGTCTTGGCTTCTCTTCTCACGTTTTGTTAAAATGACAACAATTATGTCTTAACTGTTTTTGACATTCAATCGACAGACAGAGGCCAAGCCAACCTTGTGGCACCGGATTTTTTTTTCTGTTACTCTCCTTCTTGCCATAAGCTCTTAAGATACACACAGAGCTCAGCAAAGAGAGAAGGAGACAGACAGTGCAATTTCTTAAGGATTTTATTTATTGACAGATTCGCCTTCCTGCCTTCCTGCTTGCTAGCTTAGGCCACAACCTCGTCTTCTGATATTTTCCATGATAAATGTTTACTTTTAGTGTCATGATTAAAATGTGTTTAACTTGTTTGTAGATTGATTGAATGTCACACATTTACAACACACACACAGACACTCACGGGTTTTCCCCGATGTTTGTTTAGGATTCACACAACAGTTCTGATGTGTAAATATTTCCAAAGGCTTTTATATTTTTTATGGATGTTATTAAATAAATGAGCTTAGATTAAGAATGATGAGTATTTTATAGGAGCAAATTATTCTTCAAAGTATCCAAAATTTTGAAGTGCGCGTTGCATAAAAAACATCGATTTTCCAATTGGCATAGCAATTAAAGAGCCCATTTTGACTCTTTTCAGACGCGTTTTGTGGGCAACCTATACTTTTGTTTTGACTTTTTATACTCTGTACCAAAGATACACAGAGTATATTAAGTTTGTGCAAAAGTATGTAACAGGGAGAAGGAATCATTTCCGACACTATAAAGTATATATATTCTTGATCAGCATCAACAGCTGAGTCGATATAGCCATGTCCGTCTGTATGATCGCACAGATCTCAGAGATGGTAAGAGATAGAGGTTTGACATGTATGGGGCATATATTTTTATACTCTGTACCGAAGGTACATAGAGTATATTAAGTTTGTGCAAAAGTATGTAACAGGGAGAAGGAATCATTTCCGACCCTATAAAGTATCCATATTCTTGATCAGCATCAACAGCCGAGTCGATATAGCCATGTCCGTCTGTCCGTCCGTCTGTCCGTCTGTCTGTCTGTCCGTCCGTCCGTATGAACGAAGAGATCTCAGAGATGGTAAGAGATAGAGGTTTGACATGTATGGGACATATATTTCTTATACTTGCAGGCAGATCAAGTTTATTTTCAATTTTGGCCACGCCCCCTCGCGCCCCCGCAATTTGGAAAAAACGTCATATCTCCTACAGTTTTGATGATAGATGGTTCGTACTTTCTAGAGATATCTAGTACTCAAAATTATTTATCGATTTGCTGAAGGAATGATAAAGATCGGATGAACGATACTCAAGTTATGAGCAAAAAAAACGGTCAGTTAACAGTCAGTAACAGTCAGAGAGAGAGAGAGAGAGAGACTTAGAGAGCGCACTGCGTTGCGCGTTATGTGTTAACTGGCCGTTTGACTCGTGACCAAATGCGAGCTGCGACATTAAGGGTGCAGAGTATGTTATAGTCGGGCTTGACCGACTTTCTTTCTTGTTTATACTTGCAGGCAGATCAAGTTTATTTTTGCCACGCCCCCTCCCGCCTCCGCAATTTGGAAAAAACGTTATATCTCCCACAGTTTTCATGATAGATTGTTCCTTACCTTCGTACCTTCTAGAGATATCTAGTAATCAAAATTATTTATCGATTTGCTGAAGAAATGAAAAAGATCGGATGAACAATACAGAAGTTATGAGCAAAAAACGGCCAGTTAACACCCCACACACCCCCAGCCATCATCACAGCTTTCCATTGAACAAAGGCAGTGCTGGCCAAATGGAGAGGACAAAAAAGTGTGCTTGTTTTGGTGTGCAAGAGAGCTCTCTCCTGACTACAGCCGTTTAACTTGCAATTCAATGTTCACCGATACACACAATCATGAGTTCGGCTCGCGTTTGCGTAAAAACACTACTGACTTCGGCTCCTGGTAGCTATGGCTGGCCGGGTCTGAACCATGATGGAATACGTATAAGGTGGTCTCGTCGGCTGCCGACGCTAGCTCGTTTTTGTCCCTTAGCTTCAGTGCATGCTTGCTTGTTGACGCGGAAGGTTGTGTGTGGACGATTTTTTTCTTAATCTTAACCCTTAGATAGCAATAATAAAATGAGTTATTGGAATTATTGCCGCAAGCTTGTACCGGGTGTCAAATTCTTTCATGCTCCTAAATGTGTTGTATATATATATCTATATCTATATAATATCTATTCAAAAACAACGATTAATTGCGAATTCTAAATTATTAAAAAATAAAACTTTAGAAACACTTCACCTCCTTTTATTGTAATAGGCGATTTTAAACCCCACGGACCTGTTAAGGGTCAATCAACATACTCTTCTTCCCTTTCGTTCACTCTCACTATACGATGTGCCTTTCACTCGCACTTATTGCTAGCATACGCTAAGGGACAGCTTTTTGCCGACGAGACCACCTTATACTTATTCCATCATGGTCTGAACAAAGGCAATCATAGTGAGAGAGAGAAAAAGAGAGAGAGCACCTTAGAGATGAGCGTATAATAAAAATATTGCAAGATAAACGCGTGACCCCTTGGATGGCATATAATATTATAGTCGGGGGCATATGAACTGCTACAGAGTATGTTATAGTCGGGCTTGACCGACTATCTCACTTGTTTAATATGAATTTATAACAGGGCTTAATACCGGAATCGGAACCGTTAGCCGAAATAAATCGTTTCTAATCAAGTACCGGAACTGGAACCGATACAAATTATTTTTTGAGAACCGAAAACCGTTTACCGTTATTTATGGAACCGATAGCACCGGATCGAAACCGAATCGTTCGTACCGGTACTGTTTCGGTTTTTTACATAACATGCACCTTTGCAGAGTGCATCGTAGATTTGATCACGCGCTGAAGCTCAACCTACAGGATGCTGGTGGGTGGTGTTAACTGGCCGTTTTTTGCCCATAACTTGAGTATCGCTCATCCGATCTTTATCATTCAATATATGTCCCATACATGTCAAACCTCTACCTCTTACCATCTCTGAGATCTCTTCGTTCATACGGACGGACGGACAGACGGACGGACGGACAGACGGACGGACGGACAGACGGACAGACGGACATGGCTATATCGACTCGGCTGTTGATGCTGATCAAGAATATATATGCTTTATAGGGTCGGAAACGATTCCTTCTCCCTGTTACATACTTTTGCACAAACTTAATATACTCTATGTACCTTCGGTACAGAGTATAAAAATTCGTCCTCTCTAGCAAAACACCTACTGGATTCCATTAAGAATTTTCTCGCACTTAAACGTGTTGGAAACCATGAAAACATTCTTAACTGGTGGTCAGAATCCTTCACAAAATTCCCAGAATTGTATGAGATTTCGAAAGACGTCTTTTCTGTTCCAGCTACGCAGGTTAGCGTGGAACGCGTATTCTCTGGCGGAACAAATAAAAATCCGGGCACCGTTTCGAAACCGAAAACCGAAATTAATTGAAAACCGAAATATAACCTTTAACCGAAACATTTATTGCGGGACGTACCGGAACCGGTACCGAAACCGAAATTTGTTTCGGGATTAAGCCCTGATTTTAATATTTTTGCTCGTAGTATTGAAACTACTAGACCGATTGGAAAATAGTCTGGGTCGCGATTGTTGGCTATTTCATAACCTTTAAATCAATATTTGATTAACTCCAACTATTTTTTCTAACTCGTAATGGCTTAAGATTTAGAAGTACCTTCCTAAAAAACTTATAAATTCAATCAAAAATTCCTTAACTTTGTTATCATTGTATAACCATCAATCCGCCTGTATTGTAATATTATATCGATTTGGTTTTTCTTTTATTATTTGTTCATATTTGATGACAACGGAGTCATTCGCTGTGTTGTCGAGAAATCGAAAAATTGACGTTAGGCTTATAGCCACCTTTAAGCTGATTCTCATTATATTCCTTTCTTCCATGCAGCTTGGATCAGCAAGCCAGTTCTCCATCTCTTGTGTCCAAAATTAGTTCCTTCTTACATTGAGTCAATCGTTTCTCTTCATAATAAAACAGGGATTTCCTTTCGTTTCCATGGCGAAGATCTAAGGTTTAGTAGTGCGCATCATCCACGCCAGTATCCAACACTAAGATACCTCTGATGCTTAAGATGAATTTTGGCAATATCGCTTTTTCCCAAATGCAGTTGTAGATTTTATAGCATCTCATTTGAAGGTCCTGTTTTTTTGGTGCTGCTAGTCTGCAATACATTACATACGAATGCATTTTCTGATTGAGTTTTTGTGTAAAAACTAATCATTTCAGTTTTTGATATTTCTGAATACGCATCTGATGCTTAAAACCTTTGATTTACTTGCATAACCCAGGAAAAATTAGAGTACTGAACTCCACGTCAAGCGGTACAGACGTGTTATAAATTTGTCCCTGAAGACGGATGCCGAGGCGCATTCGATATATATCGGAAACAAACCAAAAACACTGAGTTTTTCTTCTCGACCTAGAGCCAGCTAACATCTACATTCTAATAATTAGAAAGGTCGCTAACCAACAATTATTTTACAAGATCCCAATCAAAGTTATATGAATCTTAAAATGTGTGTCCGATAAATCATTTTGAGAACTATATTTATAATGGAACTTCTTACTGGTGAGTGACAAGTACAAAACTGTTAGGGATCTCAAAGTTGATTTCGGACAAAATTCCAAAGAAACAAAATCAGCATTCAGCTTTTAAAGCTGTTCCAAAGTGTTTCTATTCATATGCCGATATAAATTTTTATCTCTTCTGCGTTCAGACCTCACGGATTAAAACAAAAGCTGTTATGTAAGCCTATAAAAGTATTTTTAAAAAGAATTTAAGTACGGCTTAACAATTTCCGCTCATTCACTAAAGATTGCCATTTCAGATTCATTCGCTTAGCTAGTGCCTACTTTTAGCCAATCAACATTTACTTGGCCAATTAAAATTGACACATCAGACACAACCAGAGACACATGTATACAGAAAAACAAGCAACTTCTAATTAAGACCCCTGCCTGGTCGAGCTAATCAAAGCCGAAATGTATGTAAAAAGTTGTTGGTTAAGGAATAACAAACTTCAAGGTCACACAAATTTAAGGCCAGACACGAGTTAACTTTTACTGGAATCGCATATGCTTGAACTCTTTTCAAATAAAATCTATGCGATTTGTATCTACGGGTTATGTGCTTGCTTGTGTGTTTGTGTGTAATCAAATTAATTGCTGAACAAACAAAATGCAGACAGGCAAAATTAAATGGCAAGTAAACACTTTGAAGTTTGTTACACCAGAAAACCACAGGAAAATTTTTTCAATTTTCTAGCAGCAGCGCATTTTATTTAAAATTTGGATGTTGATGGATTGCTTGATGAAGAGAGAGTAGAAACCCAAATAATATGCCTGGGGCCTGTCATTGTCAATTGTCTGTTTTATGGAGCACACACGGCGTATGAGTAATGTGGATTGAGCAGGGCAATTGACAGGAACGTTGATTGGTTCAGTTAACGGTGGGTAGATGTGAGTTTATTTGATTAATTTGAAGCTAAAATGAAGCAGTTGAAAATTGGGTTTAGAATTTGAGCAATTTTTTTGTACCTGTCAATTTATACTAGAAAATCCCCTTCACAACCTTTAAATCAATTGTGCAAGCCTTTTGTCTTGGTTCTTATCAAAAACCATTTCTTCTGAAATCGTTTCTGTTTTTCTATTCATGGCAAACTGCCGTGTACACATATTTTCCATCACTGCCATACGTATGGTTTAATTTTACGTGCTCTGCATAGTTTAAAACCACAAGAATTAACCCACACAAATTTACACAGGGTTATAATCAAATTTCAAAGCGAAATCAATAAACCAAAATTAGACTTACAAAACATGTTGCCAGCAAACTTGCATACGACACCCAACACAAGAGCTGCACACAATTGAATGCAAATGAAAAGTATTTTCGAGTCTGACCAACCTCATAAACCATTTGGCAATCACTCACCTTGACTGCGAGCTCGGAGCCCGAGCATCTAAGTTGTCCAGCAGCAATCAGTTAGTCACATTTGTGGTTAACCGCATAGTCGTTAGACGGAAGCCGTGCTGTGGACCAGCTCGAGCAAAGCTAAAACTTTTTATCACATCCACCCCGAATGAAACATCAAGTGTCATGGCCAGAAACTTGTAGGACTTATGAGAGTTTTTTTTTCTGTTAAGGGACGTTAAATTGGTTCTAAATGTTTATTACTGATTTTCGTTAAATAATAATTTTACTCATTACGAATTGTATGAATATTTTGATTTCACAAAATTCTAAAAACATGTCGATACTACTTTAAGAGAGTTTATAAACAGGTTTCCACAGGCTGGAAATTTCTATTCACGTTTGAACTGGTACAAACTGGTTTGGAAAAGGTTACCTTATTACAAAATTTCAAAATCATTGCTTAAATTACGTTTTAAAATAAATACTACTTAAATTTGATATGCCTAAAGTATATGTCCCATACATGTCAAACCTCTATATATTATCATCTCTATTTTTTTATACTCTGTACCGAAGGTACATAGAGTATATTAAGTTTGTGCAAAAGTATGTAACAGGGAGAAGGAATCGTTTCCGACCCTATAAAGTATATATATTCTTGATCAGCATCAACAGCCGAGTCGATATAGCCATGTCCGTCTGTCTGTCTATCTGTCTGTCTGTCTGTCTGTCTGTCCGTCCGTCCGTATGAACGAAGAGATCTCAGAGATGGTAAGAGATAGAGGTTTGACATGTATGGGACATATATTTCTTATATTTGCAGGCAGATCAAGTTTATTTTCAATTTTTGCCACGCCCCCTCGCGCCCCCGCAATTTGGAAAAAACGTCATATCTCCTACAGTTTTAATGATAGATGGTTCGTACTTTCTAGAGATATCTAGTACTCAAAATTCATTATCGATTTGCTGAAGAAACGATAAAGATCGGATGAACGATACTCAAGTTATGAGCAAAAAACGGTCAGCTAACACACCCCACCCACCCCACCCATAACCTAAGCATTGCGTTCAGCAGAAGCAATCTTAGTGAGAGGGAGAGAGAGAGAGAGAGAGAGAGACTTAGAGAGCGCACTGCGTTGTGCGTTGTGTGTTAACTGGCCGTTTGACTCGTGACCAAATGCGAGCTGCGACATTAAGGGTGCAGAGTATGTTATAGTCGGGCTTGACCGACTTTCTTTCTTGTTTTAATATGCATTGTAGCATTAATTTTATAAAATAAACAAGTAAGAAAGACGGTCAAGCCCGACTGTAATATTCTCTGTACCCTAGCAGATGCTGCTGCGCTGCGACAGCGAACTTTCTTTTGGTCATAACTTAACCAATAGTTGGCGCCACTACTTAAATTTTAAAACTGATGGCACCACTGCTATGACCATTTCAAAAATGACAAATAGATGGTGCCACTACTATAACCACTTTAACTGACTCTTGGTCAGAACTTCAGTATAGTTCATCGACTCGGCTGTTGATGCTGATCAAGAATTCATATACTTTATATGGTCGGAATCTCTACTCCTACTCAACGAGTAACGGGTATAAAAATAAGATTGTTTTATCTGATAATTTTTGTATCCAAGATTGTTGACTTAAGATTAAAAATATATATATTCTTGGGTTGAGATTTTCTAGTCTGTTTTGGCTTTTGACACCGTTTCGAATCGATTTGAGACTAAAGTATTGGTCTTAGATTGATTTCTTTCTTAGTGTATAACTCCATACTATCACCCTTCACACCAAATTTCTAATTCAGAGCTTTATCAATTTCTGAGAAAGAAGAACTGGTGGTTATTCTAGATAATTTTTTTATGCAGAACACATATCTAATTTGGGAAATTTTCCATTCCTTTGAATTTTTGGTAATTTGAGCTAAATGTTGCCTAAAACGCATTGTTTGACCCTTTTTAGTTGCGTTTTGTGGCTAACCTTAACGTCTGATTTGACTCTCTTTCACACGATCGTAAAGTGCTGTTTCTAAACTCTTAAATAAACAGTCCCAAATAGTTATACTTAGTATACCCTTGCAAAGGGTATTATAATTTTGCACAGGAGTTTGCAACGCATAGAAATATTCATTTCCGACCCCATAAACTATATATATTCTTGATCAGGGCGACGAGCTGAGTCGATTGAGCTTTGTCCGTCCGTCTGTCAGTCCGTGTGTCTGTCTGTTTCTACGCAAACTAGTCTCTCAGTTTTAAAGCTCTTGAGCTGAAATTTTGCACAGAGTCTTCTTTTTACTGCATGCTGCTTATATGTCGGAAACGACCGGATCGGATGACTATATCTTATAGCTGCAATAGGAACCATCGGTCGGAAAATGGGTCTTAGTGAAAAAAAAATTTTTTTGTTATCAAGTATTTCGTTCTTAAGGTAGTTGATTATTAATATCAAAAGTTTTAAGACTAAATTAAACGAGTGCGTAAGTTACAGTCAGCTCTAACCGACTTCGATATACCCGCTACTTATGGAAAGAAACGTTTAATAGCCTTCCTGTGTTCCTGAGTGGGTGACAGCCAAAAAGTATGCAACATTTTTTTAATCGGCTATTTATCATCCGATCTTTATTAAAATTTCAGGGATTATAGATATTGCGAATGTAAGTTTTAAATTTTAGATCGATACCTTAAAAATTGTGGGAATTATTCAACATTTATTATTGAGTATGCGGGGGTGGGCGTGGCAAAAATTTGAAATAAACTTGATCTGCGTGCAGACAATAGAAGCCTACCATTCCAATTTGGTTCCTCTAGCTCTTCTAGTCTCTGAGATCTAGGTGTTCATACAGACGGACGGACGGACAGACGGACATGGCTATATCGACTCGGCTGTTGATACTGATCAAGAATATAGATACTTTATATGGTCCGAAATGCTTCCTTCTGCCTGTTACATTTATTTGCACGACTTTAGTATACCCTTTTACTCTACGAGTAACGGGTATAAAAAATTGATCGACATCGGGTGACTATATCTTATGGTTGCCATAGGACCGATCGGTCGAAAATGGGTCTTAGTAAGAAATTATGTGTCGGAAAATGGATTTTAGTTAGAAAAATGTTTGATTTTTTTGTAAGCGTTCTTAAACTCTGACATTTCAAAACCAGCATTTGCAAGGGTATAAAAACTTCGGCACAGACGAAGTTAGCTTGGCCTTCTCGTTTTTTAACTGGCTTGGAACTGGGTTGGAAACAGTAAAATAAATTTTTTATTGATAACCACAGATTTTACATTTGTGTGCTGCTTGTGTGTTCATTTCTTCGACCGACTTAATTTTTTTAAGTTTGATCGTCACAGTCGATTGCTACACAGACAGCACTAAACATTAAAATGTCAAGCTTATTGCTTCAATAGTTTTTAAGGTATTGGCGGTTATACTTCTCAGAACCGGGAAAATATCTTACTTTAGACTACCACTAGCTTATACCCGCAGCTTCTATCGCACTTGTCGATTTTACGAAATTTGAAAGTCACGTATTCCAAAGTTTTTACAAATTAAAAATCACGTATTACAGGTTTGAAAATGAGTGGATTTTCCGAAAAAATAATATTTAATGAATTTCCATAATAATTTCAGAATGATTTTGAGTTGAATTAGAAAACAAAAACTTTTTTGTAACAATTTTCATTAAATTTTTCTGGATTTCCCAGAATCTTAATATTACGTTGTTAATATTGTTATGTAAAGCTGTGAAAGTAAGTTTGGAACTGTTCTGATGACTAAATATTTATTAATACTATATGCTTCCACATAATTCTGATAAGTTTGATCCAAATCGGATGACTATAGTATATAGCTGCCATAGAAACGATCGATCGAAAAAGTAGTTCTTGTGAGAAAAACTTTTTTGTTTTCAACGGTAGAGTCCGTATACTTTCCAGTTATGAAAATGATCTGCTTCAACACATTTTTAGAGAGTTTGTTCCAAATCGGATGAATATATCGTCAGCTGCCATATAACAAACTGGCCAGCAAAATGGCCAAAGTAGTGTCGCCATCTATTGCTTAGTTTGGAAGTGACTCGGCTAACATTGTTCAAAGCGAGAATGAAATTGTTGAATGAAAATCATTTGAAACCTCCATTAATATAAATAATACGAGCTGCAAGGGTTTATAAACTTTGGCCGTGCCGAAGTTAGCTTTCCTCTATGATTTTTTTTTGAATTTTAAACTTTTTCCTTTTCTTTTTGAAACTTTTATTCTTCAGAAATTTAATCATGACCGTGGGTCAACAAATGTCCGACAACCTAAACATGATGTCGCATCATTTGGCATCGCATTTATTCACTCCACAGACTGGACTTGCGAGTTACTCACTTACTCGTCCCTTTTTTATGTTTGGCTGGCGGAATGACTACATTGTTGTCGGAGCTCTGTGCCTGTTGTCCTGCCCCTTTCATGCTTTCCACTGATTTGCTACTTTGTCCTTTTAATTATGTAGCCCAAACAAAAAAAAGTTGCCAGGACTCGTCCTTGTCCATACCTTAGGCCCCCTTTTTTTCTTCGTTCGGACAAATAGTTCATAAATATTAAAATATTTGGTCCCTTTTTGCGCATAATTGAGAGTCAGGTTGTTCAGAGTTTGTCCAATTTGCTGACAGTTTAAGCCTATTTGCAGATTGCTTCTCCTACGTGGAGGCCGATCAGTGCGAAGCATCCAATGGTACTTACTACCTTCGTCAGTGCTACAACTCGAGTGCCGCCGAGGAGAATAATATAACCGAGCTGGCTCTGCATGCCCTGAAGCGTCCACCAGCCGAGGAGTACTTCAAGTGAGTGAGAAATAAATAAAAAATTAAATAAAAAATTAATTAATTTCCGTTATTACCATTTGCAGCAACTATGTGCTGGGACTTTCAGCTGGCATTGAGGAGACGGGCAACATTAAAGTGTCGCTGGCAGTTTGCCTATTTATAGCCTGGGTCATTGTGTTCCTCTGCCTTTGCAAGGGTGTCCAATCCTCCGGTAAGGTGGTCTATTTTACCGCCTTATTCCCTTATGTGGTGCTGGTCATACTTTTTGTGAGGGGCGTAACATTACCAGGAGCCAGTACGGGCATATTATTCTATTTAACACCAGATTGGAAACAGTTGGCCAACGCTCAGGTGAGTAGACCTAAAGATAATCAATTAAATATGAATTATGCCTAACCTATCATTGTAGGTTTGGGGCGATGCGGCTGTGCAAATATTTTTTGCCTTAAGTCCCGCCTGGGGAGGATTGATCACATTGTCATCATATAATAAGTTTTCAAATAATTGCTACAAGTAAGTAGATTTATTAACAAATTGTCTTTTCTTAGGGACTGTTTAATGAGTGATCAGATTTTAAAGTCTTTAAAATGGAAATCAATTTAAATATGAGGAACAAGTAGGTCATATAAATTAGCAGTGCAGTATCCCGTCTCCGAACCAATGGGAGTTCGAACAGAACTCTCTACCTCTAAAAGTCGGGTAACTTTTATTTAATCGCTGAAATGGTAATCTCGGAAGAGAGAGAGAGATAAGGATCTGTTGAGATAGGATTATGTACTAAGCAAGCAAAGAACGTTTTGAGGGTACTGTGGTTACAGCAAAGACTCTAGAACTCACAAAGATGAGTAACGCAGTATATAAAAATGCCACAATATGGGCGCGCGCCTTCCACAATTCTTTATTGTATACCCCTTTTAATATTCAGAAGACTTAAGCAAGTTTAAAGATATATTAATGTACAAGCACATGATACAGTTCACGAATAAGTGCAAGCCTTTATTATAGTTTACATCAATTAAATTACAATTCATGAATAACGATTGCTAAAGTATTCAATAGCGACTTTTTACATACACACACTCGCTCTCTCACTTACAAAACTGAGAGCGCAAGGCGTTCTTGCTCTTAAGGATGCTGGTCTCTTTGTCGCCACACAGCAATGCACACAGAAAACCACCCCAAAAAATTACCAGCGCACACTGAAGACGCGGAACTGAGCAGACTACTTCAAAACTGAAATGCAGAGAAACGAAATCGGCCGAACAAAAAACACACGCACAGCACTACTGTAAAATCGAAAATCCACATCGTAAATCCACGAAAAAACAAGTTTCCCAACTGGGATTTAAAGCACGAACTCGTATTTCTATGTCACAGCTGAAGCATTTGCACCGTCATGATTTCTGTCAGCTGAGTTCTTATACTGCGACTGTTGGCGCCTGAAAAGTGACTACCGATGGCGCAGCGAGCTAAACTGCCATGCCGTTCCCTTAGTCCCCCGTAGTACTGAGTTCAAGTCCCAGTAGGGCAGGATTTATAATTAACATTTCATAAGTTTGATAGAAAAATGTTAATAACTAAAGCAAACACACCCCCACCACCCCCATGCCTCACCTCAAAATGAGTGCTGAATAAAATGTTTTTTTTTGGCTTCTCTTTTCAATATTTAACGAGAGCGTATATTCGATATACCCGTTACTCATGGAAAGAAATGTTTAATAACCTTCCTGTGTGCCTGAGGTGGGACAGCCGAAAAGAAAGCAACATTATTTAACTCGGCTATTTATAATCCGATCTTCAGGGCTTATAGAGATAGCGAATATAAATGTACGTTTTAAATTTCAAATCGATATCTTAAAAATTGTGAGAGTTATTCAACATTTATTATTGCGGGGGCGGGGAAGGGTCCACCTTTCAAATTTGGTTGCTCTAGCTTTTCTAGTCTCTGAAATCTAGGTGTTCATACAGACAGACGGACATGGCTATATCGACTGGGCTGTTGGTGCTGATCAAGAATATATATATTTTATATGGTCGGAAATGATTCCTTCTGCCTGTTACATACATTTGCACAACTTTAGTAAACACACTTTACTCTACGAGTAACGGGTATAAAAATGTGCATGCTTCATTTTAAAGTCGAGTATAAACGATCTTCATCCATATTTAATGGATTAAGATTTAAATTGAGAATATAATCTTGGGTTAAGATTATCTCGTCTCTGTCGAATTCAGATACCGTTTCTCTTTGTTTCGAAACTATAATCTTGGTTTTAGATTGATTTTTTGTCTCAATGTAGTAAACTAAATATGCCAATATATAATTATAAAAGCTTAAATCAATATAGTAGTCTGGGTCTTTTTGGGTTACCAGTTGAATAGACTAATGCTGCCTTTACACTTGTCATATATCTCTAAATAGTCGGTTGCCAAACTTCTCTAAAGAAAATCTTTTATCAAATAGAACCTGTTCTGTTTCATTAAAGAAGGCTAATCTTTCTAAATATTTAGAGATATATGCCTTGCTATTACACTATCGTCAGAGAGTCTCTTTAAAGATATATGACAAGTGTAAAGGCAGCTTAAGATATCTAGACTGAACGATTGCGCAGTCGACACCGCTTCTGTCAGAAATAAGTCAGCTGTTCGCTCTCATTTATGCTCTCTGGATACATTTGGTAGGCTCCCAGCGACGCAAATTGCCATCACAAAATCGATTACTGCTAGATTATTTTGCCTTCAGTATGAAGGAAATAATCGCATACAATCTGCATTACTTTTCCGTATGCATGGCCGCTTTGTAAACGGGGTGCGCACTTCCTGCATTACTAGTAACAAAACAAGTATGCCAGAGCCGAACTGCCATCGGATTCCCATTACGAATGAGTATATTTGTAAGTTCGTAGTCCGTTTACAATTCAACACACAATTTAGGAATCGTATACTCAGTCGTAAAGCACTTGTAATACGATTCAATTTACTAAAGATGGAAAAGTATACGGGTGGGTAAAGTACTTGTTTTAAGATGCAATGTACTATTGATAGAGAAGTATATGGGTTATTAAGGCACGTGCATTACAGCCTATATGAGTGGGTAATGAAGTGGTAATGCAGTGATTTTTATACTCTGTACCGAAGGTACATAGAGTATATTAAGTTTGTGCAAAAGTATGTAACAGGGAGAAGGAATCGTTTCCGACCCCATAAAGTATATATATTCTGGATCAGCATCAACAGCCGAGTCGATATAGCCATGTCCGTCTGTCCGTCCGTCCGTCCGTCTGTATGAATGCACAGATCTCAGAGATGGTAAGAGATAGAGGTTTGACATGTATGGGACATATATTTCTTATACTTGCAGGCAGATCAAGTTTATTTTCAATTTTTGCCACGCAACCTCCCGCCCCCGCAATTTGGAAAAAACGTCATATCTCCTACAGTTTTGAAGATAGATTGTTCATTTTTTCTGGAGATATCTAGTATTCAAAATTATTTATCGATTTGTTGAAGAATGATAAAGATCGGATGAACGACACACAAGGTATGAGCAAAAAAAGATATCCGACACCCCCACCCCCACCCACCCAGCCTACCACCTCTGAATTCAAACAAACACACTCTTTGGGGGAGAGAGAGAGAGAGAACCTTAGAGATAAGCGTATAATAAAAATATTGCACGATAATCGCGTGACTCCTTGGATGAACTATAATATTATAGTCGGGGGCAAATGAACTGGTACAGAGTATGTTATAGTCGGGCTTCACCGACTTTCTCACTTGTTTTTTTTTATACCCGTTACTCGTAGAGTAAAAGGGTATACTAAAGTCGTGCAAA
Source organism: Lordiphosa magnipectinata (assembly GCA_037044535.1). Taxonomy (NCBI): domain Eukaryota; kingdom Metazoa; phylum Arthropoda; class Insecta; order Diptera; family Drosophilidae; genus Lordiphosa; species Lordiphosa magnipectinata. Next base: position 97,627 of record JBAMBO010001051.1, read on the forward strand.
TGTATGTAACAGGCAGAAGGAATCATTTCCGACCATATAAAGTATATATATTCTTGATCAGCATCAACAGCCGAGTCGATATAGCCATGTCCGTCTGTCCGTCTGTCCGTCTGTCCGTCTGTCTGTATGAACACCTAGATCTCAGAGACTAGAAGAGCTAGAGCAACCAAATTTGAAATGTAAACTCCTATTGTCTGCACGCAGATCAAGTTTATTTTCAATTTTTGCCACGCCCCCTCACGCCCCCGCAATTTGGAAAAAACGTCATATCTCCTACAGTTTTGATGATAGATGGTTCGTACTTTCTAGAGATATCTAGTACTCAAAATTATTTATCGATTTGCTGAAGGAATGATAAAGATCAGATGAACGATACTCAAGTTATGAGCAAAAAACGGTTAGTTAGCACCCCCCACCCACCCCACCCATAACCATTGCATTGCGTTCAGCAGCAATCTTAGTGAGAGAGAGAGAGAGAGAGAGAGAGAGAGAGAGAGAGAGAGAGAGAAGAGAGAGAGAGAGAGAGAGAGAGAGACTTAGAGAGCGCACTGCGTTGTGCGTTGTGTGTTAACTGGCCGTTTGACTAGTAACCAAATTCGAGCTGCGACATTAAGGGTGCATAGTATGTAATAGTCGGGCTTGACCGAATTTCTTTCTTGTTTATAACCGTTACTCGTTTTACTTTACCCCACTGAGTAACGGGTATACCAAAGTCGAGCAACGCCGACTTTAACTTACGCTCTCGTTTTCAATTGTTTCGCAGAGTTACTTTGATGGCAAGCACGTGTTTTAGAGATTCGACATTGATTAAGTTATTTCGATCAAATTTAAAATAAATTGAAAATTATCAATATAATGGGTCATCAAAATTAAAGCAGTGCGGAAAAGCCCGAAATCATCAAACAATTGATATTGGATGGAATAATCCTATTGATATGTTGGTCGATTGGGTGTTCAGACAAAATGATTCGCAACGCCGCACAGTGGCTCGTTTTCCCAAAACACATTGCAAAAATCATAACTTTTGAACCATTACTCTTAAGGTACAATATTCTTGATCAGCATCAACTGCCGAGTCGATATAGCCATATCCGTCCGATCAAAATTTACGATTTTTATAAAAAAATTTAAAAAAAATGAAAAATTTAAATGGCTTAAATATATTTTAAAATACTTATTTTTATATTTTAAAGCTAATATCAAAATTTTAAACAAAAAAAAACAAATTTTGTTTAATAAAATTTTAAACAAAAAAAAAACAAATTTTTTTATTACAAAAAAAAAATTTTTTTATTAAAAAAAACTTTTTTACAAAAAAAAACTAAATTTATGTCTACTTCAGTGGTTAAATCAAACCTTAATTTTCTACACATTCTTAGCTGCATTTTAATGCGCCGGAACACAGGGGAAGCAGCAGGTGCACTGTTCAACATGTTACAAGCTTCATCGGATCCCCAAAATTGCTTAATTTCATCAATGTGAGACCCATTTCGGACCTTAAGTCAATTTATTCGCCTGAAATGGTTGGATCAAAATTAAAATGTTTCATTAAATGCATTTATATCAATATTGAACTTACACAAGTGGGCGGAGTAAGCAATGGGTCGTGGCTTGGCAATTGAACACTACATTTATATCTTCTTAATATATGTTTTAATTGTTAGCAGGTTAGCATTTTAAATAAACGAGAAGGCCAAGCTTACTTCGTCTATGCCGAAGTTTTTATACCCTTGCAAATGCTGTTTTTGAAATGTCAGAATTTAAGAACGCTTACATAAAAATCAAACATTTTTTTAACTAAAACCCATTTTCCAGACATATTATATAAACATCTGATTTCGACCATCTTTCGCGAATCTTTTTAAAACATATCAAATAAACAATCGCCGAGTTTAAGAACGATAATATTGAAAACAAAAAAGTTTTTTTCACTAAGACTCATTTTCCGACCGATCGGTCCTATGGCAGCCTTAAGATATAGTCATTCGATTTCGACCAAATTTTGCGAATCTATTTGAAAGCATATAAAATTAGTAATCAGCGAGATTAAGGACGCTAACATTAAAAAGAAAATAAATTTCTTACTAAGTCCCATTTTCGACCGATCGGTCGTATGGCAACCATAAGATATAGTCATCCGATGTCGATCAACTTTTTCAAAATAGTTTGATAGCGTTGAATATTAATAATCACCGACCTTAAGAACGATTTACTTGAAAACAAAAAAGTTTTTTTCGCTACTGTTCGGTCTATTTTTATGTCTGGCTCATAGATCGTATGGAGAGGTTCGTGGGTGAATATAAAATTGGTACTCAAATTCGCTGTTTTTTGGCTGTCGAGTACCATCTCTTAGGGACATGCAATAGTCCATTATACCTTCATAAAAATCGATTTTAATAAAAATCTACCGTGCGCCTTAAAAGATATTCAGGAATTAAGGCTTAACTCCTTCTGTAGGTACCTCAACCAATTGTACGATTGTAGTTAATTTTTGAAATTGCGTTCCCTGTCCACATTTGCTGAATTTTGCAGATTTTTATCTTAAGCCATTCAAAACTAAGTGAAAATTGTTGTCGCTGTGTGTTGCAAATACAAAAGTACCCATAAAACGCGAACCGAGGCTTTATTCGTAAAACTGGGTATGAGGTGATGCTTACAGAAGTCCCTTGTATCAGAATTTAAGAGTCTAATGCCGCGGTTTTTTTTAGTGTTGTATTGTGTTAGCAGCGTGTAGTAAAAAGAAGACTCTGTGCAAAATTTTAGCTCGATAGCTTTAAAACTGAGAGACTAGTTTAAGTAGTGTTGGTTATAGTTTGAGGAAGTAAAAAGCAAACACTTAAGATTTAGGATTATGTTTATTTAACACGTGTGCTGTGTTGGCTGTCTTGTTGGCTGTCTGCAGAGAGCTTGTAATCGACTGACGCTGATGTACATTCGAATAGGAAGACTCCTCTTCCTATTTATTAATTTCAGTGTGACCAAAGTTCAAATATAGATTGTTCCCGAAACTTAACAATATTTCAATACGTAGAGACAGACAGAGGTTCAGACAGACAGACGGACGGACGGACAAAGCTCAATCGACTCAGCATCAAATCAACTTCAATTTAAATTTTTGCCACGCCCCCTTCTGCCCACGCAATTTGGAACAAACTTCAAAGATAGTGCTGCTTTCAGCAGCCACTGCAGGTTCAGGTTCAGAGTGTAGTTCTGGCGGACTTGACCGACTTTTTTATTTGTTCTCCATAAAATTCTTTAAATACAATGAAAAAGGTTAATAAAATTATGAATTTTGATTCATTCCTAAATTTAGAATTTTTGATAAGTTTCTAAGCTTCCACATGAAATTCAGACGTCTTTGAAAATTGGATTTGAGAGGGCAACTATTTTTTCGCAGCTGTATACATTAAAGAGAAGTCGTCTAAATTACTAAACCGTTTTTCTCCACAGTATCCACAGTGTGTGTTTATGTCCGCCAGAAGAGAGCTGTGTGTTGTACCTATAGAAGGCGAGTCCAGTCTTAAATTGAAAAGTTGTAAATGTGATGATGCTCTTGGAAGTACCTAGTAACAGAACTTGGGGGACTTGTACCGCTGTAGTTTGTAGTGTTGTACTGTGTTATTGGAATCACATTTTTAAAAAATTTTATGGCATGTAACCCCTACAAGTCGGCCGCGCAATCACTAATTTGACTTTTCCCCCATTTTCCTAGGGACTCGCTAATTGTGGCCTTTTGCAATATTGCCACCTCATTCTTTGCCGGCTTGGTCATCTTTTCTGTAATTGGTTTTCTTGCCCATGAACTGGATGTGGAGGTTGAAAAGGTGGTTGATCAAGGTGCTGGTCTGGCGTTTATTGTCTATCCGGAGGTGGTCACACGTCTGCCCATTTCACCGCTTTGGTCCATATTATTTTTTGTGATGTTGCTCACCCTTGGACTGGACTCTCAATTTGCTCTCATGGAGACTGTAACCACTGCCATTTTGGATGAGTTTCCCAATTTGCGACAGCGCAAGATATGGATAGTGCTCTCGGTGGCCGTATTTGGATATATAGGCGGCCTGGGTTTTACCACAAATGTGAGTGGAGCAGACGACAATTTATGAGGATGGCTTACAATTTGATTTCTTTTTCTATTGCCATAGAGCGGCATGTATTGGCTACAACTGATGGATAAGTATGCTGCCAATTGGTCTGTATTGCTGATTGCTATATCGGAATGCGTGCTAATAGCCTGGATATATGGATCGCAACGATTTCTGAACGATATACAAGGCATGATAGGCAAGAGATCGCGCTTATGGAATTTCTTTTGGGGTGTAATGTGGCGCTTTATAACGCCGGCCACGCTGCTGGTGAGTGAAATATTTTAGTTTTGTTATCAATTCAACAATTTTTAAAACTCTCTCCTGTCTCTTTCTACAGTTCATTTTGTTCTTCAATTGGGTGGAGTACAAGCCAGCACAATACGGACATTATGTGTATCCCTTGTGGGCCGATACCATAGGCTGGATTATAGGCCTACTTCCGGTTTGCATTATCTTCCTAGTAGGATTTCAACAAATTTGGAAAGCACCAAAACATATGAGCCTTCGCGAACGTCTCAAGTACCTACTGCAACCCACCGCCGAATGGGGTCCAGCTGGTCGACCCTGTGTCAATTTACATGTCGAGCGTTATCAGAGTCAAAACTATGATGGTGTGACCAACACCCAGATCTTAATTCAAGCAGCATCTAACTCAGATATGCCGCCACCGTACGAGGATGCCAATAATGGTAATGGCAATAGCAACGGTAATGTTGACTATCCCGACGAGGCTCTGCAACTCTGAGAGCGAGTGAAAGCAACATCCTCGTCAGCGATGATCAATGTTGATGTTGATGCGTTGCCAGTGGCTACGGTTGGCAAGCTGCCAGGTCCCAGCATTTTGAAGAGCTCAAGCAAATACATCGCCAATCAACAGGCTTTGTCAGAGAATGGCAGACAAAAGGCCCAGCCAGAGGTTAGTCCCAGCAAGCAACCGTTGATACAGCCAGAAAGTGAGAGTGAAGAAACTGCCGGAAAGGAAGCATCAAGTGCAACTGCTGCTGTTACCACCAAAGTTTTGGCCAGTGGCACCATGAGCAGTGGACGGGAATGCGCTACGATGTCTACATTTGCGGGCGGGGGAGGTGAAAAGGATGGGACAACAACAGCAGCCAAGACGGCACAGGAAAAAATAACGACAGCAGCAACAACAGTTACCAAAACAGTAACTGGCACCAAGCCAACTGCCGGTTTGTCCACTTTTATGCCAAGTACAACAATAAATGCCACTGGCACCACAGCAATCAAAAGTAAAAATTCGAATCCCGTAACAGTAACAACAGCAATTCAAAAGTCACAAGTGGTTTCTGCTCAGAAGATATCAAAGCCAGCAACAACAGTTGCCAGTGTCACTGCAATAACGGTGAATGTGGCTCCAAAGACAACAGCAACGGCAAACGTTAAGGTGGCTGCTATAACAACAGTTCAGGCTTCTATTAAAACAGTAACAGCAGCAACATCATCTGCCAAGCCCACAACAACAGCTACAACTATAACCGCAGCAACTTCCTTGACTAAGCCAAACACCAAAGCAACCATAAAATCAGCTGTAAAGCCAACAACAGCAGATGCTCTGCTTACTAAACGCAACACAACAGCAGCAACTAGTGTTAAGTCAACGACGACAACAACAACTTCAATTGCCAACCCCATAACAGCCGCAACCAGTACGGTGAAACCACTTACAACATCAAAAGTAGCCGCCAAGCACATAACAAAAGCAGAAACTTTGCCCGCCAAACTTATAGCAACAGCAGCCACTAGTGGCAAACCAGTGATGACAACAACAACTTCAATTTCCAACCCCTTAGCAGCAGCAACTGGTTTCGTCAAGCCACTTACAGCGGCAGTAGCAGCTACCAAACCTTTAACAATAACAGAAACTTCACTTATCAAACCCATAACAACAGCAGCGAATGGTGCAGCTGCTGCTACAACAGCAAGCGTAACCACATCAGCTGACAAGCCCATAACAGCAGCCGAGATAAAGCCACTTACAACATCAACCGCAGCAATATCAGCTGCCAAGACCGCAAAATTAACAGAAACTTCGCCTACCAAGCACAACACAAAACCAGCAATCGGTGTCAAGCCAACAGCATCAATTGCCAATGTTACAGCAACAACAGCCACTAATGTCCAGTCGGCAACTTCCTCAATAAAATCCACTGCAGCAGCAACACTTGCCCACCCAACAGCAACAGCCGCTGACAAATCAAAAACTTCAAATCCGAAAACCACCCACGATAAAACAAATATGCCAACAACATCAAAAAATATAAAAGGTTTATCAACAACCACAAGCAGCAACATGTCTCCGAAAATCACCAAAGCAACAACCAGCCCCACCAAGGCAACAGTCAAAACTTTGAAACTAACCCCAACTAGTCCCACAAAATCTACAAGTAAGCCTACAAGTCAAAGTCAGGCCAGCAAAACGAAAGCAACATCTAAGAAATAATCACAACTATTTTTATAGGAATCTATATAAAAAACTCGACCTAAGCAAAAACTATTTATAAATGTTAGAACGTATTTTAGAGATATATATATATTTGGACCTGGCTTCCTAAAAAGGAAAATCTTGAATTTTCATAGCTCAAAAATCTCATTTGATCAGTCACCTAATTTGACCTATGTTGAGAGACTCAATTGCAATTATCTAGTTAACGTAGGTTCTAGTCCTTATGATGTACTCCCCCCCTTCCTACTGGCAACTAATTATGTATGAAATTGAGAGCAATGAGCAACGTTTAGTGAGGACCTAAGCAAAGACAGTATTTATGTTGTGGAATTTCTTTTTAGAGAAACTTTTACTGATTTGATTTATGTTTTATATCTATATATAAATGTTTAGTAAAATATACCTAGAAAGTTGCATGTTTGTATGTACTTATTGTGTGTATTTATTACTCTACAACTAAATGAGAGACTCATGTACCTAACTGCAAATAAGATACATACACTTATAGTAACCCACTAACCCACTACAGACAAATATTTAGAAATGTTTTACGTGTGTGTCGTAGTAGATGGAAAACAAAAAAAATAATTAAATGTTTATATCAATGTTATAGCAGAAAAGTGTGTTGCCTATAAAAATAAAACTATATTGAAATATACAACATAATTAACAGATATATGCATATGTATCTCTAAAAAGTTTGTATGTGTTTGTACCTGTAGTTAGTTAAACAACAAATATATATACATATATATGGTAACTAAGAAATATCATCAAGTTATTTTTGTTTTCAGTTTATTTCCTTTGGGCTTTCAAACATTTTGCTCAAATTTGTGATTAAATTCAAATCATTTTTAGCCTCAGTTTTTAATATTTAAGCATAAGAAGTTAGGATAAGCCAAATGAAACATGAATTTAAGTGGATTGTTGTTTTTATGTTGTTATCGTTGTTGTTTTCTAGCGCAGTAGCTGTGACACTAAAACCTAACCGAGTACCTAGCTGTATTATGCCTAAACACACACAATATTAATCAAATTGATGTTGCATGTTGTTAGTTTATATATGCCAACTATATATATTTATATAAACATACTTACATATAGATGTGTACCTGTAAAAGTTAAACAAAAAAATAAGTGAAAAGTTGATGTGAAACATTGCTAGGGAGAATACTCAAAGTTGCGGTTTGCTTTGGATAAATAGCAAACTCTTTATGGGATAGGAAACAACTTTAACTTGTTTAAAAGTCTTTTATGCAATTATTTAAAAGTCAGTTCCGTCTTCTTTTATTCCTAGTTTTTTGAATATTTAGAGTTGGAAATGGTACCCAATATTGCGGGTTTTCTTTGAATGTTAGGGACATGATTTATCTAGAAAATTGGAGTTTCCTCCTTTAGCAGGGTGTGAGGCTGGAATTGAAATTGTACAAATTTCCCTTTAGTTCCGTCCTTGAGGTGTACTGTTCCAAATGGCGGAATTATCAGCCGGGCTACCATTTCGACCATTTGTGAAAATAAAACGTTTAAAAGAAATTGTCGAATAAGAAAGAGACATAAAACAATTTGTTGTTTATTCTTTGAGAATTTAGAATTATTTTTGTCAACTCTTTGATCCGTGTCGAATGATTCAAAAATATTCTTTATTTATTATCAGAGCTTTAATGTAATCATTACTTCCCGTATTCAATTACTTTTCATTATTAAAAACACAATTTTTTAGATAATGAAAAAACAATTCCTGATTACGTTTTTTTAATAATCGTAATTGTATCTTGGAACTATGATTATTTAGCGAATATTACAAAATTTAATTACTTTAACACTTACTTGAATAATTGTACCTTATTGAGTAATTGTTTGTTGATATGTGGAAATATTATGTATTTGTAGGTGAAAATTATGAATTTCTACCAATCATGTTTGAAAAAAGGTAACTAAAACCAAGCTAATATTCTATTATCTATTCTCATTCTATTCTACATATTAGCATAAATTATATTTTTAAAAAATGAAGTCTTAGATGGAACCAAACCAATAGATAATGATATTGACTATCTGATATTGCTATTTTAAAGTAAACTCGATATTAAAGAACAGTTATGAAGATATTTGCTATATGCTTGTAAAATATCCATATGTCTATATGACTCTTGCCGATATAGGTGACCGATATTGGTGACCAAGAACGAGACAAGGCTTGCCAAAGCGGGCCATAAAGATAAATAAGTGTTGGTAGTTTGATTGTTCAACAAGTCGCTTTACAAGAAGCTCAAGAAGAAGAAGTACCAGCACAGAATGCCGTGTTAACGACTAATATTTATTCGTTAGTAACAATATTGGCCGCCAATATCGGCAAGTGTCATCGTCAGCTCCAGTTAAAAGAATGTTTTCATTCGCAAATATTATACACTACTCAAGTGAAGGCCAACATTCATTTAATGGATTATATGAAATAAAATTGTTATTATTTTCAAAAAAAACATGTACCTATAGTATAAGCCATGAATGTGATGATTGAGCTTATAAATAATGCCACTTTACACCTCATAAATAATTAAACGTTTCAAGCACAATTACTCAATAATCACCCATTACAGTTACAATTATCGAAGTAATTCTAAGAGTAATTCAATTTTGAAATATTCACTGAATAATTCCTAGTTACAATTACGATTACTAAAAAATGGTAATCAGGAATTGTTTTTAATTTTCAGAAAAATGATTATGGTAAAGGTAATTCAAGTTCACAGCTCTCCTTATTACTACAAAAAAACTAACAAATTTAGAGAATCGTACGAATTTGTTATAGCAATGTAGGAAGAACGCAAAACTGTTTGAAAAAAGTCATTTATTGTGCGAGTGGATCCTAAAAACAAAAAATTTCGCATATTTAAGGTAACCCCACACTCTTCCAGCTGTGATTTGTTTACAAAAAAAATGTTGAAGGATTTGAAAACAACAACAAAAAAATTTTTGAAAAGAAACGCGGATCGGTAATGGCCCTTGGGGCGTAGCCAGAGAGCAAATTTTCCTGAAAATTCATGTTATCATTAATAAGTTCATTTTTCACTGATTGAACACATCTTTATTTAAGTATTTAGTGCTTAAAAATATAATTAAAGAAATATTAACTTAAATTTTTGGAAAGCTGGATAAGGCCTTGATAATGCCCCAATTGTAGCGCTTGCCGCACAAATCGTGTTGGAAGAGTAGGAAGCAGGGGTTGCGGCAGAGGTGAAATAAATTAAAATTTCCTTGCGATAGAAGTATTCCCATAAAGCGAAGACAGACTGTAAGATCTAATGAACTTTCTCGAAATAGTTAGCGAATATGAGGCAGAACCCAGAAGGGTTCTTTCGAAACTTTTAAATGATTTTCATGGATTTTCCCAAAATACAAAAACAATTTTCTATTTTGTTGGCCCAAAGAGCTTTAAATCCGAATTTAATACTGACTGCGGCTCAAAAAAAAAACGATTGGCCTTTAACGCAACCCCGTAAATAATTTTCCGACCTTGTGGGATGGGAGTGTTTCCCATTTATTTTTGATTACCGATTTTTCCCATTTTCCGTAGCTCACTGGTTTTTTTTTTGGTCTTAGTAGCAACACTATTTTGTTGAAGTCTGTTGAAGCCAGTTGTTTATGTGCCACGTGTTTTTTGTGAAATTGGCAGCAAATATTTTCCAAATTTTAGTGCGTCTGCTTAAAAAGTTAGATGCAAAATAAAAATGTAAAAATGGAAATTGTTTGTCCAATTGTGCCGCGTGTTGTTAATATGTAATTTTAGGTTGACCCTAACCCGTGTACCTGTGTTTTGTGGAATATTAGTTTAGCATGGCACAACGTTGCAAAAGGTTTTAAATGCAAAGTTATTAACGAAAGTGTGCAGATTAGTGAGTAACTTACACTTCTTGTTACTACATGCAACTTTTCGAGAAAATTGTCTTTATTGCGGCTGAATACGTGCTTAAGTCGAAAATAATACATGAGAGAGATAAAAAAAAATTTCGCTTGGTAGCGTCAAACACAAAAAAGTCTTGTAAGTCATATTTAGAGCTATGAATAAAAGTACGAACCGAATTTCAGCTCAAAAACGTAAAATTCAACAAACTGGAACAAATCGGACAGATCAGTTGTAAGCCGGCTGCTATATGAAATAGTAAGCCGAATCGAACCATATTCGATAAGTCGCTAAAGAAGCTAAAATACGTGTTCAAGCCGAATTTTAGTTCAATATCTTTAAAACCAACGAAGCTGGTGCAAATCGGCCATATCGGTTTTATGGCAGCTATATGAAATAGTGTGCCGAATTTAACAAAATTCGATAAGTCGCTTAAGGAGCTCAAAATTCATGTTCAAACTAAAATTCAGTTTAATATCGAAAAAACCAACAAAATTAGTACAAATAGGCCAGATGAGCTATATGGGAGCTATATGAAAAAATCGAGCCCGATTTTGTAAGTCGTGTTAGGAGCTAAAAATACGGGTTCAAACCAAATTTTAGTTCAGTAGCATAAGAAACAACAAGGTTGAAGCTAATCTGCCAGATCGGTTATTTGGCAGCTTTATAAAATATTGGTCTAAATTGAGAGAATCTTTACAAGTCGTCTTAGGTGTCCAAAATATGCGTACAAACCAAATTTGGGGTCAATGTCTTAACAACTAGAGTTTATGCGAAAAAAAGGAAAAAAAAAAACCAGTGTGCGTCGTCCTACCATTTCCAAAGTCGCCAAATTTTTCGACAGTTTATTTGTGAAATCAGTAAAATGCGTGTCCCATTTTTCTCTGAAGATTTGTTATGCCAATAAACTCTTATATGTATATTTACTTTGCCCAAACGTTTTCAAAGCACTGAAATATTAATATTCTTGGTCTGGACGATGTGCCCTGATAGCTATTTCTTATAACTAATAAAGGGTACATATATGGGGTTAGTGGCCTGTTTTGATTTTAGTCAAAGTTTTTTGCTTTTTCAAGCTTGGCGCAAGGTCAATAAATGGTTGATTGTAATTCTATGCAATCAACACATTTCGACAAAGCCAACACACAACATTATTGGGATAGCAATGGTACGTCTGGACAACCGGCTGTTTTGGAATTGACCACAATTCACTTATCAGCAGACTTGTTGCTTCCACACTTCAACCACTGATAACACTGTGCAACACTAAAAAGTTGATAGAGACGAAACCAAAACATTCTGAAAGGGTACGATGGTAGTACAAAAACCTTCACTGGGTTTGGTCTGGTCAGCTGCCGTTTTCTATTTATTGCACTTTGAAGTTTTCAGCGTCTGATTGGGATTCGCAACTCCATATCTCATAAACTATTTGGAATTTCGCTTTGACGTCTAAGAGGAAGTTGTTGCTCTTCGCTAAGCTTACAAAACATTCTTAAGTAGCAAGTCAAAAAAGTCACATCCTTATACTCAAAATTACAAAAATGTCTTAAAATCATCATATTATCATTTCATTTCTCATTTTGTACTGTTTTTCAACTTTGTCTTGAAAACTGTAACTAATTTGACTAAGTAATGCACTTAAATAAACAAACGATTGGAACATACCAACTTCATTCGATTGGTCCTTCGTATAATTACGGGCCCTTATGCATGTAGAATTGCAACCAAAACTCGAACAATGGCAATTTTTGGTACCAATTGGCCCACAAATTCAAAAATTTCAATTGCTTTGTATTAAATCAAGAAAAAAGTAAGAAAACATTACTTAAAAACTGCTATTAAATAAATTTAATAATTTTTAATTTAATTTTTAATAATTTTTTTTATGACAGTTGTACGTGCTTGTGGGCCTATAACTAAATGAAGGTGTAACTAAATGAAGTTGGTTCGTTATTTTTGTTTGTTAATTTTGGTCTAAGCTACAACTTTGTGCTGTTTTACTTGTCAAAATTTGAAACGGGTTTCAAGATGAAGATGAAGAACTGTTGAAAAGCGGTCAAAACTTGGCTTTTTTGCGCAACATTTGTAATTTTGAGTACGAAGAAGTAATTTTTTTGATTTGTAGGCCAAGCCAAGAGCAACAATTTTTTTAAAGATTTTAAAGCAAAATTCAAACTAGTTTACGAGATATGGAATCGTTAGTCCTACTCTGAAACTGAAAAGTTCAAAGTGCAATAAAAAGAAAACGGCAGCTAATCAGACCAAACTAAGACAGCGTGTTTATACTACCATCACACCCTTTCAGAATTTTTTGGTCTCGACGCTATCAACTTTTTTGAGTTCAAAAATGTGTCACAGTGTAATTAGCGCTATTTATTAACTCAATGACCAACCAGCCTAGAATTCCTCATGTGAGAGAGTACAGCCTGAAAGGGTTTTTAAGAATATAACTTTTGGTTTCAATGTGTGCGTGTTTTAAGAAAAGTTGAATATTATTATATGCCTTCAAATAGGTCTGCTTAATTTTGTCAGAATCGGATGACAATATATTACTGTTGCGGTTGAGAAATAGGTTTTAGTGAGAAAAAAATATTAATGTTTTTGATGGTAGCTGCTTAAACTCAAACAGATTTCATTGATTCTGAAATTTGTCAAAATCTGGCATCAATGTTCTAAAAATATCCCAAAAAAATATATGTGAACGTGCATTTGCATTTGGGATTTTGAACCAAGTTAGCTTTGCCTTATCGTTTAGTCTATAGTTGAAGTAGCTATGAACAGATGAAGAAGATAATTTATTAATATATATTTTTTAAATCCGAAAAATATGTAATGTGAAAAAATGTTGGTACTATAGGTCTTTATTTTTACATTGTTTGTTATTTACAAAAATTTAATTTTGTCGTATTCTGTTATGGGCAATAAAACCCTAAGGTCGGAGTTTAAAGGAACGAAAGATTATGTAGAAAATATATCAATCTTAACCAAGGATGCAATCGATCAGAAATCAGCGGCTCGGTACAGTTTGGTTCGTTTCTGCACCGTTCCACCAAACAATTTACCTTTATAAGTTTGCTTTTGACCTTATATTTTAACTATTTTGAACCAATTAATCTCTTTAATATAGTTGAATTTAATGCATTTTAATAATTTATTTTAATAATTTTATCATTAAGCAGAGTTCTATTATCTACAGTGACTTTGCACAGCAAAGATGTTTCACATCAAAATTAACCAAATTATCAACAATAATATAAAATTGAAAATATTTAATGGCTGTTAACACAAGAATAAGGGTATTTAAATGCAATTGGTGTATATAAACATATATAAATATATTTTAGCTATTTAATTAGCCCAGCAAACCACAAAGCAATTTGCTCAAATCAAATTTAAGCTACGATAACTAAATATATCTAGACGAAAGCAAAACAAAAACAAAACTGTCAATTCCGGCAACCAAATAGGTATACTACTCTTTAAGAATGTTTACTTTAAACAATCCCCCCAAATATTAGAAAACCAGAGGAGCTTCAAATTTTATACGACATTTTGGGCTGTCCTTGTCCAAAACAAATTCATATCGCTACATAATAAACTATTTAAACTAAAGCTCCAACCACCCACCTTTCTGAATCTGCTCAATGTTCATGACAAAACTTGTGCATTCATACAAAGCGAAACTTAAGAAATATCTATTCCTAAACAATGTAATGAATTGATGTGTTAATTATTAAGACAGAATTGCGAATATACCCCAAAATTTCCAAAGTTTTGATTTTAAAATTTTCGTTTAAGTTACTGTTGACTAAAGTATATATTTAGGTCTAAACAAAAGAAATTGTTAATCAAAAACCAAAATAAGAAAACTGTATTTTGTATGTACTAACCCACAGTTCTTGTAATTGTTTATGTAAATGTACTCCAAGAAGCCAACCAGCATGATAATGTGTGTTGAAATAAAACAAAAACAAAAAAAAAGGATTATTAAAAATTAATAAATATGCATTTATGGGTTTTCAGCAAAAATGAAAATGAAACAAATTCGAATTAAAACGGAATCAACAGTTGATTCCCTTACAGCATTAGTCTGCTTTAAGTGAATGTAATAGAACGGTTTAAAGCAGTGTTCGCTGTTATTTTAACTGTTCTATGGGCTTAACAGCTAACACTGCTTTAAACTGTTCTACCGCTGTTTCAAGCAGTAAAAGTCCGCGCTGCGATTTACATTTGAAATATTTGAATAAACCGAATAAATATTTGTATTTAGTTTTACACATTAAATATTTTCTGAAAAATTCGAATACTTCATTTAGATTCCTTTGCGATTAGTTTATCAACTTTTCAAAACATACTCCAACTTTCAGTAACCAAATGCGGAAATCGCGTGAATAACATAAAATTTATGACCCCATATAGCTAAACATGACCCCCAGCAGCAATTCCTCAGTAATCATCATCGCTCATCCATTTTGATTACAGCGGTGCAATTGGTTCGTCCCATAATAATGACAGCCGATAACAATCAAAATGCGCCCACGATAAGCGCAACTCGAACAACGATGATAAACAGTTTGGTAGGCAGGCAGCCGGTAGTCGCCACTAATAAATTTGTTCTCAGTCTAATCCTGGTAGCCCAAGCCAATAGCAGTAACATTTGACAATGGCGCTTTTGCATTACACACTGGAGCAGTTGCAGTTCTATTTAAAATATCTCACAGATAAAAATGTGGTTACCACCACCGATATGTATTCGCACGAAGCGTCATATCCTGGCATCCTCATCAACGACCTGAGTCAGATAAATTCATTGAAAAGTGGCATATTTATGAGTGTGGTTGGAGTGCTATTCTTGTTGGCTGTTTTGGGTAATTTGAGCACTCTGTACGTGAATTCGCGAAGGAAACTGCGTCCCTTCTTTCGTGCCTGCTTAATATCGTTGGCCTGCAGTGATCTGATGTCGTGTGTGTTTAGTACAACGGCCTATATAGCCCAATTTCGTGCAGAGTACCTACAGCTTTGGGTGAGTTTTCTAAATTCGGGTTGGATGTTATTATTCTTTAAAATGTGTAAGCACGCTTCTAAGCAAAGACAAGACGAAAGTTTAGGGGGCATGTTCTAAATTCCAATTCTTTTTGAAAAGTAAATCGAACGCAATTCCGCTTCGGTTTCGTTTCCGTGCTCTCAATTCCGAATGGAATTGCTCTCTTTTTACTTTTTGAAAACCACCGGTCCAAGCGAGATCGGCACTTGATACATAAGAGCGAAACCACAATTCCAAGCGAAACGATGGAAAATGAAAGAATCACCTCGGAAAGACGCTTAGGCTAAGACGGCACTGCTGCCAGGTATGAAAAGAGAGAGAGAGAGAGCAATGTTCTATCATTTTACGCTGAAATTTGTTCGATCGAACACATAAATGTTCGAACAAAAACTCTAGTTCAGTGGTGTCCAAAACGCAAAAAGCCTATGCCATGGGATAGGAACTCATAATTCTGCCGGCCTCGCAGCCGACACACGTATAGAGAGAGAGAGAACATGTGTGTTCCATAAATAACATGCTCGGTGGCTTGCTCTCATACGTTGCACACATGCGCAATGCTTGATTGTATGAGTTTGGACACCACTGCACTAGATCAGAGCCGGCCAGCCATAGCTACCAGGCGCCGAAGTCAGTCGTGTTTTTACGCAAACGAGAGCCGAACTCGTAATTGGCTCACAAAAAGGCTGTAGTCTGGAGAGAGCTCTCTTGCTCACCAACACAAGCACACTTTTTTGTCCTCTCTATTTGGCCGGCAATGCACTAGATACACAAAGGAGAAACCAAAAGTCCAAGCGAAACGATCGAAAATGGAACAGTCGGAAACGAGAGAGGCTGGCTTTTAGGTTTCACTTTTCGTTTTTGCTGGCAGTCCCAAATTCTGAACATTATACAAAAAAAATCTTTTTAAATTAATTAAAGACTTAAATGCAAATCAATTTTTATAAACAATTTCTAAATTGATCACAGAATTAAGAAAAATTCACTTTATGCATCTGTACGCGTGCGGGAACATGAATCAATTCCACTTTCGAAAAGTTGCCGTGGAAGTGGAATTGAGAACATGGTTTACTTTACCCTTAACTTTCTTATTCGGAAACCATTTTCTTACTCATCCGAATCCGTCAAATCCAGTCGAAAGTAAAAACCAGAGCAGATAATATTCAAGTCCTTATTAGTATCATTTTACCTCAAAGCCTTTCTATTTGCTCTCCAAATTTATCACTTTATTATCTAATTAATCACTAATAAAAGATGCAAACTACTTCGGATCTGAATCAATATTTTAAATTAAGCTCCGCCGAATGCGATCCGTCGATGTAAGTCCGGAATCATTATGAAATCACTTTGGGGATATTGCTCTTATCAAAAGTTTCATTTAACTGTTCGCACACTTTCGAAATTGCATACCCACAAAATATATGAATAGCTTTTTAATTCTTCTATAAATGTCACAAACATATCAATTGGGTTTTGCAGGGTTCGTCCATAAGGATTTCACTTCGAAACATTCACAGAAAAAACGTTTCTGGCTAAAGTTGCACTAAGAATATTGAGAATATCGTCCCGTACGATAAATGGGATTCTCACACAAATCAACTAGCAACTTTCTAGGAAAGATCGACAGGTAAATTTGGAGGTCGGGATCTCATGTTTTAAAGTATTTTAAATACCACATCAATCCGGCATTGCTAAGGATCAATTCCAAACTTAATTTAACCAAAAGTCGTATAAAACCTATCTGAGGGAATCGATTAACTCTCCCATAAGTGCAAGTATTATTGTCTAAGGTCTAAGCGCTTACGTCTTAAAACTCTCCAGTGAACTGCACCGAACCTAACTATTTTGCTTTGTTATTTTCTGTTCGGTTCAGTTTTTCAAAAGGTTTACTTGATGGAATTAGCGGTTCGATTACAGTTTAGTTTAGTTCGGTTCAAAACCGGTTCCCATCCCTATTTTTGACAAATGAATTTCATCATTTCTCCCCTAACATATCCATTCTGTGGTCACCCCTGGTCTACAATATCCTAAAATAATGAATTATGTAGAGACAAAATTCTTAAATCTAGTGTTTTTAAACTATTATCAAATTTCACATTTTTATTCCTTCTCCCTTAGACGCTTGGGCACTTTATGTGCAAATTTGTGCCCTTCATTACGACTGCCGCTGTCCTTACCAGCAGTCTGACCCTCGTAGCCATAGCTCTCGATCGTTATATGGTTATTATGCGGTCTGTTTTGGGTTTCTGGAATCCCAATCTTCGTTTTTGCATCATTTGCATGAGTGGCATTTGGTTAGCCTCCATGGGAACCTCGGGACCGTTGTTTGGCATCTACGATTTGAATAGAATCTATTTGCTGGAACTGGATGAAACAGAATCTTCTGAATCAGAAGAGAACACCTCGACGACCAATGGTGATGTGTTGGTCAATGAATTGGAATTGGTCAGCATGTGCATAGCCGGAGATGTAAGTTCATCGAAATATTCATACCCCAGGGCTTATCTTATCTGAAAGCCACTCGACGAAAACAACATTATTTTTGTTTGCTTTCTATTTATATAAACACAGAGCAATGTTGGACTCTACTACGTCATATTGTTTGGCCTCATATTTGTGCCCTGCATTGTGGCCTTTATTTGGTTAAACACTACCATTGCTCGTCAGCTGTGGCTGAGGCGCCACTACCAAAATCAACAGCAACAACAACAGCAGCAACAACGGCAAAAGCAAAAGCAAGGTCAACCTTACAAGGTGGAACTTCTGATGCCCTCCTCTATGATGAGTGCTCTGAATGTGGCCGCACCCTTTGGAGTGGATACGATAACATTGCCTGGCATACCCACCACTCCTAATGGTTGCTCCTCGCCGCCCTCAGTAGGTCCAGCTGCTCTGGCCAGAGAAGCGCGGCATCGTCGAATGGTTCTAGTGGTGCTGCTCATGATGGCTGTTTTCATTGGACTCCGCTTGCCCGCCTGGATATTTTTGATTATGCGTCTCTATGGCTCCTATTCCACTCCCGTGGATTGGTTGCTGTATTTCAGTTTTGGCATTCTCAATTTGACCAGCTGCGCCTTAAATCCCTTGTTCTACACGTTTCTCACCCAAACGATGCGCACTTTGTCTCTGGTTGGCCAAAAGATACGAAATTTCTTCTGCTGTGGCGGGAAGAGATTGCAGGACGAGGCCATGCCCACAGAGACCATTGAGCATAGTAAGAGATGTATGGGAGGTTGTTGTGGTCTGCGTCAGATCACTGTTACCTGGCAGTGTTATGGTGCACCAACTCCTGCTAGGGCTGCGGAAAATCCAGTTGATGTCGAGCCAAAAGGAACAGCAATTGATCAGAACTTAGAGATAGAAGCCGATTCCAGTACGCTGAAGTGTTTCTATAAATTCAAACATGGAGTGTACACCATAGATAATCCCAACGAGAGTTCCATAAATGAATCAATTGAATCCTCAGTGTGAAAGGACGAGAGATTAATCAATCATTGAAGAGGATCAGCTGATACGAGGCAGAAATTAAACGTAAACTGATTACTTTTTGTGATTGATTTGTTGTGTTAAACGCAGCTTATAGCTAACATATTATATTTATGAATAAAGAATAGTTTATAATAAATCACACTTGCCAAACTTTTATTGAGAAAGTTGACCAAAGAAAAGAAAAAATTTTATTAATTTATAAAATCAATTTTTTTTAACAAAAACTAAATTTTTCAGAGTTATTTTATTTTCTGTAAACTAATGACAACACCAATAAATTTCCGATTTTTTTTTAAATTAGTAATTAATTCAAATTAAATATGGATTTAATTACACATTTAACCTTATTGGGCATTAAATTGATAAAACCCTCAGACATTCATTCGTTTTAACCCCAAACCGTACTTTTACTGTAGTTTCCCTTTGTTCAACCATAGTGTTTGGCTTCCGATTTGCTATTTCGGCACTCATAATGACCCATATATTCTCTATTGGATTGAGGCTGGGGCTGTTACCTGCCCAATCTAAAGTCGGAATACTCAATCCCAATCAAAAATTAAAGTGAGTCTGAGTGGTCACGCATTATATGCTTGGATGAGTCCAAATTTAACCTTATTGCACTCGATGGTCCCCGCACCGGTGGGCGCAGTGTCGACCTTCCGATCGATTTCACTAATTTAGGGTATTGGCAATGCAAAAAAGTTTAAAGAAATTATTTTCTATTTAGTTGTTTAGTTGTGCCTAGTATGGAATCCGTTACTAAGAGAGAAAAAGACCCCAATTTTTAAGTTGCAAGATATGAATAGCAAGGTAATTGAATTGTCAAAATTCAAAAAAACTATTTTAATTTTTTCTTCTTAAGAACTGCACTTCTACGAAGAATCGATAAACAAAATCATTAAACAAGTATTGGAGTGCTGAAAAAAGTGGTATTTTTGAGATTGTTTAAAAATAAATTTTCATTTGCTCCGACTTTTGTTGTGTTCTGGAAAATTTTTTCTGATCTGGTTATTAACTCACTTCTAATATTGACCAAAAATCAAAGAAAATTAAAAAATTATTTTTGTAAACTCTTACAATACTCAAATTTGACTGTAAGTTCCTCCACTCATATCTTTCTTCACCAATACCTTATTATCTTTGTAGAAATACGATTTTTAAGTAGAAAAAGAATAATAATATTTTTTTGGGATTTTGTTTTCCAAAATTAATTTATGGCACTTTCGAGCAAAAAATGTTTTTCTCGATTTATTTTTGGTCATTGTATTCAAACTACTAAGCCGATTTGAAAATTATTATTGATTATTGACAATTCAATTACCTTTCGACTTAAATCTTGAGAAAATTAAAAAAATCATAAATAAAAATCGTTGCCATTAAAAATTTTTGAAATCGATTTTTGAGATCACTAATCCAAACTACACTAAGGGCCGTTTTCTCATGTTCATGTTTTTGCTCAAATCGAAATCCATCTAGATTTGGCAACTAGATGGTTTTTGTGCAATTGGTTGTCTCATGTAGGTTGATTCTAAATTCGGGCATTTGCGCCACGGTCACACCGGGAGGGCTAGAATGGTATAATGCTAGGTTGGCAGCACCTTAGCACTCGGCAGAGTATTGATTTTTTTATTGCGCGCCAATTTTCAAAATTAAAGCAAGAATTTTACAGAGAAGGAGAATGTTTTTTTTTTTAACGGCATTTTACTATGATGGGAGATTACAAACACACAGGCAAATAATTTGGACACATTTTAATGAAAATTGGGCTATGAACGCCAAATTGTGGAATTTTCCGGCCATATTTGATCAAATTATTTGCGTATTTATTGCGTGGAACCATAGTTTAAGATTTTTATCCTGTAAAATCTTAAATCATGGCTATTTTCATCAAAATTTAGCCAAATTATTTGGATGTGTAAACTTAGCTTAAGCAATGAACTAGGGGAATCAAAATGTGCATCTGTAATTTCAGCAATGTCTGCAGGTGCTCTTATATATTAAAGGCACATCCAATATTTTCCATTTTTAGTTTACTTAATAACAATTCAGACTTAACTGTTTTTAGCAGCAGTTGTTTTTTGTTTTCAAATATTTTTCAGTGTAACCATATGCCCGGATACATAAAAATACTTAATTTGCATAACCATGTACATGGATTTGAAATCAATGAGGTTGAAGTAGATTGCTACGAAATTCATCTAGATGGTTAGCATTGAACATGAGCAAAGCAAATGCAGCAAATCCACCTAGATTTGCAAAAACACCAACATGAGAAAACGGCCCTAAAAAACAGTTTCAGTAGAAATGGGTCATTAAATTTTTTTACTATTGTTAGTGCTTTGCAAGCTTGTGTTATAATATAGTACGTACAATAGATCGGACCTCAAAACGGCAAAATGAAAAAGTAGGTCTCGGCATTCCCAAAGCTAATATTTCCTGTATAATTAATAATTGGGAAAATCAACAAATTTTATTTTAATTTTAAATGGGCGCGACAGGGCCTTAAAGTTTTGTAAAAAACTAATCATACAACACGTTTACCAAATAAAAATTTGTACAATAAAGTTCTTAGTTCCTTTCAATTGCTGTCATCTTTTGAAATTCAATAAAGCAACTACATTTGCGGAAATATGGCAGATATGGAAAATATGGTCGGCTTATTGAGCCCAATTTTTGATTACACACGTTCCTTTAGGCTCGGCTGTTGATGCTGATCAAGAATAAGAGATAATTAAAGGATTGGCTAGTTGATATCGCATACATAAAAATTCAAATCGAAATTAACATAGTGCTCTCTTTTTGGTTTTGGAATTCGAAATTATTTTTAATTTAAACCAACGCCGCCAAAAACTTTAGAGCCTTGTGTATACTTACTTGTGTTTTTTGTACGCATACTATCAGAGCTCGCAAAGTATGCTCAACCAAATTTTTCAATGCTGTCTGCTCCCTGAAATGACAGGGCAAAATTAAACAGACTCGCTCACTCTCTAAACAGAACACTAGATTTTGTTTTCTCGAGTTTTCTGTTTCATAGTTATCGATGACAGAACACACAAAACTGTTGTACTATAACAGTTTGATGGGGATAATTTCGTTCAGCTGTCAGCAGCTGAGCATAAGCAACTGAGCAAATCGAGCCAATTGTCCGAGCAAAGTGTCTTGGCCTACTAGGATTAAAATCTGTTTGATAATATACAAAATTCGATGTCTAATCAATGCTTATTTTTAAGCATTATATACGTAGTACAGCAAATTAAGTTTGGTTAGCCGTTTACCTAAAAATCTGATCCAGCTCGATTGCATGCTACTGGATAATCTCCATGATTTATTTTTTATGTACAGTTCAGTAAGCGACTCAAACAGCTGGATCATCCCAAGCGTTTTCACGACAATCTCAGTCTTTAACAACGTCGAATTAATTAAGTGCAAATTAATTCCTTGGACTGATTTTCCACAGTCTGGTCCCCACTTCAATTTTAAGCGATATGAGCTTGCGTTTAAACATAACCTTTATAACCTCTTTTATGGACAGCTCTTTCACTCGGACATGATCCATAATATTTCTCGAGGTTATTGGAGCAGTTTCCAGTGCTTTATATATTGGGTTTAAGATTTCGCGAAACACTTCGCAGTCTAACAGTAAAAATGGTCTGTCAGTAATAACAATTTTCATATGTATTCAATGGACCCCGGATTTTATGCAAAATCATATTTTGAACGAGAAGATAAAAATAAGTTCTGATTGCACAGAAATTTGATCCATAAAAAACAAACTAGCTTGGACATTCAGAATTTAACCAACATATTTTTAAAGCAGGCTTACAAAACGAAGTTTCTAAATATTGCACCCGTTCAAAATATGATTTCGCTGACATCTAATACCAAGAATAGGCCCAGCGCTCAACCGGTATCGCAGGTGAGCATAAGTCCAGGAACAGTTTAAGAGCTGGAGTTTCAGCTTCAGTTCCTGGATGGATCAATAAATGCAACGAAAGCTGGCGCCGAGGAGTCAGAGTTCAGCAGTTACCGCTGCCGCTCAGGATTCTAGGTAGTTAAGATGGAAGAGCAATTGAAAATGTGCAAGTGATTCTTAAAGACAATACACTCCAATCAAATCTGCTTTCCATCTAAAATTACTTTGAAGCCTTTCCAAAAATAATTCAAAAACTTGAGAATTCATAGAACTCACTTCAGAAGGGAATGGAATTAATGAAAGAAGCCCATTCGCTATTAAACAGGGTTCAAAATAGTATGGGAACCGAGCTGCGCACTAAGCTGGTACATGTTTGAAAAAGAGCCCAGATTTCAAGCTATGATTCCCAATGCTATGAAGCTATGAATCTGCGCATAGCTGGAGCATCGCAGTGTACTCCACCTTTTCCTCGAAAGAACTGCATTGTTGGGTATTCTCTTATAAAGGTGGATCCACAGTTAGCAGTGGCCGGTGGTCAGGTTCTGTTAGGTTCCTGAGGGCAAAGGTTTTAAATGATTTTTGTCAAACATTCTTAGCTGAGCTATTTCCCAAACTCAGCAATAGATGGCGCCACTACTTTGACCATTTGCTTGTCAGTTTTTTATATGGCTGCTATACGATACATTCATCCGATTTTGACCAAATTCACCACAAATATGTGGAAGCCGATAATATTTACAACTGGAAGGTATAAAGACGCTACCATTGAAAACAAAAAAGTTTTTCTCACTAGAACTCCTTTTTCGACCGATCGCTCCTGTGGCAGCTATACGCTATAGTCATCCGATTTGGATCAAACATAGCAAAATTATGTGTAAGCATATAGTATTGAGTAACAAGTTTGGGAGCGATAGCATTGAAAACAAAAAAGTTTTTCCTACTTAGACTTTTTCCAGACAAATATTTTGTTTGGCAGCTATACCATCCTACTCTTGAAATCTCTCTTTCAGTTTCGGAGACTACTTCATCAACCTCTAAAATTCCTAATAAACCTCGTCGTTGTTTTCGTAAAGGAAACTTTACATTATTAAATCAACTTATTTGTGGAACAGACTGGTCACCTCTGTTCAATGCGGTTGATTTTGACTTTGCTCTTGCCTTTTTCTACGAATCCCTTAATTCTCTCTTAGATATCTGTGTTCCTTATAGCGTAGCTTCTCCCGCGTCACTTAATCCTCCTTGGTACTGCCCTAGACTTTCTAATTTGAAAAATATTAAGTCTAGATGCTTCAAAAAGTATAAACGATCTGGCTTGGCTGTTGATTTCTCTAAATATTCAATAGCAAAATCCAACTTTACACTTTTTAACTCTGAGTGCTATAAGAATTATCTTGCCCGGTGCAAAATTCAATTTGCAGAGGACCCTAAACAATTCTATAGCTTTGTGAACTCTAAGCGTAGATCTTCATCGCTACCTTCTTCTTTTTTCTGGGTGACCAAAAGGCTGGCAATGATTCTGCTGCCGTCGACCTATTCGCAGACTTTTTTCAATCAACGTATTCCTCTATCCACTTTATTAACACTTCTTATCCATATACCATTCCTTCTTCTAACTCGATTTATGTTCCCTCGATTAGTGAAAGCTCCCTACTTTCGCATTTAAAATCTCTAAAATCCTCATACTCCCCTGGCCCTGACAACATTCCTAGTTGTGTTCTTAAAAAGTGCTGTAGTTCCTTATGCAAACCTTTGCTTAAGATTTTCAATCTATCACTCGATTCTTCAGTCTTTCCAACTCTTTGGAAAGAGTCCTATATCATTCCTCTTCATAAAAAAGGTGGAAAATCTGATATTTCCAATTACAGAGGCATAGCTAAGCTCTCCGCTATTCCTAAATTATTTGAAGAGATTATAACCTCCACCTTGCAGCACTATTGCAAATCGATTTTATCACCTTTCCAGCACGGGTTTATTAAGCGTCGGTCAACTATGACCAATTTGCTTGAATTTACTTCATTAGTTAATGATGGGTTCCTTAAGAAAAAGCAAACCGATGTCATTTACACCGACTTTAGTAAGGCTTTTGACTCTGTAAACCATGATCTTCTCCTCTATAAGCTTGATCGGTTAGGATTTCCCGCCTCTTTTCTGCTCTGGATTTCGTCCTATTTAAAAAATAGAACCCAGAAAGTTATATTACGTTCAGACACTTCAAAGCCCGTCTCTGTAACGTCCGGTGTACCGCAAGGTAGTCACCTTGGTCCTTTGTTTTTTACTCTTTTTATTAATGACCTACCCACAATACTATCTTACTCTCGGATACTTATGTATGCCGATGACGTTAAACTTATTTTATCTTTCAATGACCCGACACATTCCATTAGATTGCAAGATGATTTAAACTCCTTGCAGTCTTGGTGCTTGGTTAATCATTTATACCTTAACTGCTCCAAGTGCATGTTTATGACTTTCCATCGTTGCAAACCTTCGCTGGCTATTTATACGATTGGCAATGAACCCCTGCAACGAATATCTACCGTCGTTGATCTTGGAATTCTTTTTGACCACAAATTGAGTTTCAATCCTCATATCTCTTCTATTGTTAATAGGGCGAATGGTGTACTTGGATTCATTAAACGTTGGTCGAAGGAATTTAATGATCCTTACACCACAAAGCTCCTGTACACTGCTCTAGTCCGTCCTGTACTTGAATACTGCTCGTCCGTCTGGTGTCCGCAATACAAAAATCATATCGATCGTATCGAATCAGTACAAAAGCAATTTTTGCTTTTTGCTCTTCGTGGACTAAATTGGGACCCTAACCTTCGTCTGCCATCGTACTCCAGTAGACTCTTGCTTATTAACCTTCCTTCGTTAGCTGATCGTAGAACAGTCCTAGGCGTTTCTTTTCTTCATAAGCTAATCATTAGTGATGTAGACTCTACCGAACTTTTAGGTCGCCTTAACTTTTCCGTTCCTTCTAGGCCAACTAGAAACTATTTACCTTTAATCTTGCCCAGATGCACAACTGATTATGCCCAGCACAATCGTTTTCGGGTCTTATGTCAAAATTACAATGATCTCTATCACCTGCTCTCAACAGATCTCTCTCTCTTCTCTCTAAAAACGTCTCTCTATAATTATCTCCGGGGAAATCTCTGACCACTCCCAGCTGTGAGTAGGGACATAGCTTGTCGGACTGGCTAAAAAATCCTCCCCCACCGGGTCAGAGGTTTTCCGGTTATTTAGTTTTAAGTTTTTCGTATAAATTTTTTTGGGACAAAAGAAGCAAAGGCGAGTATAAACTCTGTGTGGGCGAATTTCATCAACAAGGGGACAGTGAACCTAGCGTCTAAATGGAGAATCTTTAACTCAGTCAGCAGAACGGTACAGTGCTATGGAGCTCAAGTCTGGGGTGGAGAAATAAAGGAAGAGGCAGACCAACTGCAGCGATATTTTTTAAAGAGGATACTCAAGCTACCAGATAGCACACCCAACTACATATTGGGAATTGACGCAGGGCTAGAAGATGGACACATCTATAGTCTAACACTTCATCTCAAATACCTATCAAGAATTTTATTTGAGTATGAAGATGTTAGACTCCCGCATATCCTTGCTGAAAAAATGATGCGAAATAATTTGGGGTGGTTTGCGAGGCTTAGAGAAATGTTCGCGCATCATGGCATATCACTCGGAGACAACCACTCGTATGCAGATTGGATTGACCGCAATGTTCGGTTCCTAAGCGCATCAAAAGCAGATAACCACATGCAACACATGAACAAGGCGTCAGTAAGTGCATCAAGAGTGTATAAAAACCTTAATTATGCAATAGGGCCCACATACTGCAACGAGTCTTTCAAGCAAAGCGAGATAACTTGGATAATGAAGGCCAGAGGAGATCTTTTATGGCTAAACAGCTGCCCAAGAAGAGTTGTAAATGGAGGTATATGCTCACTATGCAATATGTCTGAGCAGGAGGACATGCAGCATTTTATAGGACGATGTCCAATACTGAGGGAATTTCGTTGGCGTTATTTTAAAACTTGTACGTTTACCGAGGAAGAGGTGTTGACGGTCCTGAACGGGGGGATGGGATGGAATAATCTGGCGAATTACATAGAGATGGCTACTAATTATAGAAGAAATGTCATAAATGAAAATTTTTAAATAATATGTAGAATATGAAATTTTGTTAATTATATTATATAATATGTAGAATAAGTATATGCTTATATATGTAATTATTTTTTATATCATACAACAGAAGGAAGGCTGACGGTTTTAAACCAAGCTTTAAATGTTTGTTTATTATTAGTTAATCAATGTAAAGCTGTAAGCTATGAAAAATTATCAAATGAAAATAAACACTTATCTATCTATCTATCTATCTATATGAAATCAGCTCGTCATGCTGATCAAGAATATATATACATTGTGTGGTTGGAGATGCTTCCTTCTATGCGTTACAAACATCTGGACAATTTTAATATACCCTCTACAAGGGTATAAAAAGCCGAATCTATTCTCTGTCTATCTCTCTTTTATTTAAAACAAATAAAAATTTCGTTTAAGACAAGCAAGAAAAATATGATTTGTAATCTGAAGTACAATTTTTTGTAGAATTATTTCTAAAATTTGATTCTATACAGATAGAAACAAGCTGTTGCAAACACCTAAATGTAACGAACCAGTTTTTAATTATATCAATGAACTAGTCATAAGAACCCTAACAATAATCCTGAACTAGCTTTTAAGGTATTCTTTAATACGCTGCTTACTGCGGTCGTACGACTTTTTTTTGGGGCTACGACCTTTTAGGTGTTTACATTGAGCGAACAGTCGCAAATAGTCCCAAACGTCAATCAGCTGTTTTTTGTTTACTTTTAATTTAATTGGAATTTTGGTGTTAAATTTGGAAGTTTTGTCTACAAAATGGAAAAAAACATTCTTTACGTGATTACGGAGATGCAGATGGTCGTGGATATAATTGAAAATGTGGCTAGTGAGGATGAAATGCTTTTGGAAAATCTGCTTAATCGCCATTTGAAGGGAATGGGAACAATTATAAACGCCATGGAATCAGAGCCAATTCCAAGAGCTTTGTGGATGCATGTAACAACAATATTTACCGCTTGTTTGATTTATTAACTAATATATTGCATATTTTATTTGAAGGATCGTTTCGGGTGCTTTTGGGAGGCTGACGTGCCCAAGGCAACTCCTGCCCAATTTAAAGAATTTTTCAAAATGGAAAAAAACTTGTTTTACGAACTGGTCAGCAAATTGGCCCAGCTCACACGGAAAGATACAAATTTTCGCCTAGCCATTCCATTAGAGAAAAGAGTTGCAATAGCGCTATACACCTTGAGCTCTTCCGCGGAATATAGAACAATTGGGCGAATGTTTGGTGTGTCCAAGGCAAGTGTATGCAATATTTTAAATGAATTTTGCATGGAAACATGGAAAACACTTGCACCTGAATATCTGGGATCAGATATTCTCACTCAGGACAAAGTGGAAGAATGCGTGAAAGGGTTTGAGCAACTGGGATTTCCTCAATGTTTTGGTGCGATCGACGGCTGTCACATTGAAGTGATGCCACCAAAGCAAGACGCCACGGACTTTTATAACTATAAAGGGTGGTACTCCGTAGTACTTCTTGCTCTGGTAAACCATCGATACCAATTTCTTTACATTAATGTTGGCGCTCCTGGTCGATGTAACGACTCGCAAATATACGAGCGGTCCCAGCTGAAGCGGGCAATAGATGAAACCCATATATTTCAAGCCAACGCAAGATGCATAGGTAGCACGCAAGTTCCCGTAATGCTCATTGGCGATTCGGCATTTAGATTCTCGCAAACTTTGATGAAGCCCTACCCATTTTCCACAGAAGCACCGGAGGAGCAAAAGGTATTCAATTATCATCTCTCAAGAGCTAGACGCATAGTGGAAAATGCCTTTGGGCACCTTAAAGGAAGATTTCGTCGCCTTGGGAAGGGCATGGATAACTCAATGAAGCACGCAAACGCAATTATAAAGTGCTGCTGTGTTTTGCACAATTTCTTGAATGCGCACAACAGCCTTTTTCAAGAAAATTGGACCTCCATTGCTAAAAATGTTGAAAAGGAGCAACCCAATATATCAAAATTAATAGCTTTTGAGCTGCTCATAATTTGGGCCACTTGTTCAATATTAACCCATTGGGATGGCGCTCCGCCGGATGGTCCTACTCCAGCTTTCTCTTGGCTAAGATAGGGGTACAAATGAGATACAAGATTTTATTGGAAATTAATTTTTGTATCCGAGAAAATATAGGTATTTCGGCGCAATGAATCTAGTTTTTTCTTTACTTCCATTGCCGTAAAATCGAGCTCATAATTTTTTAGCTCCTTGGCCATCTCAGCAAAAATATGGATGTTCTTGGGGTGGCCCCTAAGCTCTTCGATCCGCTCTGCCCACATCTCAATAATTATTGATTCGGCCGAATAGGTCCATTGCTTCCGTTTTCTATTTTCGTCCACTAAAACACATGCAAAATTAAAAATTATATTATTGATATCCAATTTTCGTACTTACTTTTAACCTGTCGTTTGCATTTGTTTATCTTCTTATTGCTCTTCTTATATTTACGCGGTTGCATATTCCGATAACTATCGATAAAAATTTCACAATGCTGCCACATTTTTGAGGTAAATAGGCTCTGCCATCACTGATATTTTTCGGTCGTGGAGTCTGCGACCGTCCCAAATTCAAAGTCAACTGCCATAATTTTGTATGGCCGGACGACCAGTCTCAGGCAAAAAATACCAAAAAATAATATGCTAATTGGTAGTCACATAGCTGGTGGCTTATGTGATGCACTCCCAGATTTCGGTTCGCCGCCCTGGGTACACACACACAGGTTTCATTCACATAGCGATTAATCACACCCTTATAGACATAAACATGATGGCCAGCTCCTGTAACAATTTTAATGTTCACCAGTTTGCTGCCCCGTTGGAATTCAATTATGTCTTCCGAAGTGGAGTCGATCCAAGAGCGAAAGCCGTATATGTAAAGTGATGAAGTATGTCTCTAGGCACATCTTTGTTGCGACTGGAAATGCGGATTCGGGGCAGCAGATTGATGTCCGCCTCAACGGGGCTGTGGAATTCACGCATTATAGTTCTGATTAGATGGCGTTTGCCTTGTTCCCATTAAATGGCGATTAACGAAATTTTTCAAAAGCATTTCATCCTTACTAGCCCAGTATTCAATTATATCCACAGCCATATGCATCTCTGTAATCCCGTAAAGAATCTTATTTTCCATTTTGTAGACAAATGTTCGAAATTTAACACCGAAATTCAAATTTAATTTAAAGCAAGCAAAATAAAGCTGATTGACGTTTGCGACTATTTGCGACTGTTTGCTCAATGTAAACACCGAAAAGGTCGTAGCCCCAGAAAAAGTCGTCCGACCGCAGTGTAAATTCGGTATAAGACGCTATAGTTTGGGCACACTAATCCATATCCGCCGCCGAAAACGACGCTGAAAAAAATAAAGCTAAAAGAATCTGGAAATATTATGGCCATCCTTGGACGTTTCATTGTTTAAAACAAGGAGGCTTATACTGTTATAGTATTTTTTTGGGGCTTCTCAAGATAAAAATTGACTATTTGGAATGTTTTAGGCCTGAATCCAGAACTGTTAGTATTCCTTCATATTCAAAAAAGAATAAAATCCAATACGATTCGAAATATGTTACCGAAATGGTCAACAAGAAGAAGCTGGTCACCTGCATTCAATTTTTCCATGAAATTTGTGAAACAAACAATTTTTTCTAGAAATAAGATTCCAGAATGTATCACTTATAGCCTGATTCCAGTGTCACATATATGTACATTCGGCAAAATGAACAAATTTTTGACAAGGCCTCTTAAATACAATTCTCTACATTTTGAAAATATTTTGTAATTAGCTTGAACGTATAATGCTCCTTTTTTTGAGAATGTACATTTCCAGTGAAATCAACAAATTTGAAAATGTACATATACATATGTGTAGTTCCACTAGGCTATAAGAAACCTCTGAAGAGTCACTCAGGAGAAGCTCAGAAAAAGCAGAGGAGTTGTTCTATCAAATGTTCTGACAATGGATTGTCAGGAGTCTAGAGGCTTTGTGGATAAATATTTACTTCTCACTCAACATTGTTAAAAAGTTGTAATGTGTTGTTAAACAACACAATTTACACAAATATTAAAAAATTTATTTTAATTTATAAACCATTTTGCCATTTAACCTAATAAATAAAGCCTTGTCTAGTTTTTGTTTTGCAGTGACTAAGCATCTCATTAGGTGTTTTGCTATATTTTTTTTAGCTTAACCACTTCCGTTTTGGAACAATAGCACTACATGTTCTACTATATCAGATAAGATCGGTTTAATTAAATGCCAAAAATTGCTCAAGCGAAATAAAATTCCGCCCATCACGCTCCTATTGTAAATTCAATTCGGGAAGCGTGGACAAAAGCTGGCAATCTCTCTTCTGCTCTCTCGCGCGCTCTCTTGGACTATCAGCTGTTCAGCAAGCTCGACTCAAAAGCTATGTTCGTCTGTGCGGTTTCAGTTGTTGATGGCGGTGCATGGCGAGCGGTTTGCTTTATTTCTTGGTTAAAAAAAAACGCGTTTGTGAGGCAACAATCGGGTGAAATCTACGACTACAATCAGTGTGTTCAGTGCATGCCAAAAAAAAGAAGAGTAAATAACCACAATAAATAATATCCAAATGAAGTGTAAATAAATGAGGCCAATCAACAAAAGAGAGTGGCGAATTATGGCATTTTGGCTATAAATACGCATACTTGGGGCAGAACAAAAGAAAGAAAAAGTGACAAGGCAATAGCGGAAGACAAACCGCTACAGAGGAGGGGGTGCCAGAACGAAAGTTCATAGTTTTGTGCTTGTGTGAAATTTGTGAACCGCATTCCAGCAGCTTGCTTTGGTGAATTCTAGACAGGTAAATGAAATGATTTATGGATTTTGGTGGCAATGTCTTCTTCTTTGTCAAAATGCAAAACCAGTTGGCGGCGATTTACTGTTACACATTTCGTCAGAAGCACACACACACACACACACGCACGCACACATGTCCAAAACCCGTTGGCGCATTTCACTTGGCCAAGTCTTTGACTCCACCACCAGCGTAGTCACGCATGCGTGCGCTCAGCTTGCAAAATCTGTAAAGTTGTCAACAATTTTTCACTTTTTTCCTTTCTTGTCCAATTCTAAAGCTCTCCCTGCTCGTCATTGGCATTCAGTTGACGTATACGCAAGACTTCTTGGACAGGTTACGCAGCGCTTTCATTAGTTGTTGATTTCTGTTTCCATTTCCAGACCCAACTCGTGTGCACGCGGCTTTATGTTTTTTGTGTTTTGGTTCGGTAGCTGCATCGTTAATTAGCTCGTGCTAACAAAAAGAAACCGAAAAGAGAAATAAAATCAAAATAGACTTCAATATAGGCCAAGCTAAAAATGTATATGAAATCGGTTAAAAAAAGACATTTCACACTCTTGAGCGGGAACGTGGATGGCAATCGAAATAAGAACAGTGTTCGGAATGGGCATAAAATATTAAAAATTTATTTAAAACTATTGATGAGTACACACTTCAACAGCACCTCTTCTACATACATAATATACAATCAGGAATAATGTGACTATTTTAGTGACCTCTTTGAATTTCAATCGTAGAACTTTTAGCAGGCTCCAGGTCAATAAGTTATGATTTTGTTTATAACTTTTCTAAAACAAGACACTCACAAACCACAAAGGAATATTTTTATTTTGCTGTTTTGTTAAAGTCTATACTGAGGATTTAAAACCATAATCTGCTAGATCTAACTAATTTGATAATTTACTTGGTGAAACTTAAAAACTATTTTCTTAGGGCAAACTTCTTTAAATCGGTTCAGCACATTCATCTTAAATCTTGTATTTTACAACAATAGTTCCCCAAATTTTATGTTAGATTTCTTTTTTCTTAACCAATTTTGTTTAAACTTAGCAAGGACGGAACTATGTTTAACATTAAAATGTGTTTTCTCGCTATAATTGAAAGCTGACTTGGTGTCAAGATAATCTCCTAAACCTTAACAGTTCCAAGTGTAAAGTTATTACATGTTACAGATGCTTACCTCAACTGGTCACTGGAGCTCATAAATGATACCGCTAATGATCAATCTCATGTAACTGCAACTGTTAGTTGTTAGTGTTCTTGGGTTTACTTAGCGCTAGTCGTAGGAATTTGAAAATACGACCAAGATTCTGTTCACTTCTGTTGTCCGTCCGAGTACGGATCATCTGTGTGGTCCATTCGAAACCTCAAGATATAATTGAATCTCTGCAAAAGCAATGCATTTTTTTTGCTATTCTTGGTTTAAACTGAAATTCAGAGGCCTGTTTACCAACATTTTCAAATTAACCTTCTCACTTTAATTAACTGTAGCGTTATCTTTAAACATATACGAATTAATGGGGAAATCGACTCATCAGAGTTGTTCACCCAAATTAGCTCCAACGTTCCTATTAGACCCCCTTATAACTGATTCGTTGTACTACTAACTATGCCTTCCATGAAGCGTTTCGTGTCCTTTGTGCTGATTACAAAAAACTCTACCGAATGATCAATTTGGAAGGAAGATTCTCTTCCTGCTTTAAAAACTACTGTTTAACTTACTTAGCCCGCAGCTACCATTAACCTTGGGTTACCTTAACAGCCTTACGTTAGCGGCCGTGCCTCTCTGTCGGTTGGTCGGGAGGTGGCACGACAACATATGTGAAAATATATTTTTTCTGAGAACCTTTTTTTCCATTTTCATCGTCTGCATTGCCGAAACGATACACTGTGCAATTTAATGAAACTAAATTAATATCTTCCAAAGTAAATGAGATAATCGCAGGCTGAATTTTTTTCCTGATGGTAGGAATAAAGGAAATAAAAACAATTAGATTAGAAGATTGTTCACTTCAGCATCAATTAAATTATTTCTCGAAGACCTGGATGGAACTTCAGACGGTGAAGACATTAAAAGGTCCGAAGAAAAGAGGAGTGCATGGAAAAGGCCCTCCATTGAATGGGATCCGAATGTTTTTCGAGTGTAAAACTATCGAAAATTACGAAGGTTCTTACTCCTAGCCTCCAGGGCTTCTCCTGAAATCAAACATTGCATTTTAAATCAGCTCCATTATACACCACATTTAATTTCTGAACTGAACTTGGAATGAATGATCATTCAAGAACTTTTTTGCTGTTTCGAACCAACCAAGCTCTGTCGACTTACAGCGAAATAATCTGCAATCTGTATAAATTTCGGCATCTCAAGCTTTGGCGTCGGCTTGCATTAACTAGTTAGAGTGCTCTGCTAAATCTTTATTAATGAAAAGACTCAAGGCTTATCTAATCATATTCATATAACGGCAACTATACTTTTTATTATTAAGTGTTGGGAGAATAGCGCACAGCGACTAATCTTGGTCTATTGTGCCCCCCTACAGAGTTTACAACTCTCCTAGTAGCCCTATTTCCTGCACGAAGGTCAGGATTTTCGTGGGTTCTAGGTTACTGATATTGGTTGGGTGTTATACTTTGCAATTATTCTTTGGTTGCACTTCTTTTTTCAGCTTCGTATAGGTTTTCTCGCGTTGTCGCCACATGTTCGCTGCAGGATAATTTGTTTAGTAGTTGGGAAACTTTACAGACCTGGGCTTAAGTACTTCATTTACTGGTGGTCTAACCTTTTTAGAAGAATGTGGATCCAAACATTCTTCGAAAATTATTTTCAAGGCACTGCTTCATTACGCTAAATGGAGAAACGGTGCCATTTTGAAACCGACATTGGAACTGAAAATAGTTCATTTTAAAAAGAATTACAAAAACTTGCGGGAGCTGGCAGTCATTTTACATTCACGATTGACGAAACTTTTTAAAAAACGAACAATTAGTGTCGACACTTTAAAGAAAACACAAAAGCTGCTCCACGAAAGTTCACTATTTGACAATTAATGAGTGACTGTAAAAAAGGATATTTGAACTGATCATTAAAAATAAATAAAAATACTTTCTAAATAATATTTACTAAGATCAGGCTGCAAAAACGCACTTTAATTAAATATATAAATCCTTTTGAGAACGACAAGAAGTTGCACAAAAATTTGAGGTCTACAGCTACGAAAACATATATTATGTTTAGCAGCTCACAACTGATCCGATATGTTAGTTAAAAGAAAACTAATTATACCCGTTACTCGTAGAGTAAAAGGGTATACTAAAGTCGTGCAAATGTATGTAACAGCCAGA
The DNA here is from genome assembly GCA_037044535.1 of Lordiphosa magnipectinata. Lineage (NCBI taxonomy): Eukaryota > Metazoa > Arthropoda > Insecta > Diptera > Drosophilidae > Lordiphosa > Lordiphosa magnipectinata. Next base: position 132,869 of record JBAMBO010001051.1, read on the forward strand.
AGGAATCATTTCCGACCATATAAAGTATATATATTCTTGATCAGCATCAACAGCCGATTCGATATAGCCATGTCCGTCTGTCCGTCTGTCCGTCCGTCCGTCTGTCTGTATGAACACCTAGATCTCAGAGACTAGAAGAGCTAGAGCAACCAAATTTGAAATGTAGACTCCTATTGTCTGCACGCAGATCAAGTTTATTTTCAATTTTTGCCACGCCCCCTCCCGCCCCTGCAATTTGGAAAAAACGTCATATCTCCTACAGTTTTGGAGATAGATCGTTCGTTCCTTCTAGAGATACCTTGTAAACAAAATTATTTATCGATTTGCTTAAGGAATGATAAAGATCGGGTGAACGATACTCAAGTTATGTGCAAAAAACGGCCAGTTAACACCCACCACCCACCCCACCCATAACCTAAGCATTGCGTTCAGCAGCAATCTTAGTGAGAGAAGAGAGAGAGAGAGAGAGAGAGAGAGAGAGAGAGAGAGAAAGAGAGAGACTTAGAGAGCACTGCGTTGTGCGTTGTGTGTTAACTGGCCGTTTGACTCGTGACCAAATTCGAGCTGCGACATTAAGGGTGCAGAGTATGTAATAGTCGGGCTTGACCGACGTTTTCAAAAGTTTTGTTGTCTGATCTGTTTATCGTGATGAATTTGGAGTCATTTATGTTGCATTTAGTAATTGACAAATGTCTATTAATATCTGGCGGATAATAAATAGCCGAGCTAAAAAATATTCCATACTTTTCGGCTGACCCACCTCAGGCATACAGGAAGGCTAATAAACATTTGTTTCCATGAGTAACGGGTATATCGAAGTCGGTTAGAGCCGACTTTAACTTACGCTCTCGTTTTATAAATAAATTCATCGTGATTTTGAGTCCATATAATGGACTATCGAAAATTCAAAAACATTGGCGCAATTCCACATATCAAAATTTGTGTTAAACGCCGCTAAATCGGCCATTTGTGGTGGGTTGCTATTTTGATTGGCGCTCGCGCGTAACAAGCCTTGGCTTGGTGTACGTAAGACAATGTCGAAACATAATCATTTTGATTTCAGCCGAACCTCAAACTGAGACACTTTTGAAAAATAGCCTAACCTGAACCTGTATCTTGGCTTCGGCTTTCCAAAATCTAAGAACCTTCCAACATAAAAATTCAGGAAATTGTTGTTCTGTTTGCATGATTTGACGAAAAGTTTTTCAATAGGGTTTTTGTCGCAATCAGCCCAATGCCAACAACCTACGGCACCCACATGAGGAAATAATCCTAAAGCAGACTTGATTTTGTACTTAGATTGCATGAAACCCGCAGATGGTATGAGTACAAATAAGATATTGTTATACCAAATCCAAAGTGTTTGGAAGACTGTATTTTCAAAACTTGCCACTTATTCAGATCTCAGAAAACGCACATACAAAAGCAGATCACACGTGGTTTACGGGTACTTGACTTACAATTGTTACAAAATTGTATATCGTGAAACTAAAGACGTAGATATTTAATCGCAAATGCGAGGCACTTAACGAACGAGATATCCGCCCCCTGTGCAACAGAGGAGAAAAGGAAGATTTTACCATAGCAATATTATGCATTCATGAACTTACACGCACGGTGAAAACTGAAGCAATTTGTCAAAATTTATATGTGACGCATTTAGGTAGAGAGCACAAATAATTCAGAAACTTTTCTAATAAACGTCGCTATACAGACTCTTTCTCTGTATGGTGGAATATCCTCTATCTCGCGACGAGCGGGTAAAGTCTCCAAATCAGTAAGTTCTGAATAAAGAACCCTCCACTACTTCTATTTGTAGAGTAGACTGGCCAAGTTTACTAAAGATTAAATGTAAGCGTTTAACAGCTTGCAAGATATCAATTCAAATAAAGTGCCGACAGGACTGAGATCTTGTCTTTAGTGATCACAGAATCACTCACCTGATGAAAATGCAACAAAAAATTCGAAAAGACTACTCGAACATAGGTGGATTCACATCCGCTGGTCTGTTGATCTCAAGGTCACCACACCAGAGAACTGCTTCTGAAAAAAGAACCCTCTACTTCTTCTATTTGTAGAGAGGTCTGCCCAAGTTTACTGCAGATTAAATGTAAGCGTTAAACAGCTTGCAGACATCAATTCAAATGTAAAGTGCCGATAGGACTGAGATCTTGTTAACATCTCTTGTGATCTCTGAATCACACACCCGATGAAAATGCATCACAATATTCAAAAAGACTTCTCGATGCTAGGTGGATACACATATGCTGGTCCCTTGATCTCAAGGTCACCACACCAGAGTACGACTTGGTTCGAATGCAAAACGCTCATACATTAATCAACACCCGAATAAACTGGTTTTGCGGTCTATGCATCAAACTTGCATAGGCAACATGTTCGCCGTTGAGATTTATTCAATCCTATTATTGACACTCTGATTAAAATCGTTTTCGTCTTCATTAAAATCGGTTCGGGTGTTTTGTTCGTTGGCTCAACGACGATTGATTAGAGTGAGCGAAAATCACCTCGTATCGATTAACTCTTGCAAAGACGCTTAGGCTGAGACGGCGCTGCTTACAGATATAGAAAAAGAGGGAGAGGGAGAGAGAGAGAGGAATTTCTGTTCTGGAATTTTATGCTGAGTTTTGTTCGATCGAGCACATAAATGTTTAATCCAATAACTCTGGCTCAACCGCTCGATGCGATTGCCAGTATGAGCTGAATATATTTAACGCTGAGTTTTGTTAATTGATTAAATGTGAGTAAGAATTTTTGATTTATGGGGCAATCAAGACAAAAGTGATTTTTGCAGTTCTCTGCACCACACACGCTTTTGAATTGATCCTAATACAAACAATATTTAATTGAATTTCAAAGCTTTATGTTCGATCTGTTTATTAAAAGTGCGTTAGGAGGCTCAAAGATTGGTAGTTTTGTGCTTTGATCCTCATCATTGAATTCCTAATCGTGGATCAGTCTTTCTTAATATGAAACAATTGTTTCAACTAGTCTTATCCAAACGTGCTATCGGTGGAGTGGAAAGCTTTCTTCAATGGGGGGATGAAGTCTAAGTTTGACATATTTTGTTTGGTCTTTAAATTATTTATTTATTATTTATTTAATAATTTATTTCACAAAATAAAATCTAGTTTTTAGTTTTTCAAATTTTTTCACTGTTATCAACGATTTAGTCCCTTGTAATTCCGATTTCTAAACTCAGTGGGGGAGATTGATCACCTTAATCCCCCCTATCTACGCCACAGCCTATTATGTAATCCCTTTCACACTTTTTCCTTCAAGAGAATAACAATAAATAAACAATCCATTAACATAAGCAATCAACCAAAACACCCTTTTTCCGTCACAGTGGATATGAAAAACAAGAAATTTACTTTCATTTTCATTTCAGTTTCAGATCTCCAACTCCATCTTCATTTCCATTTCTCTCTTAATTATTATCAAACGAAAAATGATCATTAAAACATTACATGCAGCGTGACTGACAACCAACTGCACCGTTATACAATAGCCTCCCCGCCACAATGGGCCACATAACTTGAGCTATTTAGCACATTCCACAAGCAGTTTTCATAAAGAAAAAAAAACATTTCTGAAAGAAAGTGAAAGTTTTACCCAAAAAATTTCGTTGCCCTTACGATGGCGTTCCATTTCTTTGATTATAATCAGTTGAGCTAAGTTCTCACTCAACTCAGCTGGAAGTGTGCCAAATTTAACACGTGCTTAACCGGTTTAGCTGACAATATTTATTTGGGTTTTGTGCATTTTGTTTAGTTCAAAGTTTTATGTCTGTAACTTGACCTGTTTTATTTATCTCAGCTGGAAAATTTTTGTAACCTTGTCCAAAACTTGTTTTGTGGTTAAGAAATGTTTATGCATCTTTACTTGAACTCTTCCACACACAATGAAGAAGGCACTTTCGATTTTCGCGCACAGCAAATGAAATCACCGTTTTCTGTTTTCTTCGAGGCCCTACTACTACTTACTCTTGCACTTATTACACCAAAGTTGACGATTTCACTTTGATGTGATGTGGGGGCCAATGTACCGCCTGTGACTGTGACTGACTCCGACACGATACGAGGCTCGAGTGTCGTCTGGTCGGGTCTGGTCCGGAGCATACAAATTTTTGCCAGTGACCAAACGATGGCTTGGCATTGAGCGTTCCCCGCCACCATTGAAATTATGCATAATGGGGCTCGTCGCACAATAAACGCAACAACACAAATGGGTCTTAAGGTTGAACAGAACTGAACAGAGGCAAACAACAAATCAATTTGTTTGGTGTCGGTCATGTGATGCCTAATCAAAACGAAATTGAAATTTCCCCAAATTATTTTCTTATTATTAGAGCTTATTAATTTTTGAGTCAATGAAAGAGTTTCAGGCCCTGCTAATATGACTTTTATTATGCAAACAATGTTAGCTGATAACTAAAACTGCGCTGCATAAATATTTACTATCTGTACAAATTGATAACACCTCTCTCTGAAAAACAAGCGGAAAAACGCTTTAAATTTTAATGTAGTTCAACTGTTTGTTCGGCCTGGGTGGGGATGCTGATAAGGCAACAATTTTGAAAGTTGCAAGTAATCTGGACAACATTTGTGCCACTTGAGTTGTGATATTTAACAGGCTCTGACCGTTTATTTACTCAATTAAATAAACAATTATGAGAGTGAGGAGATGGCAGAAAATATCTGGGAAGCTGAATCATCAAACAGTTTAGATAACTCCTTTGTAATATAAATAATATCATGAGCGGTTGTGGGGCAGTCGGTTCAACCCCGCCTACGGAATATTGAGTAGTACATACGTTGTTCTTAAGAACTTGTACACGACCGGTCACCTTTACCAGTCATTGGCGCCAGCTGCAAAGTGAGTTGCCCTAAAAATAGCTAAAAAAAAATGGCTAAGCGTTCGGATTTCTTCATTTTAAAAAAAGCAATCATCATCAAAGAAGATCTTGAATCTTTACTTAATGTAATAAACAAATCAATTTAGTTAAACTATTTGAACAGTGCCCCTGAGTCCAGGTACCTGCAAGAGATGCGTTGGAACTCAAGTACGCGAGGCGCATAAAAATAGACTAACCTGCAGCCTCAAAAAAATGGACACATCTGTTAGCAATAAGTTAGAAAACTCAACCAACTCAAGGCTTTGTAAATCAAAAGTGTATAAAAAGAGACCCAATTTCAAATAAGGATTTATTCGGCTTCTCGAAGAGGAGCTTGTCGCTCGCAAGCGCATTTGCATTTTATTCAATTTGGTGAAGTTTTCATAGAAAACGAGAGCGTAAGTTAAAGTCGAGTTAACTAAAGTCGTGCAAATGTATTTAACATGCAGGAGGAAACATTTCCGATCATATAAAGCAGGGTTCGTAAAATAACACACATTTATTTTTAACACTCGAAATATTAACACAAAGAAAAAACACAGTGTGTAAAAAATTTTTATTTTCACGTGTTACTAACAATTTTTTTCATAAGAAAAAAATTATTTTTTTCATGTTATTAACCCGAGCATTTTTAGTAACTCTCGTGTAAATAATTTTTGTTGACAAATGCCAGAAAATTTTGTACACAAAATTTTTCAAACGCGTGTAAAAAATTTTCCGATTTTTTTCATTTTATTGGTATTGGTGTGTACGTGAGACGGTCGACGGCAGCGGGCCGCAGGCCGAATGTGTCACAAACGGGGGTGGATAGGCACAAACTCTTTGTGAGGGACATAAAAAAATGAGATCGGCGGTATTCCCAATGACCTGTTTCCAATCAATGAGCTGCCCAGAGCTGCACTCTGTAGCTGTCACTGCAAATATCCCGTGTGAAAATAAAAATTTTCTTCATTGATGTTTATTATCATGGCAGAAAAAAATCTTTTGAGCATTTTGCGAACCCTGATATAAGGTGGGGCAACTTAACTCCCGTGTCTGAAATGAGCGTCATTCCGCTCAACGATAACCTGGAGGGCTGGGCGTGGTCTCATTCGAAAGGTGGGGTCTTAAAGTTGTGTTACCTCCCAGTCAGGCGTGATCATGCGGTGGAGCAACGTGTAAATAGCAATTGCCGTAGAGGCCTCTTTATCCAACGGTTGCTCAGTGATCGCAACGCAGCGCAACCAAACTGTGACCTTTGGCGAGTGCAAAGGCCTCTGATGGAGTTGTCGGGGGTTTGTCTCAGCCCAGTATCGCATGTTTTGTTCATTGACACATCCGCTCAGGTGAAAATGATCTTCATCACTGAAAAACACAATTGCATTCTCAGGGACGTTTTCAAGAAACGCTGCACATCCATTTCTTCGAGAATTAAAGTCGCGTTCTGAAAGTTCCTGTGCCATGGCCAACTTGTACAGATAAAGATGAAGGTCATCGTGAAGAATTCGCCCTACAGTTCGCGCAGACAATACAAGGGCCGCTGCATGCTTGCGAGCAGAGCGCCAACAGGCCCCCGGTTTTTGTGATTTTAAAATCACATTTACTTACACGAGGATTGTTCAAAAAGTATCGCGAATTTTAGGTTTTTTCAAAAAGTATTTATTTATTCATAAATACCTAACTTTTCCCCTTCAAAACAATCCACTCGGATACATTTTTTAACATTTTTTATTGTGGGGGCGGTATGGGCGTGACAAAAATTTGAAATAAACTTGATCTGCGTGCTGACAATAGGAGTCTACATTTCCAATTTGGTTGCTCTAGCTCTTCTAGTCTCTGAGATCTAGGTGTTCATACAGACAGACGGACAGACGGACGGACGAACAGACGGACATGGCTATATCGACACGGCTGTTGATGCTGATCAAGAATATATATACTTTAAATGGTCGGAAATGATTCCTTCTGCCTGTTACTCTACGAGTAACGGGTATAAAAAACTGTTTGTGAATTTGCTTAGTTTCTCCTTCGATGCCGTGTTTATCGCCTCAATCGTGTAATATCGTCGTCCTTTCATGGGCTTCTTTTGTTTTGGGAACAGAAAAAAGTCTCGGGGGGGAATACAGTGGGTCGGGGGAATACAGTGGTTGCAGCATTATTAGTGTTGTAATTGACAAAAAAATCGCGCTCAAGCAACGATGTGTAAGCTGGGTCGTTATCATGGTGCAAAAATCAATTGTTCTTCTTCCTCAATTCTGGGAGTTTCTTACGGAGGTAATATTGCTTATTGACCGTTATTCACTGTGGTAAGAACTCATGGAGCACCACGCCCATGCAATCAAAGAAAACTGTGAGCAAAACCTTCACTATCGATAGAACTTGGCACGCTTTTTTCGGTCCTGGCTCATGCGGCAGCTTCCATTGGGATGATTGTGCTTTGGTTCCATAAACCTATGATTCGTCACCATTTATGACCCATTTGAGCAAATTTGGGTCGTCTCCGACCAAATACAACAGAGCTGTAAACGAATGATTCAATTTTGAATCATTTCTGAGAATCATTCAGGCATCGAATTGACATATTTTCAATTAATTCAATTTTTCCAAAAACAGAATTGAATTGATTTTGATTTAATTCACTTACAAAAAAACGAATTGAATTGATTTTGTACAAATTCAAATGCATTAGATAACTAGTATATTCAAATTAGTATCATCAAAACGTCAATAGCTTACGCGGTAAGCTCAGCACCTTGCCTACCAACAGTGCTTGTTTTATGCAAGATGCTGTTGCTTTTACCGAAACTTCTCTCTATCAAAACATTTCTAATCATGACATCCTAACGGATCGCTACTTTATGTATAGATCTGACCGTCCTTTTGGTCGTGGGGGTGGAATCCTAATTGCTGTTGAAGCAATTAGGCCGTCCCAGCAGATTCCTTGTGATTTACCGCCTAACATAGAGTTCGTAGCAGTTAAAATTTAAACACACGATTCAAACATTTTCTAAACGTGCTCATATATTCCTACTGCCTCCGACCCAGCTCATTATTTGCTTCACGCCGAACACATACAACGAATTGCTTCCTTGCTGGGCGATCGTGATCGTCTAGTGGTCGTTGGGGATTTCAATATCTCACATACCTCTTGGGCTTCTTATGACAATTCCTACGAACTGTACCCTTCTGCCTCTCATGAGTTTTTAAATCTTATGGCTGAGCAATCTCTTGGGCAGATAAATTTTATTAGCAATGGTTTGCACTGACTCCTTGATCTGGTATTCGTTTCCGATGTTCCCATCTCGATGGTATTCAGAATTCCGCCTCTGTCAATTCCGGAGGACATTCATCACCCTACACTACAAATTGATTGCGAGCTATATATACCGAGCACCACTTCTCCCTCTTTCCAGAATATTGCATCCTTTTGCTTTCAAAAGGTTGATTTTGTACGCCTCAATGAGGCCTTATCCAGGGTCGAGTGGTCTTTCCTGGACTCATCTCAGGATATAGAAAAAACAACACACGCTTTTCTGTATACAGTGTTTAATGCATTTGTGCCCCTTCAGGTTCCTTCTCCTCGCTCACGTGCACCCCCATGGTTCACCAGAAGTTTATCTAACCTTGAAAACATTAAGTCTCGGCTCTACAAAAAATTAAAAAATCGGGATCCCGTCTGGACTTTGTCAAATATTCGGTGGCACGTTCCAAATTTATGGTTCATAACTCAGAATGCTATAAGTGCCGCTTGCAAAACTTTTCAACTTAACTCTTCAACTGGGAGATTTCCCTAGTCTTTGGAAGGAATCCTACATTATTCCTATTGATAAGAAGGGTATATCGAACTACAGGCGTGTATCGAAACTATCGGTTATTCTAAAGCTTCTTGAAAAGATCCTGACTTCTTAACTACAACATTTTTGTCGCTCGGTAATATCCAAATCTGAGCATGGTTTCATGAAGAATCGCTCTATATCTACGAATTTACTGGAATTTACTACTCTGGTAAACAATGGATTTGTCCATAAGCGGCAAACTGATGTAGCTTATACTGATTTCAGCAAGTCTTTTGACTCCGTAAATCATGAGCTTTTAGTACATAAATTGAGTTTGCTCGGCTTCCCTCCACTGCTCCTCAACTGGATCAAGTCATATCTAAGCGATCGATCTCAACGAGTTCGTTTCAAATCTATACTATCCAGCTCCATTAATGTACTGGGGTTGCCCAAGGTAGTCATTTAGGCCCACTACTATTTAACCTATTCATAAACGATATCCCACAGGTATCCCATTCGCATGCATTAATGTATGCCGATGATCTAAAACTTTTTTTGTCGTATAATGACCCGGCGTCTCCTCTCCTCCTCCAATCCGATTTAAGCTCTCTTCACACCTGGTGCTCGGTGAATAGGCTTCCTCTTAATCTGAGCAAGTGTAAATGTGTGACCTTTAGTCGTATTCAACCATAAGAGTGTGATTATATGATTGATACCATCCCATTGGAACGAATTGATAAAGTAAATGATTTGGGTGTACAATTTGTAACCAAGATATGTTTTAATAGTCATATAGCGGTCATCGCAAACAAGGCAATGGGAGTTCTCGGGTTCGTTAAACGATGGTCCAAGGATTTTAATGACCCCTACGTCACTAAGCAACTGTATGTTTCCCTGGTTAGACCAATCCTTGAATATGGGTCGTGTGTCTGGTCTCCATACTATCAAAAATATCAAGATCAACTGGAATCGGTTCAGAAGTAGTTCTTAATTTTCGCACTCTGAGGCTTGAACTGGGATCCTTCCACACATCTTCCTCCTTACGAGGACAGATTACGCTTAATCAACCTGCCTTCTCTTAAGAACCGCAGAACTTGCCATGGTGGATTGAAAAAGCACTGCATTTATTGGAAATCGAAACTCAGGAACGAGGACGCTCCTGACAATTTTTTTTTTAAATTGAGAACATCGCCCTAAAAAAAGGGACAAAGGCGACTCGCCTTATTTTTAAGAAAATTTTCTAATAAATAGAAATTGTGTTCGAAATTTCAGGGCAATTTTTCTAAAAAACCACCGAACGTGGTTGTTGATCCACCATCCCATCATAAAATCATCCTCCCATGACCCCGTTGTTTTTCTGCATTAAAATTTTTTTTTTTATACTCTGTACCGAAGGTACATAGAGTATATTAAGTTTGTGCAAAAGTATGTAATAGAGAGAAGAAATTGTTTCCGACCCTATAAAGTATATATATTCTTGATCAGCATTAACAGCCGAGTCGATATAGCCATGTCCGTCTGTCCGTCTGTCTGTCTGTCCGTCCGTCCGTCCGTCCGTCTGTCCGTCCGTCCGTATGAACGAAGAGATCTCAGAGATGGTAAGAGATAGAGGTTTGACATGTAGGGGGCATATATTTCTTATACTTGCAGGCAGATCAAGTTTATTATCAATTTTTGATACGCACCCTCCCGCCCCCGCAATTTGAGAAAAACGTGTATCTTCCACAGTTTTGATGATAGATGGTTCGTACCTTCTAGAGATATCTAGTAATCAAAATTATTTATCGATTTGCTGAAGGAATGATAAAGATCGGATGAACGATACTCAAGCTATGAGCAAAAAACGGCCTGCTAACACCACCCACCCCCCCACCCATAACAACAGCAACATAGCATAACCGTTCAACAGAGGCAATCTTAGTGTGAGAGAGAGAGAGAGGGTTGTGCGCGGGGTGTTAACTGGCCGTTTGACTCGTGAGCAAATGCGAGTGTAAGGGCACAGAGTATGTTAAAGTCGGGCTTGACCGACTTTCTTTGTTGTTTTTACTTACTTACACTGGGACTTGAACTCGGGACCTCTCACAAATGCTGACACGGACGGACGCCTTAGCCCACTCGATTATCAGCCTCAAGCAAGACGTAGCGTCAAGTCACCGAGGCAGCATTTTTTCATTTTTATTTTTAAATTCTTTTAGAAAAACTTTCTTAAAACTAGGGTTTATTTTCTCAATTTTAGCGCAAAATTCCCTAAATTTGTAACAAATATATTCTAAAATCAAAGGCGAAATTACCCTAAAAAATTAGAAAAGGCAATAAAGCCAATTCACCCTAAAATTTAGAAAAATCATATATTTTTCTAAAAAAATAATATATTTTTCTAAATTTTAGAAAGTTTTTTCTAAAAAATTCATTTTTAGGGCAACTTTTCTAAAATGCAGGAAATTTTTTTTCAAAATATAAATTTTTTCTAAATTTTAAGGCGATATCGATTTTAGGGCGATTTTCTTTATTATAGAATACGATTCACAACTACTACCAAGTGATTTTTATTACGCTTGCTATTCATGTCGAGCAATTGCTCTAAAATCTTCAGCAAAACATTGTTTATTACTATCGAAGTGCCTCGATAAATGTTCTTCTATGATGAGCTCAGTGCCAATATTGGCTGCAGTGTTCTTAGATCCGAGACTTCAAACTTTGTTAACTTCTGACCAAAAAGAATAGTATAGTTGAACAGTTCCTAGAAGATATAATGCTTATTAACTTAAACTAAGCAGTTCTCAAAAGTTGAAAATGTCAGCTAATGAATTTGATAATTAAAATTACATTATTGAAATAAAGAATATTATTAAAAAAAAAAAGTTGTAATAAGTCTAAAGTATTCTTTTATGTTCAAGAGAACCGAGGTTCGAACCAACACCTTGGGTTCAGGGGTTACAGGAACCGGTCCGCGAACCGAACCTTAGACTTTAAGGCGGTTCGAAACCCCGGACCGAACATTCTTCAAAATTTTAGAGGTTTGCAGCCTTGGTATAAAATGAACACACACAATTTTTACACAAGCAAAGAGAGACATTTTTCATATGCTTATGGCAAATTCTTTTTTACACAAAGCGGTTGCTGTTTCGGTTGGATACTCTGCTCAAAACTAACCATGGTGGCATCTGCTAGCTAGCGCACCTTGACTTTCCGGTCAGCCAACACCAATTGATGTATTTTTTCCAGGGTTCCTAATACCTGTACCTAATCCAGGGGAGAAGAAGTGTTGCTCGGCAAAATACTGCCGCGGAAACGCGTCCCAGTGGCTCACATTGATAACTTTTCTGTGTTTACTTCCAAAGCCTGCTTTAAGAACTTGTATCTTTTGAAAGTAAATTCAGTTAAATCTTGATCAACGTTTTCCTTTTGAGAATCACTAGGGTAAGGTTTTCGAAAGTCAATCTTGAGGTACTTTCAGTTGGCGGTGCACCGTTGCAGCCAAACAACTGGAAATTGTTTAATTTAATACAACATTTTTACAACAGAAATTCACTTGGCAATCCTTACCTGCCTACATAAAGTGCAAGTGCCTGAAGGAGCTTCAATTACTTCCCCCGCATACACATCTCATAAATAATAAATAATAAACTCGTTTAACAAAAAAATGACTGTTAATTTTTTTCCTGTTTTCTTTTTTACCCCAAATGTAGGTCAAGCCTCGCTGGCCGAACCAGAGAGATAACTGCACAATTATGACACAGCAGCAGCCGCCATGGCCAAGTCCCCGAAGAATATGCTGGCTCATGGCGTTGGTACTTGCCGCAGTTCTAACCGTGACAGATGGTAATAACTGGAGCAAAGTGAAGATCACTTCTAACTGTTGTCTTTCCTTTCTGTTTCATAGCCTTCCCCTTCCTGTTCCCACGTGTGCAGCCGCAAATCAATTGGACTCAACCCATGCTGGAGGAGTGGGTAGTGGAGGAGCAGCCCAGAAGTATAGAACCGCACTTGAGTTTGGTGCAACATACAAATCGCACCAACAGCGATCCCTCGGACAGCGATGCTGAGTTTTTGGAGCGTTTGCGTGTGATAAAAGCAAATCGCAGCTCTTCATCGCGTATGCTGTGGAATGATGCGGCAGCCGGAGATGGTCTGGTGTATCCCCCGTTTGTGGATAAGGCCCTGAAACTGTTCAATCTCAAGCAGGTGGCCTATGAGATTGAAAATAGTGTGATGTCGAGGGTGACATGTACGGCCTGCAAGGCAGGATCTGGCTTGCTGCAGCATCAGATACAATCGGGTAAATCTGATGAGGAGATCATGCGACTGATAGCCGAATACTGCACCAATCTGAATATACAAAGTGCCCGCGTGTGCCAGGGTGTGTCCGAGTTATTTGGCAGTGAATTGATTTACGTTTTGAAAAGGGTTAACTTAACCCCCGACGAGCTGTGCAGCTTCATTATAGGCGATGGCTGTAGCGATGTGTACAATCCGTATCATGAGTGGGAGGTGATCTTTCCACCCGTGCCAAAACCTCCACGTTTAGCGGATCTGCCCATACCCAAAGAGGCGGCACCCTTTTTCAAGGTCCTGCACATATCGGACACCCACTATGATCCGCACTATGCTGAGGGCTCAAATGCCGAGTGCAATGAGCCGCTGTGTTGTCGCTTGAGCAGCGGTCGACCCGCTAACCCCAATGCGGCGGCGGGCAAATGGGGTGACTATCGCAAATGTGATACACCGAAGAGAACTGTGGACAATATGCTGGCACATATAGCAGACACCCACAAGGATATTGATTATATATTGTGGACCGGAGATCTGCCACCGCATGATGTTTGGAATCAAACCAAGGAAGAGAACTTGGCCATTATTAAGGAGACGGTGAAGCAAATGGTTGAAAAGTTTCCGGGAGTGCCCATATTTCCGGCCCTGGGCAATCATGAGAGTGCACCCGTAAATAGTTTTCCTCCCCCATATGTCAATCAGGTGGATATATCCATTAATTGGTTGTATGATGAACTGGACAATCAATGGCGTCGCTGGTTGCCGCAAAGTGTTTCCCATACGGTGAGACGTGGAGCCTTCTATTCGGTGCTAGTACGTCCCGGCTTTCGTATTATCTCCATGAACATGAACTACTGTAATAATAAGAACTGGTGGCTACTGCTCAACTCCACGGATCCAGCCACAGAATTGCAATGGTTTGTCGAGAGGAACAGTTTGAAAGACAAGTTGATCAAATTCCCTTTCACAGGTTTATCTATGAGCTACAAAGCGCCGAGTTCTCCAACGAGAAAGTTCATGTCATAGGCCACATACCACCTGGTCATTCGGATTGCTTAAAGGTCTGGTCTCGCAACTTTTACAAGATCATTTCACGCTATGAGAGCACCATAACTGCCCAGTTCTATGGTCATACCCACTACGATGAGTTTGAAATGTTCTATGATCCCCATGATCTGAGTAAGTAGTAAGGTGGTATACTCCTGAATGACTAAGAATTCTTAACTTTATCTTTACGCAGATCATCCCAATAGCATTGCCTATATAGGACCCTCCGTTTCACCCTACTATGATCTAAATCCAGGTTATCGAATTTACTATGTGGATGGCGATCATGAAACTACCACACGTCTTGTCATCGATCACGAATCCTGGATTATGAACCTCAAAGAGGCCAATCTGTATGGCTATCCGATATGGTATAAATTGTACACAGCTCGGGCTGCCTTTAATATGAAAGCTCTGCGTCCCAGCGATTGGAATACTCTGCTTAACGAATTGACCAACAATCAGGAACTATTTGAGTTGTACTACAAGTTAGTTTCTCTCGTTAATCCAAAAATTAGTTGGAAATTGATTAAACTTTGTTTGTCTTCATACAGATACTACTGGAAGAACTCGCCGGCTCGACCCACCTGCGATGCAGAGTGCAAAAAGCGGATGCTATGCGACTGTAAAAGCGGTCGTTCACATGATCGCAAACATTTCTGTGCCGATGTGGAGTCCAAAATCGATGAGGAGTCATCCAAATCATGGAAATCTTGGTTCTATCGTGGACTGTCCAATTCGTATGTACTTTATAACTGAACCAGTTGCTTGTGTAGTGTTTAGTGGCTTCCTTTCTTGGTGTTGGCCTAAGTCATTATCCATTTTGTTGTTGTTAACTAAGCTTTAAAAACGTTTGCAGGTTGAAAATGAGAATTTCAACTCTCCTTTTGAAACTGAGAATTAGTTGAAGATTATCCTTATGGCAAATTAAAAACTAATGCCCAGTCAATCAGGGCTAAGAACCGGCTTCTAGTTAATTCCATCGCGAACACCATCAACTAACGCACTTTTGGTACTACCAACAGCATTTGCAAGAAATGAAACTTGTCTGTAATAAACGAATAAATATTTATAAAGCAGGCACTTTTTTTAACATCACCGCACAATTCCATAGTTTCAAAAGAAAAACAAAAATGGAATACAATGAAATCAGATTTTCTGCACGCTCTTCTAAAAATACTGTGTCTTTCTATAGTCAATATTTCCGGAATGCTAGAACATTAATGTTCTGTGCGGAATTTGGTGCTAAAATGTAAAGTTCCGGTTGTCCCAGATCTGTGAAGTGACGGAAATGTTCTATTTATAACTAGATCGAAAAACTATCCAAATTGAATTCGACAGCTCAAAGTCAAGTAGATTTAATTGATACGAGTTTTCTGTTATATGATCCAGAAATCTTAATTTACTTTGGTCACTTTACATACAAAACCATTAAGGATTAGTTCAAAAGGTTATCATTTATACAAAAATCTCAAGATATTTCCAGGACACTCCTGATTATGTCTCTTTATAAACTTATTATCTGAAACCCCAGAAAACAAAATAATATTGTGTGACCATATTTATATTTTTGCTACCTTAGTTCATTCTGCATGTCGAGCGTTTTATTTTTATTAGTTTTGTTTGAAATCAAACTCTTTGTTTTGATGGGCCAAACCCTAACAGTTTAGTGCCAGTTTTAGTACCAGAGATCAACATAATTTCTTGATTTCTTTTTGGTTGGAAAGATTGCAAAAAGCGCACATGCCTAGAGAGTGAGAGAAGCTCGGTTTGGTAATATCGGCTGTTGGTGGAAAAAAAAAAACTGACAACTAAAATCGGAATATAAGTTAAGCAAATCTCATTTTATCTTACCATGGTTCCATACCCCTTTCAAGATCGTCGACTCTCGACTATTGCTCTTTAATAGTTTTGAAATTAACACTAAGCCAAAGCAGCCCTCCAAAGCTTCTTTCCACTTCCCTTTACTTCTGAACCATACTGAATCAGTGCTGCAAGAGCTCTGATTTGAAGGTAGCATCATTGTCGAAGCTGCGAAAACCGACAGCTTCAAAAGCCATACAATAGCTGCAGCTTTGAACGCATGCTGCAAGTTTCCGCAGTTTAGACCGGCAAAGTTAGTACTCGGATTTGATCAGAACTAAGGAAACATATATCAAAACTATAATTGAGATGCAGCACCTCTGTTCTCGATTTGAATATAACGGATATTGTCTGAGAGCCGAGTAGTTTTGAACTCCCATGTCATATTTCAAACTCCTGGAATTTGGAAGAGAAATAGGAGAGAAAGAACACATATAAAGTTTTTGTTGCAATTGCTATGCGGAAAACAACAAGAATGCGGGGCGCGCGCAATGTCTAGGGCTCCCCTGATATATTGTATTGGCTACAGAATCAATTTCGGGCGAATACTTCTAAAATTGACTTCATCAATACCAGAATGTCTTTTTGTATGCTAGGTTTGCTTATGATAGGATCAGGCAGATCAGAAAATATCTGTACAGAGAATCTGATATTTATTTGATTTTCATCTTAATTAATTGTGGTAAATTAATTGCTCTCTAATTGTGATGGTACCTTTAAAACAGATTTGAGTTTAAAATCAGTAAAGTTAAAATTCAGCAAATACAAAGCTAAAACTGATTCTCAATGTGTATCAATGCGGTGGTCATAAGTGATAATAATATGCTGCAGTTCTCGGCTCTATAATTAAATATTAGAATGCTACTAAAATAAAGTTCGCTTCAGCAATAAAATCCAATACCTGCAAAAGTTACATTAGTTTCGGCTAACCGAAATGCTTATTCATTCTCATTATAAATGCAAGCTTTTGTAATTCATTTTGTGTGCCAATTATTGTTTATATTCTTAACATCAAATTACAAATAATTTTATTTTCTGCACTTTGGTTTGGTTAACATTCATTTGGTTCAACGGTTCAGCGGGGAGGCAGCTAATACGGAACAGGAGGCGACAACCACGAATACATGGGATGGTTCTGATTTGGTTATTGTCAACTTTGGTGGTTAAGGTGTTAACGAATTGTAAATACATCAATGCCCTTGGTGACCAGTCATTTTGTAATGTTCGACATGATAATAAATATCTATCTTAAATGTGTATGCGATATGTCTTACCTCAGCTACAGCCTACTCTCCTCGATCACCTATCTGCCCAAATATCTGCTGGGTTATCGCTGAAGTCCATTGGAACTCGTCAGACAACCACAGCAAAAGTCAACTACAGAGAATTAGTGCAAACGCGAACGATAAACGCCTTCGAAATAAGTTTACTATGTGATAATTAGTGTTTAAACTGAAACTAAGTTGAAATATCGTCACAATGAATGCAAAGCAATGCAATCCACTCCACCGCCCAGCTGAGTCAATGAACAATAGTCATTAAATTTTAAATTCATGGGCGCGGTGGCTGAGCGTTAAACAAATTATTGATAGAATTGTAGAAAATAATGTCTGTAAATTAGGTTTTTACCCCAGAAAATAAAGTGCAATTAATTTAATTCAAACACACAAAATCGGCAATTTATATTCAAATTGTTTCAGTGCTGCAAATTGGGTTATTGAAGACGCTTACCCACACAGAACTGCGCCTTACAGCACCAGCTCTGTTAATTAACAGCAGCTATCGTTTCAGAGCTTAGCCTATCGAAAATTGAAACAGTTGGCGCCAAATTTGTTACATGTACTGTAAAATATCAAAAGAATAGGGTGTTGTAAATTTTGAAGATAAATAATCTTTAGGGTATTCACCAGCCCTCGTAAAAACGTAATTTACCACACATGAGCTGGTAAGCGACCCATTGTGATTTACTCTAGTAATTGTTGTGGTAAACCAACTGTGTATTTTGCTGTTACTTGAGATTTAACAATTAATATTTACATCGAATTTCAGTCATCTCAGTGCACAGTGTTCAATTATGCCAATCTGGCAGGCAATAATTAATAGCATATAAAATAATTAAGTATTATTTTAGCAATTATTTTTATAAATTTGTAAATTTAAAAGGAAATTTTTGTACAAATTATTTTTTAATTTTAAATTTTTACGTTAATATTTTCAATAACTTTTTCATAAACTTATTTTATTTTAGTAGAAATATAAGTAGAAATCAAAAAATAAAATTTATTCACCTTCTGACTTGCTCAAATCAAGAAGGTATATGGCTTCTTTATCGAATTAAATGTAATTTTTTTTAGCACTATGAAGTACTTTTTGATATTGACGATATTAGAGGTTATTACGACAGTAATACAGAGTGCATTAAATCTTATCTCATTTTCCTACGCTAATTTTTTCGGTTGCGGTTCATCCGAGCAAAGGGTGTGCCTCCCACGACTGACATTTTAACTAAAAAATGTGATAAACTAATAAGTAGCAGAAAGTTGCAAGTCATTGGCCTTGTTCAGCAGAATAACTTGATCCCTGATCATGTATACATTTTTAATGATTTTCCTGCTGAACTCGAGTGATACGGTATCATGATAGCCAATTTGACGTATCATGATACAGGAGCAAGTAGCGAAGAAATAGTACGCTACTTTGAAGTGATACTGCTACCACCAGCTGTGGTTGTCTATCGATAGGTTTGTTATCGATACCAATATTGGGCACATATTTTTAAAATCCATTTACCGTCGAACGAGTTTTTTGGATTAGAGTTTATTGAGGATATTATTGCGCCCTCGTTAAACAAGGCCTTGATCGACTTAGTAGAGGGGAATAGTTTGCACAGACGCCAAGTAAAAACGAGAGCGTAAGTTAAAGTCGGCTCTAACCGACTTCGATATACCCGTTACTCATGGAAACAAATGTTTAATAGCCTTCCTGTATGCCTGAGATGGGGCAGCCGGAAAGTATGCAACATTTTTTTAACTCGGCTATTTATCATCCGATCTTGATGAAAATTGGAGGGCTTATAGATGTTGCGAATATAAATGTATGTTTTAAATTTGAGATCGATACGTCATTGTTTGTTGGACAATTGTTGGAGTTATTCAACATTTTTTATTATGGGGGCGGGGGTGGGCGAGGCACAAATTTGAAATAAACTTGATCTGCGTGCAGACAATAGGAGTCTACATTTCAAAATTGGTTGCTCTAGCTCTTCTAGTCTCTGAGATCTAGGTGTTCATACAGACAGACGGACAGACGGACAGACGGTCAGACGGACAGACGGACAGACGGACATGGCTATATCGACTCGGCTGTTGATGCTGATCAAGAATATATATACTTTATAGGGTCGGAAATGATTCCTTCTGCCTGTTACATACATTTGCACGACTTTAGTATACCCTTTTACTCTACGAGTAACGGGTATAAAAAACCAAAAAAATTACGGTTAACCACTACCAAATGGACCAATTTAAAGAGCACTTCAGGATGTCTCGGACTGCATTTGGGGTACTTAATCCACTGTACACAAAAATACTTAGACTACTTCATCGCGCCGAGATGAAGATGAGCCTCAACAGACAGCCTCACTAGAGGGATCGCGAAAACGGGAATTCATAAAAGATTTGTTGTATTAACCTACATATGTGCATAGAAAAATAAATCATGTATTATTAAAGGAAATTGCGTGGAAATTGCAAGACTTGTTAGATTGACGCACCTAATTCTATACATATTTATCAATTCTGCGAATTAGTCACTTATATTTTTATGTATTTTTATTATTTAGCGGCACATTTGGTGCAGGAACATTTTAAGAAATTCAGTTCTCATTATAGACTACCTTAAATATAACTATTATAAGTCTTATTGGGGTGCTTTGGAAAGATACTCCTTTAGAAGCTGTTTGCGCTCAGCTTGCAACTTGTTGGACTCCTGCAGAAACTCTCGTAGCTTGTTTAGCTCTTCAGTACGGGACTCCTTTACTTCAATAGCCTTTTTATTAGCTACAGCACCCTTCCGTTTCCGTTTATTACGGATGGGACAGCTCAATTGCGCTTCCACCGGAGTGCTGCTAGATTCAACTGCGATAGCGTCATCTTCTACAATCGAGCTGCTGTTACGCCCGTCATTTAAGGTAGGAGCAAGCCCAAATCTTCCCATGACAATAGCTGCTCAATATTCTCCTCCTCACCTGCTACTGCCAGGTTATTACCTAGAATGGATTCCATTTCGTCGAAAAACTCCCATTTGGTGATTCCGTGGCCAGTACTTCAAGTTTCGGAGTTTGCTCAAAAACACCGTGGTCTTCCATTTTGACCACGATTTGCATCCTAGTCGACTTTTTCTTTTTCTTTGGGTCACAGAAATCAGCCCAAAAAAGGGCAAGAGCTACTGCAAATAACGCCTTCTAACGCTTCTGAAAAAGTGCTAACGCTTAAGGCGTGCGGCGGGCCGATTTGTTTGTTTTGAGCGACATTGGGGGAAAATGTAGCACTGCGTTCAGCAGATCCTTTTCGATGCATAATTTTTTTCTGATTCTTGCTCAGCGATCAATATTTCTGGTGAACACGCCCATTTTGACACTGGACGAATAAAGATTTAACACCAATACGGGCCAATTAAAAAAGCTCTACTCCACGAAAGTCGCGGGTATGTAAGTAACAATACTCTAAAAGAAATGTTAAGTTCGACATCGATTCATTTTAATACATATAAAAATAGGACAAACACAAATTTTGTTTATTAAATACATACCAACTATGGTCAAATTTAAGTCTTACTTTACAAAAAATCGCAAAACTTTAACTTTCTCAGCGCAAAACCAAAACACAAACACAAGCAGAAAAGTATCGTAAGTATCGTAGGACAACGTGACTATCGAACAGAAAAATATATAGAAATGGAAATAAATATTGGCGGATGCTAGTTTTCAAGAAAATTAAAAATATCAAAAATAGAGCAATGTTAACTTCGGCTCGACCAAAGTTTATATACCCTTGTAGCTTGTATACTTTATATAAATTAAGGAATGAAATGATTTTCGTCGAACATTCTTAGCTGAGCTATTTCCCAAACTCAGCAAAAGATGGCGCCACTACTTTGACCATTTGCTTGATAGTTTGTGATATGGCAGCAATGCGATATATTCATCAGATTTTGACCAAACTTCCCAAAATTTGTGTGAAAACCGATAATATTCATAACTGGAAAACATAAAGACTCTACAATCAGAAAAAAAAACTTGGTTTTAAATGTACCGAAATCAAGCTTTTTCATCAACCGTAAACAGCGGGTGTCTAAACATTTTGTGCTCACTTTATGAACGGCTTGGGCATGATTTAAGAACATTTTGTGCTCGTAATATAAACGCTAAAAAAATGGTTTTTGGTTTTTTTCTTTTGTTTAAAAGGTAGTTGTTGTTTAGCTGTCACAAATTGTCAATCTACTTGAGCTCACCATCATCCACCCCAGAGCAGAAGAGGCCACCCCACTACTACCCCCTAAACCAACCAATTTTGGGGTTCTGAAACATTTGTTCGAATTTTGTATTTTAAAAATTTTTTACTTACTCTGTGGGGGATTCGAACTCGGTGCCCTTGGTCTGAGGAACACGATTGGACGGACGTCTTAACCAGTTGCGCTACGGCGCTCGTGAGTATCAACGCGTCCAACATATTACTAGTATTGAATCTGCCTAAACACATGCACGAAAACATTTCTTGAATATCGCATAAATGAGACCACTAGTAATGCTCGAGTTCAAAGTCCGTTCAAGTAAACGATATAAGACCAACTGAATTTTGCTAAATCAACAATTTTCGCGGTTAGAATTGCTGTCGGTACAGTTAATACGTGCAGCAAATACATTAATAAAGTTATACTACATATATGTGCAGTTAGATTTACTTGTGGGTTCAGTTAATTGCTGTAAAAACAAAGAATGAGATGAAAAAGGCACATCAGAGTTACTATTTCTATGGTAAAGTTACTGTAGTAGCAGTAACTTATTAAAACAACAAAATGTGTGCAGAAATATTTATAGTTAAATTTACTTAGAGTACTGTTGTTAAAGGCAACAGCAAAACACGTGCTAAAATAAATACGAGAAACTTACAATTTCTTCAGGGCGAGGGCTTAATCCCGAAACGAATTTCGGTTACCGGTACCGGTTCCGGTACGTACCGAAAGGGATGTGTCGGGTAAAGGTTATATTTCGGTTTTCAGTTTTGATACGGCACCCGGATTTTTATGTCGGTATACCGGTACTTACCGGTATAAGTACTACTTATTATAAATATTGAAAAAATTAAATTCTGAGATAAATCTAAATCATTTTATTCCTGTGTAATAAAACATTCAACACAAAATGAATGGTTTCACATTTAAAGTAGTTATTTAGACTATTTCATATTTCGTATTTTTTTACGTAGTTTACAAATAAGATCTTATGATGACATTAGATACTCATATATATTATATTAAATATTAGTAGCTTTCTTGTGATTTGCTCGCAGTAACATAATTGCATTCAATGTGGTTGAGTCCATACAACTTATTAGCGGATTCATTATAAATTGCGCCAGAGAATAGGCGTTTTACGCTAACCTTTGTAACTGGAACAGAAAGCACGACTTTTGAAATCTCATACAATTCTAGGAGCTTTATGGAGGACTTTGACCATCAGTTAAGAATGTGTTCATGGTTTCGAACACGTTTAAGTGCGAGAAAAGTCTTAATGGAATCCAGTAGCTTATTTTTTGACACAATTGAAGTGTTTTTCTCACCAAGTTTCTTTGCCTGCAATTTCAAATATGCCTCAACTTTGTGGGCGCTTTCAGATAAATTAGAACCGCATTCATCATCAGCAATCAACGAAATTTGTGCATAAATATTTTGTAAAAGATTGATACAAGTATTTTTTTGTTCAGTACTTAGGTGGTCGGGCGTGGCGTACCAGTAGTATGTGTGGCTGCTGGTGCGGGAGGTTGTGGGTTCGATCCCGCCTCGGACCATCTAATAGAAAAAGTTTTTTCTTTCTTTAGAAAAAAGCTTTTACACACCCGATCACCTTCACCAGCTACAGGCGCCAGCTGTGAAGTATAATTAGCCATGAAAAAGCTCAAATTCTCTAACTAATTGCCGTTCGGATTCGGCGTTAAACTGTGTAGGTCCCTTTCTCTTGTGCGAAAAATTATAAGCACAAACGCCTAGAGATTGAGAGGAAGCTTGGCCCTGGCCCTCCTGGAGGTGCTGTTTGAGCCAATAATTTTACTTTTACACTTACACTTACTTACGTTACTTACTTACGTTATATCTAGGACCCCAAAAATTTGCCAAATACAAAAGCATTGTTTTCAAAAAAGGATTTCCCTTGCTTTTCTTTGAAGATGTCTTCCGCTAGCAAATATTTAAGCATCCTGTAGGTTGATCTCCAACGCGTGACCAAAACTACAATGTACTGTGGAAAGGCGAAAAAAACCGAAACTGGTTCCGGTTCTATCGATTCTATTAATAACGGTAATCGGTTTTCGGTTCTCAAAAAATATTTGTTTCGGTTCCGGTACGTGATTTGAATCGGATTATTTCGGTTAACGGTTCCGGTTCCGGTATTAAGCCCTGAACAGCGCATAGCGGCCGGAATTGACAAAATTTGGGCATAAACTCAAAAAATAAATCTTAGAATATAGGAATAAAATTTAATTGTTCTAAAAGAATATAAAACGGAGAACCCTAATCACTGGCTCAAACCTTTTTTTCCCTGGAGTTTGGCACGGCCCTGAACGTGAGTTTTTTTTTGCGGAAATTTCATTGCTCTTTTGCCGCTGCACCACGTGTATTTGAAAATAATAAAAACATCTATAAATATATAAAATAATTAATGCTTTAAAATGGAAAATGTTGCGAAAGGTATGTAAATTTCATTAATTAAAGAGAAGTTTGTACTTATTTGTGCTGTGTGTTGGTTTTTATGTGTTATTGCTGTGGTATTTTTTAGGCGAACCTAACCTAAATATCCGGGGTTCCGTGGAGTATAAGTTGGCAGCAACTCGTTGCTACTCGCAACTAAAGATGTAATTGTGTTCATTAATATGTATTTGATATGATGTAATTTATATATTTTTTGCGCGTATTTGCGCGACTTTGAAATATTTGGCTTTGTTGCAGACGGCAACAGTGTATTTGATTTTTGGTTATTTTTTCGAAAAAAATCAAGTAAGAATATCGGTGAAGCCCGACTGTAATATGCTCTATACCCGCAAAGAAGTATGCTCAGTGTGTATTTTGCTGCTGCAGTAGAAGCAGAATGCAACAGAGCTGCTGCGCTGTGACAGCGAAATTTCTTTTACTTATAACTTTACAATCTTTTATTCGATTTTAACCATTCCTTCGGCAAATCGAAAAATACAAACCATCTATCTGCAAAACTGTGGGAGAAATTACGTTTTTTCCAGATTGCGGAGACGGGAGGGGCCGTGGCAAAAATTGAAAATAAATTTGATCGACCTGCAAGTATAAGAAGTTTATGTCCCTTAAATGTCAAACCTGTGTCTCTTACCATCTCTGAGATCTGTACGGTCATACGTAGAGAGTTGTATGGGCGGTACTAGTGGGCGTGGTCGGATCGGTCCAAAATTTTGTTCGCTTCTTATATATCCCTGTACTATTAAATGTTCCAAGTTAAAGCACTCTAACTGGGGAAATTTATGCCAAAATATTGGCAATCCCGGCCATTGTGCAGCGTAGTAATTTTACCCACCAGATTTTTTTGTGTGTAGCAAGCAGCTTAGACTAAGAGCTCACATAAGCTCGACTTTTACTTTTGAGCTGTAGAAGCCGTGTTTTATTTTTTAGAATTAAAATCAGAAACATGTTTTCAGCCATGATTGGGAAATGGATGATAATGATAGCTATTCTGTCTACTGGTTACGTACAGTGGGTTACATTGCTGGGCAAAGTTGTCTTAATGCTCATTTAACTCTCCAACAAGCATTTGCATTGTTGTTTTACTTTATATTTGACAAACAATACGTGATTGATGCCATTATCTGGCTCATTTACGTGCGCGTGTGTGGGTGGGACAACGGAGTGGGGGCGGTGTTACATCTACAGTTTATTTTGTAGCCGCCTGTGTCCTCAATGTGGCAAAGGGATAAGGCCAAACAAAATGCCACAATGCAAATCCATTGTGCCAACTTAACAACTGACTCAGGCAGACTCTCACAGCGCTGAGGTCTCAAGTTGTTGTCAACTCGCTTGAGTTGCCTTAAGAGTTGCGTGCGTGTTCTCCTATATTGAAGATAAGACACGCACGGCAGCGCAGTCGCAGTCGGCGTGGGCAGAGCGCGAGCTCTGCCGACGTCATCACCTTTGCCAATGCAGGGGCGTGTGTGTGTCCTGCTTGTCATTATCCCTTCGACACACACACACACACACGCACATTCGCATAGAGAGACAAGCAAGCAAAACAATTCCGTTTACATTTCCCACATCTAACACTCACCCGCTCATGCAGACGCACACATACGAATGGCGTGCGCCACTTTTTTGGTTAGCATACTTTTAGGCGGAGGGTGCTGGGAACCTCACATATGTGCGACAAACAAACAAAACCCCAAAGACAACAACAACAATGCAATTCGTGCAAATTTTTAGAAAAATATACAAACACATCACAGCAGAACTCGGGCATTATCTCGTGTGGCAGGCAGGCAGGCAGGCAAAAGGACCACAGCTCTGCGTGCTTAAATGCCGCTTAACATATTTGAATTTTTTTGTTGTATATTTTTTTTGACAATGTTGTTTGTTTTGGTTGTTGGATTGTTGTTGTTGGAATACACATTTTTGCGTTCCGATAAAAGCGCCAGAGTTCACACATTCGTGTATGCATGTGTGTGTAAGTATATGTTTGGCAGTTAATATTAACCCATTCAAGGCCCTTGATTTGGAAGAACAAAGAATAAATAATATTTTTAGATGATATGTAAAATATTATAAATACAAAAACTAAAGCTTTCTTTCTTAGTCATCCGAATCGGTTGGTTTCTGCAGATGCGCGGCTTTAATGTTTTGGAACTGATTTAGGGACTGAATGAAGGAGTTACGTTCTTCTATGCAAGCAGCAGACCAATTCTATTATACCCTTTTGGAAAGTAAACTTTCACATTTTACAATAATTACTTAGAAATTTTTAAGCTCATTCCACTTAATTTTGAATGGGTTAATTCCGCAATATTGAACATCGCTTTGCTATTTGGCCAATTGGCGCCTTCATTTGAATGCCCTAACACGTTTTTAAATAAATCAACGCATTAATTATTTTCGCTGGCATAAATCGTGGGGCTGTCGATGTAGCTGTCGCCTCCAACTGCTTCTGCTCCTACACCTACATATTTTTATTAGCTACGCATAATTGCTGCGGCAATAAAGTTGTCCCACTTCCCTAACCATTCGTTGGCACAGGGACAAGGACATGGACATGGTCCCTGGGACATGGCGCGTGACCCGACAACATAACGACATTTAAGTGGCCACCGCACCAGCAGCAGTAGGCGGTGGTGGGCGTGGTTGACCATGTTTGGCAACATGTTACAAAAAATTGATGCTGCTATTGCTTTTTTGTTGTTGCAGCTGCATACAGTATTTATTGTTACAGGCGAACAACCAAAAACAGTAACAAAAACATTGTCAAATATTTGCCAAAAAGTGTATGCCCAAAAAAAGTATACGAAGTTGTATGTTTAAATGCTTTAAAAATAGTTCACTTCTGAACTGAAAAATCGGAAAAGTCGGATTTATACAAATTAAGCATAAATTGCAATACATTTGATAAAAAAAAGTGGTTCTAAAAGTACACCAAATGGGAAGAAATTTGGGGTATTTCCACTATTAAGCCAGAGACATTTGATCGCCGATCAGCGTTTATCAGGTCAGGCCAAGCTTCTCTCAATCTCTTGGCGTATGTGCTAATAATTTTTCGCACAAGAGAAAGGGACCTACAGTTTAACGCCGAATCCGAACGGCAAAGTATGAAAATTTTCATGGCTAGTTACTTCACAGATTGCGCCAAAAGCTGATAAAGGTGACCGGATGTGTAAAAGCTATTTTCTGAAGAAAGAAAAAAACTTTTTATTAGATGGTCCGAGGCGGGATTTAAATTGTTAAAAATTACCTTAAAAAGCAGATGTTGCAAGCCACTTTAGGAAATGCCCCACAATTTTGCTATATAATTTGCCTTAGAGCGACCTTTGAGCAAAAGAGTTTATTAATTAAGGGGGATCTGTGATTTAATGTAACTATTTAAAAAGCTGTGTACAAGCTTTCATTTCGCTGTCTGTTAGACCGTGACAATCAGCATGAAATAGATATCTTACAACTAGATACAAGCTTAACTGCAAAAATAAGGTAAGTCATATGTGGGAAACCCACATATGTATACATATTATCGAACTTTTCATAAAATCATTGTTTAGTACCATTTATAGACTTAAAACAAGTAAGAGCGCTGTAGTCGAGTTTCCCGACTACAAAATACCCTGTTCAATTGAGACACACATACAAACACACTCACATACACAAACGCATACACACATACGAGCGCACACACACGCGCGCTCACACACGGCCTGCGCAGGCAGCGCTGCCTGCATGAAGTGGCTGTGACAGTTTTTTGCGATTTAAGGGGAGAGGGGGGGGAATTTTCCAAATCTGAAACAAACTTGAACTGGGTACGGTATACACCTATGTGCATGCCAAAATTTGTGTCTCTATCTCTTATGGTCTCTGAGATCGACGCGTTCATACAGACAGACAGACAGACGGACATGGCTATATCGACTCGGCTGTTGATGCTGATCAAGAATATATATACTTTATAGGGTCGGAGAAGCTTCCTTCTGGCTGTTACATACACAACTTCATGATCCCCTTTTCCCATTTTTAATGGGAACAGGGTATAAAAAACGAATCCCAAACAATTCTGTCTAAAAACAAGATTGAAAAACCTAGAAATATTAAAAACAAGATTTATTCCACTACTAACACTGTGCAACACTATTAAATTGATAGAGTCGGGACCAAAAAATTTCTAAAAGGGTATGATGGTAGTACAAAAACCTTCGCTGGGTTTGGTCTGGTTAGCTGCCGTATTCTTTTTATCGCACTTTGAAGTTTTCAGCTTCATTGGGATTGGGATGATTGGGATTCGCAACTCCATATCTCATAAACTATTTGGAATTTCGCTTTGACGTCTTAGAGAAAGTCGTTGCTCTTGGCTTGGCTTACAAAACATTCTTCAGTAGCAATTCAAAAAAATCACATCTTTATACTCAAAATTACAAAGATGTCTTAAAATGATCATGTTTTCCCCTCATTTTGAACTATTTTTCTACTTTGTCTTGAAAACTGCAACGAATTTGACTAAGCAATGCAGGGCAAAAACGTAGCTTTGACTTAAATAAACAAACGATTGAAACATATTAGCTTCGTATAGTTACGGGCCCTTAAGCATGTAGAATTGGAACCAAAAACTGCAAAATGGCAATTTTTGGTACCAATTGTCCGACACAGTCAAAAATTTCGATTATTTTGTATTAAATCAAGAAAACAGTATGAAAATAAAACTTAAACAAGAAAGAAGTCGGTCAAGCCCGACTATAACATACTCTTCACCCTTACACTCTCATTTGCTCACGAGTCAAATAACCAGTTAACACACAACGCGGTGCGCTCCCTAAGTCTCACACTCTCTCTCTCTCTCTCTCTCTCTCTCTCTCTCTCACTCTCACTAAGATTGCCGTTCAACAGAATACTGTGGTTAAGGTTGCGGGGTGGCTGGGGGGTGTTAACTGGCCGTTTTTTGCTTATAACTTGAGAATCGTTCATCCGATCTTTATCATTTCTTCAGCAAATCGATAAATAATTTTGATTACTAGACGTCTCTAGAAGGTACGAACCACCTATCATCAAAACTGTGGAAGATACAATTTCCAAATTGCAGGGGCGGGAGGGTGCGTGTCAAAAATTGAAAATAAACTTGATCTGCCTGCAAGTATAAGAAATATATGTCCCATACATGTCAAACCTCTATCTCTTACCATCTCTGAGATCTCTTCGTTCATACGGACGGACGGACGGACAGACGGACTGACGGACAGACGGACGGACGGACAGACGGACGGACGGACAGACGGACATGGCTATATCGACTCGGCTGTTCATGCTGATCAAAAATAAATATACTTTATAGGGTCGGAAACGATTCCTTCTCCCTGTTACATACTTTTGCACAAGCTTAATATACTCCATGTACCTTCGGTACCTAGTATAAAAATAGAGGAAAGCTAACTTCGGCTCGATCGAAGTTTTTATACCCTTGTAGCTTGTGTGATTTATATAAAATAGTAGCCTGATTCCACTGACACAAATATCTACATTCGGCCAAATGTACACATTTTTGACAAGGCCTCCTATATACATTTTCTACACCCAGCTATACTATATAGTTGTCAGCTCGTCATGCTGATCAAGAATGTATATACTTTATGTGGTCGGAGATGCTTTCTTCCATGCGTTACAAACATCTCGACAATTTTAATGTACCCTCTACAAGGGTATAAAAACTGTATTTAAAAAATTGTAGTATTATTACTTTTTTACCGAAAATGTTCGTTTTTTCGAGTTTTTATTACAGTTGTACGTGCTTGTGGGCCTATAACTATATGAAAGATTAACTAAATGAAGTTGGCTCGTTCTAACGGTTTGTTTATTTTGGTCTAAGCTACAACTTTGTGCTGTATTACTTGTCCAAATTTGAAACGGGTTTCAAGATGAAGTTGAAAAACTGTAGAAAAGTGGTCAAAACTTGGCTTTTTTGGGCAACTTTTGTAATTTTGAGTATGAAGATATAAATTATTTGATTTGCAGCAAAGAAATGTTTTGTAGGCCAAGCTAAAAGCTTAAATTCACAATAATTCACGAGATATGGAATCGTTAGTCCTACTCTGAAGCTGAAAAGTTCAAAGTGCAATAAAAAGAAAACGGCAGCTAATCAAGACTGGGTTTTTATACTACCATCATACGTTTTCAGAATTTGTTGGTCTCGACGCTATCATCTTTTTTGAGTTCAAAAATGTGTCACAGTCCGTCCTACAGTTTTCTGTAAGGCTTCAGTTGAAAAATTGTATGATATATATAAACAATTTTCGGTTGCATTGCAACCCACTACTCATCTCGTCGTTCTAAGACATATAGTTAAAGTTTTTGGCAAGGCTTTGCCATCAGGCGTCAATTCAGCCTGCAAAAATCTCGGCGCTTATACTGCGACTGGTTTTGTTTTAAAAGGACGCCCGATGGCAAAGCTAGCTAAGCGGCTATGACGTGTGTGTGTGTTCAGTCCCCAAAAGGTTCAAGTCCCAGTAGCGGCGCACAGTGGCCGGTTTCGCTGATTTAGCATTGCAAAAATCGTAACTCTTGAACGGAAAGAGATATTTGAAAAATTCCAAAGGAAAGGTGGTAGAGAATTTCAGTAGCTTTGAAATAAGCTTAAGGACATCATTGTAGGTCAACAGGGTAACAGGATCGGCTGCCAAAGCGCAAAGTTCAACACACTAAAAAAATTGCAAGAAATAGACAAAACATTTTAACTTTTTTGAAAACGAGGGAATAAGGAAAAGCGAAAACAAGTTAAATGGCTATTTTTGTTCCAACAAGCGGTGTGCTCTAAGGTGACGATCGACCTATACTTTCTGTACCCAACCCGACCATGATCTGCAAATGGATTAGCATTAGCAGATCCCCAAATGTAAAAGCTATATTATATAATTATACTCTGTACCGAAGGTTCATGGAGTTTGTGCAAAAGTATGTAACAGCCAGAAGGAATCATCTCCGACCCTATAAAGTATATATATTCTTGATCAGCATCAATAGCCGAGTCGATATAGCCATGTCCGTCTGTCCGTCTGTCTGTCTGTTCGTCCGTCCGTATGAACGCACAGATCTTAGAGATGGTAAGAGATAGAGGTTTGACATGTATGGAACATATATTTCTTATACTTGCAGGCAGATCAAGTTTATTTTCAATGTTTGCCACGCCCAATCCCGCCACCGTAATTTGGAAAAAACATCATAACTCGCACAGTTTCGTTGATAGATGCTTCGTACCTTCTAGAGATAGTTAGTAATTAGCCTTTTTTATCGATTTGCCAAATAAATGATAAAGATCGGATGAAAGATACTCAAGTTATAAGCAAAAACGTCATATTAAATCAAATTTTCAGTTCATTTAAGTTTTATTTTTATTCGAAGGCATTTCGCTCCTCAAGGAAAAACTAACAAAAAAATTTTCTTTATCTTATAGCAATTCAATGAATTGTTGAATGCATAGTTTTCAGATTTTATTTTATATTAGAATATTATATTAAATTCATATTATGAATATATATAAATTTGAATTATAACTTAAAAATGCATCATATAACATGTCACACAATCAAAAAATTTCAGTTGAAGAGATGACGCTTCAACTGGAACTGGTTGTGTTCTAACTAGATTTTCAAATTAGAAAATAATATCTCTTAAAGTTCTGGGACACCGACGGATTTTTCGAGCGTTTTGCAAACCAACCGAGGCCATAATCTCTAGAGATTTCCAGGACAACCCCGATATTGATTTATTATCATTATTTTTTTTTCGCTAAGAAGCAATTTAGTTTTTTAAAAATTCTTTTAATTTAAGTATAATTTGAGTTTCGTTTCGTATAATTTTGATATCATTGGATAAATTATTCCACGTTTTGATTGCAGGCTTAAAAAATTAACGCAAGGTAGATTTGTCCTTGGAGTGATTAGGTTATATGTTCTGGCTGAGGTAGCGAATTGAATGGAGATAGACCGGCTCTTTAGAAGTGAGTATTTTATGTAAAAACAAGTGAGAAAGTCGGTCACGCCCGACTATAACATACTCTGTACCAATTCATTTGCTCCCGACTATATTATCATAATACATCCAAGGACTTACGCGGTTATCGTGCAATAATTTTATTTAGTTTCTCTAAGTTTCTCTCTCTCCCAAACAAAATTTTTTTTTTTTTTTTTTTAGCTTTTTTAAGTATTTATTGAATCTTCTCTTAATGAGACTAACAATAATTTTTCAAATCTTAATCTAGAAACTATTGTACAACCATCACCCCTTGGAGCTAGTTTATGTTCTGCGCCCCTTTAATTCAGTCGCTGGGTTGGTAGGTCTTTTCTTCGGAGGCGAGAATGCGTTGCTTGCAGGGTGAGAGATTGTGCAAGTTCATTAGGGTGGGCTAGAAGCTTTTCAGAATATTTGCGCTTTAGTTGCTGTATTTCAGTTTCGACCAATGGGATCCTCAGGTCGTTGTGGATACACTCGTTGCGAGTGTACCATGGCGCTCCAGTGAGTGCTCTACCCAAAAAGTTGAGTTTGTTTGAATACAGCGGTGGTTGGCGGGAATGGCAAGGGGGGTGGGGGGAGCTGGTTAACCTTTTTTTGCTCATAACTTGTGTATCGTTCATCCGATCTTTATCATGCCTTCAGCAAATCGATAAATAATTTTGACAACTAGATATCTCTAGAAGGTACAAACAATCTGTCATCAGAACTGTGGGAGAGATGACGTTTTTCTCAATTGCGGGGCGGGAGGGGGCGTGGCAAAAATTGAAAATAAACTCGATCTGCCTGCAAGTATAAGAAATATATGTTGCATACATGTCTAACCTCCATCTCTAACCATCTCTGAGATCTCTTTGCTCATACGGACCGATGGACGGACAGATAGACAGACGTAACCGGAACCGGAACCGTATACCGAAAAGAACTGATTAAAACTCAGAACCGGAACCTGTACCGGAACCGATATTTTTAATTTGTAGTATACCGGTATTCGAGAACCGATATATTTAGAACCGAAAAAACCAAAAAGAACTTTAACAGTGTACCGGTACAGTTTCGGTTCCGAGCAATTTTTATACCCTTGTAGAGGGTATATTAAAACTGTCCAGATGTTTGTAACGCATAGAAGGAAGCATCTCCGACCACACAAAGTATATATATTCTTGATCAGCATGACGAGCTGAGTTGATATAGCCATGTCCGTCTGTCCGTCTGTCCGTCTGTTTCTATGCTATCTCCTCCGTCAGTTTTAAAGCTTTCTTAACCAAACTTTGCACGAAGTCTTTTGGTACAAATACGCTGCACAATTGTCGGAACCGGCCAGATCGGATGACTATAGCATATAGCTGCCATAGGAACCATCGGTCGAAAATGTTGTTTTAGTGAGAAAAACTTTTTTGTCTTCAACGCAAACGTCCCCGAACATTGTATTTAAAAGTTATCTATGCTTTCACATAATTCCACCAAGTTTGATAGGACAACTATATAGTACAGCTGCCATAGAAATTAGGTGTAGAAAATGTATACAGGAGGCCTTCTCAAAAATGTGTACATTTGGCCGAATGTACATATTTGTGTCAGTGGAATCAGGCTACTAATTTATAAAAATCATACAAGCTACAAGGGTATATAAACTTCGGTCGAGCCGAAGTTAGCTTTCCTCTATTTTTATACTCTGTACCGAAGGTACATAGAGTATATTAAGTTTGTGCAAAAGTATGTAACAGGGAGAAGGAATCGTTTCCGACCCTATAAAGTATATATATTCTTGATCAGCATCAACAGCCGAGTCGATATAGCCATGTCCGTCTGTCCGTCCGTCCGTCCGTCCGTCTGTCCGTCTGTCCGTCTGTCCGTCTGTCCGTCCGTCCGTCCGTATGAACGAAGAGATCTCAGAGATGGTAAGAGATAGAGGTTTGACATGTATGGGACATATATTTCTTATACTTGCAGGCAGATCAAGTTTATTTTCAATTTTTGCCACGCCCCCTCCCGCCCCCGCAATTTGGAAAAAACTTCATATCTCCTACAGTTTTGGAGATAGATCGTTCGTTCCTTCTAGAGATACCTTGTAAACAAAATTATTTATCGATTTGCTGAAGGAATGATAAAGATCGGATGAACCATACTCAAGTTATGGGCAAAAAACGTCCAGTTAACACAACCCACCCCCCCACCAACAACCACAACAACATACCCTAACCGTTCAACGCAGGCAATCTTAGTGCGAGAGAGAAACTTAGAGAGCGCACCGCGTTGTGCGCGGGGTGTTAACTGGCCGTTTGACTCCTGAGCAAATGCGAGTGTAAGGGTACAGAGTATGTTATAGTCGGGCTTGACCGACTTTCTTTCTTGTTTTTTTTAACTTCCGTAGTTGCCGCACGGAATTTTGTCATCGCTATATTCAGAGCTGCTGACTGCGCCAGAGAGTGTCATCTCTATATTCAGAGCTGCTGACTGCGCGTGAGAGAGAGACAAAAGATATTGTTTTTGTCTATGCAAATAGGTTTCTGTGAGAAGGACTGAAACAAAAACAGCAATAAAAATATGTATATATATGGGCTCTTTCACTTAAGTTCCGTTTTTGCATGTTGGCTTTCTGCTAATTCTTCGGATGCTGTCCCTTTTCTATGCAAAACGAAAGAGCTCAGTGTACAGTCGCCTACGGTTAATCGTTGTACAATTTTTATTCCTGTTTGTGCTGCGAAAGTGCAAAGAGTAATTAATTTATTTAAGAGTTGCAAGTCAATCTAAACGATCGCTTGAAATGCCAAGGCCAAAATCAAATGTGTTTTGGAAGTATTTCGCCTTTGACATTGAAGAAAATGTAAGCAATTGCTTAATAAACGAGTGTGGACAAAAAATTAAGGTGAGTTTGATATTTATATGTACATTGTACATATATGTACATATGTTTATATATCAGTTGCAAGGGAACATGAATGTCTTATATGTGTGTATGTCTGTTCTTTCATTTTTTATGGGGCGATCATGAAACAAATTTAAAAAAGCACATTGCCCGATCTCACGCCAACTTGATAAAAAGGCTTGACAATCAAGTCGATCAGCAAAACACAAATCAAGCACCGGAAAAGAAAACTGCTGGTTCCAGGTCCGGGTGCATTGATGAATTGTTTAAGCCCAGCATTTGGGTGGAAATTACCAAACAGACTATTCGAGATGCGTGTGTTTCTCTATGCACGGTTGATGAAAGGACGTTTGCCCTGATGAACGACCTCGGATTCCGCCAAATTCGAAATCCAATTATTAAAGGCCTGGGCTGTGCGAATTGTGTTCACCCGCAATCAGTACTCTGTGACTCACTTTGTTTGGACTTAAGTCTTAAAATTTCTGTTAATTTTACCGGTCCATACCGGTACGTACCGGAACCGAAATTCGTTTCGGTTTGATAACAATAAAGTTCTATAATCTATCCACATTTTAAGGTTTAGATCAAAGTTTGTATTCGCCAATTGCGTTATTGATACAGACCTTCTTCGATTGAATATAAATCGAGCAATCGAGTTAAAGGCAACAATGTGTTTTCTCATATCAGCAACACTGCAGTGGCCAAAACCTACCCCATAGAAAAGAGAAGGAATTAGATACGCTTTCGCTATGAGTAATCTTATGTGAACAGGTAAAAACGATTGACATATAGAAAGTTGCCTTAGTAGTCCAAAGGCTTGTCCCGTTGCCTTAGATGTATGGTTACTCCACGATAACTCATCATTACAAATAACAATACACTCATTAATTTCTACATACATATGGACATTACATTTAGACAGTAAATTTGGAAAGTCATTTATATAGACAGAAAACAAGAGAGGTCCTAACACAGATCCTTGGGAAACGCCATGTGTTAAAAACTTGAATTGAGAAATGGATGAGCCAGAGACAACTGCTTGGGATCGATTTGCTAGATATGATTTTAGCAGTTTCGTCGCAGCTTGCGAGAAATTATAAATGTTGCTCAGCTTGGTACGTGGTTGGTCGTGGTTGACAGTATTAAAAGCTTTACTGTGATCAAGAAGTGTTAAAAATGTAACTTTACTGTCATCTAACTGTCCACGAATCTCCTTAACAATATTTATTAAGGCTGTTGTACAGCTACGCTTTTTCCGAATTCTAGACTGCGCATTAGCATATTCGACGTGAGATATGTCTGAACTTGTATTGCCATTAAATACTCGAAGACTTTTGATAAAAACGGAAGAATCGATATTGGTCTGAATTGCCCATTGGTTTTTGGTATTGGTAGGATTTTGGCTCGCTTCCACATTTCAGGAAAAGATAAAGTCATAATTATAGTATTAAGGATGTGCGTTAGGTGATCTAATAAGAATGGAAGAAGTAGCTTACCAAACTTTGGACTAATATTGTCAAATCCGGCTGCATTAGACTTTACCCTAAGCATACTTTTTAAAACATCACAAGGACTAACATTCACAAAACTAAAACTATTATCACAGATAGATAAATCACTCAGGTACGTATTGCTTGTAGCATCAGGTACTTGAGTTTGCACGAATTGATCATTTAGGCTATCAATATTTGTATTTGGCTCAGACTTTTTAGAAAAAACTCCACACTTTTTAAGTTCATTCCAAGTTTTTCCTGACGATAAGGCTCCCGTAAACTTTATATTACTCACGCTTAGCATGATATACTGCACTTCTTATCCTACCTCTAAGCCTTCTGTATTCCATTAATAGCAAGTCGCTTCCACCTGTTATACGAAACACTTCGTTGGGTAATGAGACTTTTTATATCATTTGTGAACCATGGTTGTAAAGAAGGCTTTATTATTTTAGTCTTCAGTTGAATAAATTTATCAAACAGACCATTAGGAACTTGTCGGTTACAATTTCTGCTTGAAATCGTATTAGCTGCGCAGGGTACGCACGCACACGCACGAATTTCGCCAAGAGATTTGTTAATCTTAATCTTGATTAAATATAATTTCTTACAATTGTATTGACCATTCCTTTTCTATTCACAATTCAGCGTTAATTGTTGTGTTTGCCTGTCAACACCAAAAACCAGCAGCAACAGTCAAGAAATATTTCTGTACTTCCAGTAACCCCGCCTGTCCAATGCATTCAGTTGTCGTTGATGCCGTGTAAAACGCAAGGGAAAATTATATTTAATTACTCAAGCAAAAGCATGACAACTGGGAAAGTCGCCTGGTCCCCGGCCTGGCCAGGAATCAGAAGCAGACTCAGCAGGACTGTCAGCTTGTCAACAGCAGGCGCCAATGTGCCCGGAGAGCAAAGGAGGGAGCCTTTGGCGGCGTTTGGTCAGTTTTTAAATTTAAATTTCTATAAATAAATATGCATGAAAACATGAGAAATGCCACTGCAGTTGGCATGGCTGTGAACCACTAAACAAAGGCCCCTCCATCCTCGCACAAACCCAAAACACAGCAGAGTAGAAAGAAGACAAGATTGGGATGCTAAGTGTGGAACAGTTGGTGTAGCTGTGCAGAGGCTTATGTCAGCATGTGGGAGATGGTATCCAATTCAAAATAGATCTCAATTAAATTGTCGATTTGGCATTTCATAGCATACTTTTCAGCTGAACTCATTTTTTCAATTCATCTGACTGTGCTAATCTCCTGCAAGCCTTTGTCCAGATTTAATAGATCTCCACGGCATGCCTGAATTGTTCCACCACACACAAAGTCCACACACATGGGTTCACCTTTTGCATTCAAAAACCAACCACAAGTGAATATGAGAAAATACCAAAAAAAAAAAAAAATCAAAATGAAAAATAAAAAATTGGTAGGAAAAAAACCTCAGCTGCAAATGACTTGTATGCCATTGAGATAAACCCAAAATTTATTTATTTTTGCCAGCAAAACTCGTATGCAGCGGTGGCAAAAAAGGACTTTTGGCATTGTTGTGGGAAAGTGTGTGTGTGTGTGTGTGTTTGGGTTAGTATTTGTGTTTGAGCTTTCGACAATGGCAACTAACTACAAATCCGTAGGCAATTAATTTAACAGGAAAAACCAAAAATCCAGAAAATAGGCAAAAATATGAAATGGAAAAAAGCCACGCTGCTGCTGGCGCCGTCGCCGTCAGGAACATAGCTAAATATAAAAAGGAAAAAGGAAAGAAAACTTGAATGGAAATTCAATTGAGTGACATGAAAATGGAATTTTTCATATTTTTGTGCTGAGCGCAGAGCTGAGAGAACAGCGTGTTTGCCTGCCAGGCACATCACAAACACAACTCGCCAGAATAGTGAAAGCAACAACAACAACAACTTGCTCTCTCCTCTCCTAAGCCCGCTGTCATTTCCTCTCTCAGCCAACCAACCAACCCAAAAAAACGTTTGCTACTGACATTTTCATAATTAGGTATTCAAAATCTTTAATAACGGTTACTGTTGCTGCTGCTGCCAGTTGCCATTGCTGTTGTGGCTCAGCACACACACACATACACACACACACCCACAGACACGCACACATTTAGGCAGCTTTGTTTTACAGTTTTATCCTTGTGTTTAGTTGTGGGTTACACAGTTCCATTTGTTCATTTGTTGTTGTTCATCTTCTTCAGTTAGTTGACGTCTTTGTGTCCTTCTTGATTGCGCAATTCAATGTAAAGATGAATGACATTGTCTATAGACGGATTAGAAAGGCGCTCTTCTGAAATAAGTTCTGGACTCTCTCCAGTCCAGAGCATACAATAGATTTTAGTTTTTTGATCCAACTACTTTTTAAAATTTGTCCTTGTGGACAGTCTAAATGATGAATCTAATGGAGAAAGTCGTCATATTTTTATACCCTTGTACACTTTTATACCCCCACACAAAGAATATATATTCTTGATCAGCATGACGAGCTGAGTTGATATAGCCATGTCCGTCTGTCCGTCCGTCTGTTTCTTTGCTATCTCCTTCGTCAGTTTTAAAGCTATCTTTGCAAGAAGCCTTTTGGTACAAATACGCTGCACATTTGTCGGAACCGGACGGATCAGCTGACTATAGCATATAACTGCCATAGGAACTATCGGTTTAAAAAGTTGTTTTAGTGAGAACAACTTTTTTGTCTTCAACGCAAACGTCGACAAACCTCGTATTTCTAAGTTTCTATGCTTTCACACAATTCCACCAAGTTTTATGAAAATCGGAGTATAGCTGCCATGAAAAAAATATGTCTGAAAAAAAGTCTTAGTAGGAAAAACTTTTTTGTTTTCAATTCTATCGCTCCCAAACTTGTTACTGATCAATATTATATGCTACCACACATTATATGCTACTGCCAATTTTGATCCAAATCGGATGACTACAGCATATAGCTGACATTGGAACTATCGGTCGAAAAAGTAGTTCTAGTAAGAAAAACTTTTTTGTTTTCAATGGTAGCGTCTTTATACCTTTCAGTTGTGAATATTATCAGTTTCCACACAAATTGTGGGTGTGGCGCCATCTTTTGCTGAGATTGGGAAATAACTCAGCTAAGAATGTTCGACGAAAATCATTTAAAACCAAATTTATACAAATTATTTTATATTATTTTTATATTAATCTTTCCTTCAGTCCTCGCTTATTCACACTTAGGGCCGTTTTCTCATGTTCATGTTTTTGCTCAAATCGAAATCCATCTAGATTTTGCATCTAGATTGTTTTTGTGCAATTGGTTGTCTCATGTAGGTTGATTATAAATTCGGGCATTTACGCCACGGTCACACCGGGAGGGCTGGAATGGTCAAATACTAGGTTGGCAGCACCTCTCCACTCGGCTGAATTTTGTCTTTTTTATTGCGCGCCAATTTTAAAAATTAAAGCAAGAATTTTACAGAGAAGGAGGTTTTTCTTTTGGAACGACTTGTTACTATGATGGGAGATTAAGCAGTAGGTCAAATCCTATGCTCACACAGGTAAATAATTTGGACAAATTTTCATGAAAATTGGGCTATATAGGCCAAATTGTGGAACTTTCCGGCCATATTTGATCAAATTACTTGCGTATGGAACCACAGTTTAAGATTTTAATCCTGTAAAATCTTTAATCATGGCTATTTTTATCAAAATTTAGCCAAATTATTTGGATGTGTAAACTTAGCTTAAGCAATGAACTAGGGGAATCAGAATGTGCATCTGTAATTTCAGCAATGTCTGCAGGTGTTCTTGTATATTAAAGGCACATCCAATATTTTCCATTTTTGGTTTACTTAATAACAATTCAGACTTAACTGTTTTTAGCAGCAGTTGTTTTTTGTTTTCAAATATTTTTCAGTGTGACCATATACGCGGATACATAAAAATACTTAATTTGCATAACCATGTACATGGATTTGAAATCAATGAGGTTGAAGTAGATTGCTACGAAATTCATCTAGATGGTTAGCATTGAACATGAGCAAAGCAAATGCAGCAAATCCACCTAGATTTGCAAAAACACCAACATGAGAAAACGGCCCTTAGTCTCTTGTAGTCGTGAAGCCAGGTAAATCTTTTCATCCAGAACGGTTTTAAAAACTTAATGAGTTTATTAGAATTACTAACAACAAAATTTTGAAAATTAGCAACTGGGCGAAATTTAATGTCTTAGGCCTTAACCCCATTAAGTCAACTTGCCTGCTAATTTTCAAAAAGCCATTGAACATCAGTGAGCTTCCAAGGGTCGTTGTCAATAACACTGAAATTGCATTTGCTGAGCAAGCCACAAACGTTGGTATCCAATTCAACTTAACTCTTACGTAAAGTAACCATATTGCAAAAGCAACTGGAAATATGTTCGGAACTATAAGACAGCTGTCTCATTCCAACCTTTTGTTATGGAATAGAAATTTTTGGTGTTTGTGATGCTGGCAGCATGCAAAACAAGTGGCATTCAATTCTTTTGCAAGATATGCATTTAATCGCGATCGAAGAGATCATATTACTAGCTATGCCCATAAAATTTTTGACTTAAGCCTAGAAAATTGGAAGAACATTAATACTGCTACATAAAATTTTAACAACTAGAGAGCCGAAGAATTTATTTGAAAATGTACAGTTTGAGTGTTCTATAAGGACCTGTAACGCAA
Source organism: Lordiphosa magnipectinata (assembly GCA_037044535.1). NCBI lineage: Eukaryota > Metazoa > Arthropoda > Insecta > Diptera > Drosophilidae > Lordiphosa > Lordiphosa magnipectinata. Next base: position 173,734 of record JBAMBO010001051.1, read on the forward strand.
CTATTTCTGCGGCCCACGCTCAGGGCAGTCGCGGGTCGCTCCAACAAATTTATATTGCGTAGTTGGTCTTTGGAAGTAATAACACTGAAGGGTTTCGGTTTTTCGTGCCTGTTAATTGGCTTTATAATTCTAATGAACAACGTGCTTAGCTCTAGTTGGCCTATTGCTACTTTTCGCTTATCGCTACGGCCTTCCAGATAGGGTTGCCAATGGCTATGCCTTAAGTTGACCTCTCCGTTGTGTTTCTTGCTCCCCGTTCAGACCCCGCAGGCACCACGATCCGCCTGGCACGTTTGCTAACTCACAAAGCTCGCCGGCTCTCGTTTTTACCGCACCGCTACTGGTCTTCTTAGCGCGAGGCTACTGACAGGAGGCGGGAATGTCCACCTTTTGTCTGGCCCACGATTCGCCTGGACACGCTTGCTAAATTCGCAAAACTCGCCGTCTCGTTTCTTTCCGCACAGTTTTAGGACTCAACCCCATTTTGGCTTGCACTCACTCTGCCTTTTCTCCCGCGACGATCCGTGGTCTTCTGTTGGTAAATCTTCTCGATGTTTTCCTCTGCATCCACTCGCGTTGGTGTTCGCACTCGCTTATATTCACGCACTGGGGACTTGGCACTCGATTTAAATGACTCGCACTCTGAAGGTTACTCGACCGAGTCGTCTTCGGAGCCGCTCGCCCTTTTATAGCCCCGGGCCCAGCACCGCTGCGCATTGGTATGCCATTCGCTGCCAGGTCCCGTTGTTGCCATGCGCCGCCAGTGCAAATTTTCACTGGCACTCTCGTGTGCTTCTGCTGGAGTGAGCGTGATCGCTCGTCTTGTTTTCCGCTGCTGTCTCCTTCTTCAGTCATTCCAACGGTTTTCTTCAGTTTTGCGCTCTGCTGAGCGCCCCAACTGTACTTCGTATCCTCCTCTGCGCCTTGCCCCTCAGCTCCACCTTTGGCCACCGTTGACTACAATTTGTGTACTATAATCTAACATATTATAACTATATATATAAACTTAAGTTTAACAACGCTGAGTTGTGAGGCTTTAAAAATAAAGTCCTCACAGACCAACAACATTATTTGCAAACGGGTAAAACTCGCAATTTAAAAAAAAAAATTTTAATTCAGGCAGTTTGCTATTGGAATGATCCACCGCATTATACCCCAGTAAAATTGATATGAGTGCAAAATGTATTTTTGCTATTTCTTTTAATCCAATAAGGGTACATTGGTTTTAAGTATACACTTTCTTTCTCTTATTTTTTATGTCGCTTTGCCAATTGTTCACTTCTTATTACTTTCTAATCTATGGTACCGTTATATGAAACAAGCGAACCAGCCCATAGTTATCATAGAAAATTGATTTATGTGCATATTGAGTTATTTGTCTTTTAATGGCAAAAGCGTCAACATAAATTGCATTAAATTGATCAAATGTTGAATTAGGTGTGTAAGGAATAATTTCAATTTAGCATTCAAGGGTATTTAAATTGACAAAATTGTATTTCAGCTCAAAATACCCCGTTCAAAAAAACTATCCCATTAAGAGCAGATAAAAATCAAAACTATGCATGTAGCTGGTATAGAAGTTGGTGTAATCGCAGGTTTAACAAACCGCCATCGTAATACAGTAACCAACATCTCTGAAAAGTCCGCAAAAATATTGCCAAAATAATTTCAAGGGTGCAATACCCAAGGTGGATGAACGCACCGAGGGCCACATAAGGACTCTCGCAGCAAATAAAATGGAGAGCTGCGCTCAAATTAAGTCGGAGTTAAGACTACCAATATGTCGACAACGCATACAACAAATTTGCCTGAAAGGAGTTGCATCTTCAGTATCAGTCAGAGGTGCCTAAAACACGACTCAAGCTACATCAGAAAAATGCGCCCATAGCCTTTTATGAAAAGTATAAGTTTTGGGACGAAGAATTAAAATTCGTCATATTTAGTGATGAAAAAGTTTGATCTAGACGGCACAGATGGACATGGTGGAGTGATATTCAACATCCCCGGCAGACCTGCTATAAGCGCAACGGTGGTGATGGATCTCTTATGGTATGGGCTGCCTTTAGTGCTAAAGGCAAGTTGTCAATTCGTTTTGTGCCAGGCCGTATGAATGCGTAAATATACGAAGAGTTGCTGGAAAGTAAGCCTATGACATTCTCGAAAGAGTTCCATGCTGGCAATTGGATTTTTCAGCAAGATAACGCTTCCACACACATTGCCCGACATACAAAGGCATATTTCCGATCCCACAATATACCGCTGTTACTGTGTATTTAATTCCAATTGAGGATCTGTGGGGCATAATTTCTGCCAGAGCACATATATCAACTTTACTGAGGTATTAAGAGCATAAAGAGCACCATTTTAAAATTAAATTATCTGATTGCCTAAAGGCACATTCTAATTCTAGTTCAACTAAATTTAATTTATACAATCAAAATTTTACAAATATCAAAAATAAAATAATCATTTTTAGTTTTATTGTAAGCTACGTTAAAAGTTTAATTGTTATTTTGTAAACAACATTTGTGACCAATGAATTCACTTAGCATTATGTCTTGTGTCATTGGGATATTAAATAAACCAAACCAAACCAAAAGTGTAAGGTTATCAAATTTTATAAAAGCTGGATTCGGGATGGACGATTGGGACTTTTAAATGTTAATACACACGCCAAGGGATTGAGAGAAGCTGGGCTTGTGGCCCTTTGGGCTGTGTAAAGCCATTTTAGACGGGTAAATAAGACGCTTAGGCCAATCGGTCCAAAAAATCTTTAGATTTGCAAAATTTTATAAGTTTAGATTATTATGAATATTAAAAAGTTGCCAATTGCCGCCCGGTAAATAAGACGCTTAGCAAAATCGGTCCAAAATAATATCTTATTTTTACAATTTTATAATGAGCTAAGATTGTTATGTAGACGGGAAAATGTTCATGAAAATAGAAAGAGTACATCGAACGGTCCAAAAAATCTCGAAATATGCTAAATTCATGTATAAGTTAAGATTGTCATAAAGACGGTTGAATAGAAAATTTCAAAATTTTCTAAATTTTATAAGTGAGGATTTAATAGTTGGCAAATTGTCGACGGGTAAATATGAAGTGTAGGCCAATGGGGACAAAAAAAGTCGCGAAATTTGCAAAGTTTTATGAGTTTGTACATCGAGGTGAGGTGAACATCGGTCCAAAAAATCTCGAAATCTGCAAAATTCATAATCAAATCATATGTCATAAAGACGGTTTAATAGATTAAACGGTCCAAAAAGTTTTAAAAATTTTATAATAAGATTTGATTATTATGAAGACAGGTAAATAGTCGGATGTTAAAGATCGAAAGTTCTAAAAATGGCAAAAATTATTCAATTTTCGTATGAGTTTAGATTATCATAAACACGGGTGAATAAACCGATGGCGAAGATCAAAAGGTCCACAAAATCACGAAATTTGCTTTTTTCCGTTTTAAATTAAGTTTAGATTATCATGAAAATATGATAGACGGCAATTGTAATGATAGCTTTATTTCTACGTTTGGTGTTTAAAATACTAAACAACACGCGCCGGGACAGCTAAACAAAGTTGGCATGTTGTTGAAGTGTAAAAAGCCACACGTCTGCTGATGAGAAGATTGTTGTGATCCTCGAAACATACCATTGCTATTCAATATGTTGTAATTAATCTTTGTTGATTTGTGTTGATTACACTAGGCAACAAGGTCCAGGCAGCGCGCTGCCTCGTGTGCATTGTAACTTTGCGACGCGCCCATCTCTGTTCTAGATGAACTAGAAGTACTAAAATTTGTATATCTTCATTGAAAAAAATCGTAGAATGGTTTGGGATAGTTAATTTTATAGTAAAGGTGTAGTAAATGTAAATGTAAAATTGGCTCAACAGCATCAAAGAGGGCCAGACCAAGCTTATTCGCACAAGAGAAAGGGACCTACAGTTTAACGCCGAATCCGAACGGCAAAGTTTGGGAATTTTGCATTTTCGTGGCTAGTTACTTCACACAGCTGGCGCCAAAAGCTGGTGAAGGATGTGTAAAAGCTATTTTCTAAGGAAAGAAAAAAACTTTTTTTATTAGATGGTCCAAGGCGGGATTAAACCCATACTTCCCGCACCAACAGCCACACACACTACCGGTGCGCCACACCCGACCAGGAGTAGTACTTTCCGATAAAATCAAAGTGTCAAAACAAAAGTATAGGTTCCCCACTAAACGCGTCTAAAGAGGGTCACAATAGGCTTTTTATGCAACTTTAAGCTCAAATTTCTAAAAATCTCGACGTGATGAATTATTTCTTAAAACAGATTCTTGTTCAACACACGAAAATCATCTAGAATTACCACCAACCCTTCATTTTACTGGAAAAAGTTTCATTTTGTTGCCTTGTATTATTGAATTATAATTAACCGTTGACCTTGAGCTGGCTAAATCAAACTTTGAATAAAATAAAACATTCTTGTTACTCTTGCAACAAAAAGGTCACTATCACCAACTAATATTAGAACAGTTCGCTAAAACCCATATATACACTGCTCGCCACTTGAATAGGACACCTCTAAAGTCGATTTTCTATAGTTAATTGCTGCTAAACCAAGCCATCTAGGAAAATAATTTTTGTTTTCTTATAAAGTTTATTTAAATGTAGTAATTAGACGAAAATTACAAAATTATTCAAAAGTTGTAAGTATACAAAAAACATTGTTAACCAATAAGTAACAAATTTTGGAGTCTTCATTTTGCACCACTTGAATAGGACACTTTATCTAAAAACCATTTAAGAATATTTCAATTCATGTTTTTAAACCAAAAAAAGTTTTTAATAGTGTGTTGAGCCTCCTTTTTTCTCCAAAACCTCACACATTCGGTCTGGAAGGGATGCATACAATTTTCCCAAATAATTCAACGATATCGAGCCCCATGCTAATTTGATAGCTGCAATTAGTTCGGGAACGCTCGAATATTGCTGACCTGATCCATATACTTCACGTGTTAGCCATCCCCACACATTCTCAATGATATTCAAGTCCGGTGAATAGGGTGGTCAGTTTTATAACTCCACGTTTTGGCTCGCTATATACGATTTAACAATCCGGGCCGTATGTAAAGGGGCATTATCATGTTGATAAATCCATTTTAGATTTGCAAAAAGAGTTTGGAAGTGTGGAAAGGCCTCTTTCAATATACCATTATAACACAACGCATTCATGGTGGTTGGAATAAATTTAAGCTCACAGGTGCCATAATAGGAAATGGCCCCCCATACCATAATACCTCCAGCACTGCTGTGCAACTTATCAAGATAGTGTGGTTCTTTTCGAAGATCATGAAAATAGTAGCTGTAGCCATCGGGGCCCTCCAAATTAACCTTTTTTTCGTCCGAAAAGACAACACGTTGCCACTCCGAAGTCCAGGTGACACGTGCGCGCGCGAAATCAAGGCGTTGTAACTTCCGAGCCGGGTTAAGAGGTGGCTTCTTCTTGATTTTTAGTCTCTTCAGGTGTGTAGCATTATTAATAACACGACGCATGGTTGTCAAACTTGCTTTAACGTTGCATTTTTCCCTTATCTTGGCCAAAGAGTCGTGCGAATTGGAAGCTTCTCTTAATATAAGTCGCTTGTCCGCGATGTGGCCGCGCACTGTGGGTGCGGCCCTTCATGTTTTTACCATAATTAGCCTCATTATTAACCCAGACTTTGAACATAGCCTATGACTCTTTCCTGTTCGACAAGAGTATACTGTGAAAATTTTAGGAAGATCCTTTCAGCGGTTCAGGAGTCTAAGCAGAACAAACATACAAGCGTACAAACACTTTGCAGTATATTTATTGATTTGTTGTACTATTTTGGTGCTCCTAGCTATTGTTGCTGCAAGTTATTTATTAGAATCTGTATTTAAAGTACACAGGGTATATTAAGTTTCTGCAAATGTAAGTAACATGCAGAAGTAAGCATCTCCGACCCTATAAGGTCCTATATAATTTGGATAAGCATCAACAGCCGATTCGATACAGCCATGTCCGTATGAACAAACTGATCTCAGAGATGTTAAGAGATAGAGGTTTGACGTGTATGGGACATATTCTTCCTCTACTAGCAGGCAGATTCCCCAATTTTGAAAAAAACCTTAAATCTCCCACCATATAGAGATATTTAATAATCGTCATTATTTATCGATATCCCAAATGATTAGTAAAGATCAGATAAACTATAGTCAAGTTATGAGCAAGAGGAAGTTCGCAGCGGCTGCGCTGATTTCTTCTGCCACCACCTCAGCAAAGCTCATACCGAGCATTCATTTTTGCAGGAACAGAGGGATTGACCGACTTTCTTATCTCTTTTTATACTTAGTTCAGCATAAATAATTATTTTCGTGCAATTTGGAAAAAAATTAGGAAAAACGTTTGACAAAATTTATTGAGCTAAAACGACTCAATGGTAAATAAAGTAATTAACATGAGCCATAAGACTTATAAAGCTGGCATCGTATTAATATTTTAATATATACACAAGAATCAACTCGGCGGAATAAACACCTTCTTTTTCGATCAAAAACTTTTTTCACAAAGAAATTTTACCATAGGTGTTACCACATATTTATTTCACAAACTTCATTTCTACTACTAACCTATTGCAAAAATCATAACTTTTGAACCAATTGAGTTAATTATATATTTTAAATGGCATATGATAGGCAATTGCCCAACCCATAAAATAAGTTTTTAAACAAGGTGCTACGACTTCTAGGTGCTTATTTAAGGATTCCAAAATTTGTTAACAAATTATTTTTATGTTAACTAAAAATTAGGATCTCTTGGCTCATAATTTTTCGCACAGGAGAAAGGGACCTACAGTTTAACGCCGAATCCGAACGGCAAAGTTTGAGAATTTTGCATTTTCATGGCTAGTTACTTCACAGCTGGCGCCAATAGCTGGTAAAGGTGACCGGATGTGTAAAATCAATTAGATGGTTCGAGGCGGGATTCAATCCACGCTTCCCGCACTTCAGGCCGACACACAGTTGGTTAACATAAACATGATTGTTGTATGCCGTTAACTAATTTCAACTCTGATATATATGTTACCATCTAGAAGGCCTAGCACCTTGTTTAAACACTTATTTTATAGTTTGGGCAATTATCTATCATATGCAATTTAAATAATTTAATTACTTTAATTGGTTCAAAAGTTATAATTCTTGCAACGAAAAAACTCAAATGGTGCCACTGTGCACCATACAATTTCTGGAACAATGTCTTTTTTAACCTTTTTTTACCTCTAGCAGTCGGATAAGTAGCTGAAAGCAGCTGGACTTTGTTGAATTAGGTAAAGAAATAATCAAAGAACATATTTTGAAAATATGCCATCCAAGTTGATAAATAGTGAAAAAATAGACGGTTGGAAAATAGCGAATTACCTGGAGAAACACAAAGCAAACAGTAATTTTTTCTCTATAATATACTAAATAAATACAAAAATCAAAAGAAAGAAAAAAAAGTACAATTCGTTCCAATTGCCTAAAAATTGTGTTTTTTTTAAACTGAAAATCTGTCAACTTCGAAGGGTTTTGTCTTCTGAACTAAAAATTTGATTTTATTAATGGTAGCGAATTTGAATTCTTTGAAAAATGTCCTATAAGATGAATTTATTCAAAATATCGTAAGCGCACATGCAATTTTTACTTTTGTAACCTCAGTTGTTCTAAGGGCGCCACTATGCATCGTTTCGCTTGTGGTTCGGTGCGAGACCAGTTTTTAGGAGACTCGAACTCAAGGTTTTGGATGGGAAGTCGGTTATATCTGATTCTATCGTTAATACATTTTTCCCCATTTTTCGTACAATTTCAGGTAGATTACACATATAATTTATGTCAAGTGGAGATGTACTGACCAGCTGGCAACCCTGGTAGTAGTTCATGAACAGTGGTTCATTCACATGAGTCAACAGAGTCGAGCTAAGCTGTTGCGTAGTAGTCGTCGAGTTGTACCGAGAAGTAGAAGTCGCAGTCCTTAAGTTGTCAATGCCAGCCGTAAAAGTTGCCGGTGCTGTTAAGTTGCCCATAATCCAGTACATTAAAGTCGTTCAGTTGTTGTACGCCCAGTTTGAAGTTGATCACTTGTGCAGTCGCCAAGTTAATCTAATGCTGCCGTATATTCTTGCTGCTGATTAAAATATACTCGCAAGCTTATTGTCGCGTCAATCACTCCTTTTATTATAATCACAATTAATATGTAATCAGCTATATAATCATTAAACAAGAAAAAAAGTCGGTCAAGCCCGACTATAACATACTCTGTACCCTTACACTCGCATTTGCTCAGGAGTCAAACGGCCAGTTAACACCCCGCGCACAACGCGGTGCGCTCTCTAAGTTTCCCTCTCTCTCTCTCTTTCTCTCTCGCACTAAGATTGCCTGTGTTGAACGGTTAGGGTATGTTGCTGTGGTTATTGGTGGGGGGTGGGTGGTGTTAAGTGGCCGTTTTTTGCCCATAACTTGAGTATCGTTCATCCGATCTTTATCATTCCTTCAGCAAATCGATAAATAATTTTGTTTTCAAGGTATCTCTAGAAGGTACGAACGATCTATATGACGTTTTTTCCAAACTGCGGGGGCGGGAGGGGGCGTGGCAAAAATTGAAAATAAACTTAATCTGTCTGCAAGTATAAGAAATATATGTCCCATACATGTCAAACCTCTATCTCTTACCATCTCTGAGATCTCTTCGTTCATACGGACGGACGGACGGACGGACGGACGGACAGGACAGACGGACATGGCTATATCGACTCGGCTGTTGATGCTGATCAAAAATATATATACTTTATAGGGTCGGAAACGATTCCTTCTCCCTGTTACATACTTTTGCACAAACTTAATATACTCTATGTACCTTCGGTACAGAGTATAAAAACTCATTTAACATGCTCTGAGAGTATCTCTCTACATTTATATAAATTAAGGTTGTGAATGATTTTCGTCGAACATTCTTAGCTGAGTTACTTTCCAACCTCAGCAATAGATGGCTCCACCACCATTTGCTTGCCAGTTTGTTATATGGAAGCTTTACGATATATTTATTAGATGTTGACCAAACTTCCCAAAATTGTGTGGAAACCGATAATATTCTTAAGTAACTCGAGCATCTTTAACTAATTCCTTCTTGTCTACCCATGCTGAATACGAGTTGGCATGTCAAAGTCAAATCTTAATTTCCTTTTCTAGGATATTGGCAACAAACAAATTTTCCGAACTCTTGTAGGTCACACTACGCATTAATTGCTGATTTGATAAAGCCTCAAGGATAGTATATATATCAAAGCTACAGAAAAATCAATCACGCGGTATAAGTAATGCCAATGGTGTCGAAATTGGGCTTCAAAGTCAAATCTCTCTATAAAATAAACAAATTTCCACATCCTTGCTGTGATATATATAGCTCGCTACAGTAAGTTGGTCTTGCCTCATAGTTTTAGTCCTTTTAATTTATATTAACTATTATTGTTACTTATGTGCCAAGAAAGCCCGCTGTATTTCAAATGCTATTGCGAATGCATACGAAAGGTATTTTAAAAAATTATAATTAAAAAATTTTTTTCGCAACAAAAGCAGTACTACTAGACTATCATGTCTCATGTATCAAACAGTGCGAAGGAAACCTTGGAAAAATATGTCCCATACATATCAAAATTCTTTCTCTTACCATCTCGGAGATCTCTTCGTTCATACGGACGCACATGGCCAGGGACCGTTTTTAATAATTATGAGTTTAACAAAATTGAAGCCCAAAAAAGCCTCCAAGAAGAGTGGGAAAAAACACTTATATGTTATTTTTTGGCCGTAAATTCAAAAACTGGATACACTTTTATTTTCAAATTTTATTTTAAATAACATATATGTGTTTTTTCCCACTCTTCCTGGAGGCTTTATTATTATTTTCAATTTATAGAATAAAAATCAAAAATAATTATTATATTTCCATTTTTATATAAAAATTAAACCATACGTATTATTTTCAATTTATATTTTAAAAATTGAAAAATAATAATTACTCGTCAATTTTTTTAATGTAAATTGAAAATAAAAATTGAATTCAAATATCTTCTGAACCGAAGGAGCTTTATCATATGTATATCGACCTATATATATTATCTACGCATTAATACCTTTCAGTTGATATATAATATGTATCTAGGGTAGTTCTTTTACAAACTGAACGGTTTTAAAACTCACCATTTTTGATTTAAATAAAAAAAATCCGAAATTAAATCTCGACATGCCCAGCAAAACGTAATTTGCGTTCTTGCACAAAATTTTTTTTTTTAGTTTTATAAACAATTTCAAAAAGAATCGTCAAGTTTTATAGATCTTGGTCCACTAAAATTGAAAATGTGGTAAATTTAGAGGAGACATAGAACTATCCATTAGAATTTTCTACGATTTTTTCTGTCATCAGACCACTTTTCAGAATTATTTAAACTTGGAAATAACGATTTTATAAAAAAAAAACCTACAATTTGTATCTTATGAACAAAATCAGAACTTCGCGATTGGTTTTTCAGTAACGACATTTAATTCAGCTTATATTAAAACCGTTTTGGTTGGAAAAGAAACCGTTTGGTTAGAATTTGATTTATGCATTGGTTCTTGTAATTGATTGCGATGGGTCGGAAGCGTGATGCTATCGTCCTCAAATTTTATGATAATTTAAAAAGATGTTAAATTATGATTTTAATAGCGACGAACGAAACGGACGTAAGAAATCAAATATTTTTAAAAGCCCTTTTTTCTTTTCTTTCGTTTTAGTAGATTTTTGAAAATGTTTATAAAATTAACAAAAAATTTTTATGCAAAACCCCAAATTACGTTTTGGTGGGTATGTCGAGATTTAATTTTGGATTTTTTTCTTCAATTAAATCAAAAATGGCTAGTTTCAAACCGTTCGGTTTGTAAAAGAATGACCCATATATACATGCATTTGTACATACATATTATATATCAACTGAAAGGTATTAATGCGTAGATCATACATATATATAGGTCGATATATGATAAAGCTCCTTCGGCTCAAAATATATTTGAATTGAATTTTTATTTTCAATTTACATTATAAAAATTGACGAGTAATTATTATTTTTCAATTTTTAAAATAACGAGAAGGCCAAGCTAACTTCGTCTGCGCCGAAGTTTTTATACGCTTGCAAATGCTGTTTTTGAAATGTCAGAGTTTAGGAACGCTTACATAAAAATAAAAAAAATTTTCTAACTAAAACCGATTTTCCGGCAGATGAACATTTGAAAACATATCAAATTAACAATCGCGGAGTTTAAGAAAAATACAATTTAAAACAGAAAAGTTTTTTTTCGCTAAGACTCATTTTCCGACCGATCGGTACTATGGCAGCTATAAGATATAGTCATCCGATTTTGACCAAAATTTGCAAATCTGTTTGAAAGCATTTAATATTAATTATGGCCGTGTTTTATGTCGCTAGCATTGAAAACAAAAAAGTTTTTCTCACAAAGACCCATTTTTTGACCGATGGTTCCTATGGCAGCTATAAGATATAGTCATCCGATTCGGTCGGTTCCGAAGAAGCAGCGTGCAGTGAAAAGAAGACTCTGTGCAAAGTTTCAGCTCGATAGCTTTAAAACTGAGAAACTAGTTTGCGTAGAAACAGACGGACAGACAGACAGACGGACGGCCAAAGCTCAATCGACTCAGCTCGTCGCCCTGATCAAGAATATATATAGTTTATTGGGTCGGAAATGAATATTTCTATGCGTTGCAAACTTCTTGGCAAAATTATAATACCCTTTGCAAGGGTATAAAAATTCAAAATAAAACGTATGGTTAAATTTTTATATAACGAGAAGGCCACGCTAACTTCGTCTGTGCCGAAGTTTTTATACCCTTGCAAAAGCTGTTTTTGAAATGACAGAGTTTAAGAACGCTTGGATAAAAATCAAAAACTTTTTTTTAACTTAAATCGATTTTCCGTCAGATGAACATTTGATTTCGACCAAATTTCGCGAATCTTTTTGAAAACATATCAAATTAACAATCGCCAAGTTTAAGAACGATAAAATTGAAAACAAAAAAGTTTTTCTCACTAAGACTCATTTTCCGACCGATAAGTCCTATGGCAGCCTGCAGATATAGTCATCTGATTTCGACCAAATTTTTCAAATTAGTTTGAAAGCGTTTAGTGTTAATAATCACCGACCTTAAGAACGATTTACTTGAAAACAAATATTTTTTTTCAGTAAGACCCATTTTCCGACCGATCGGTCCTATGGCAGCTATAAGATATAGTCTTCCGATTTTGATAAAAGTTTGCGAATCTGTTTGAAAGCATATAATATTAATAAGGGACGAGTTTGAGGACGCTAACATAGAAACCAAAAAAGTTTTTCTCAGTAAGACCCATTTTCCGACCGATCGGTCCTATGGCAGCTATAAGATATAGTCATCCGATTTTGACCAAAGTTTGCAAATCTGTTTGAAAGCTTTTAATATTAATAATGACCGTGTTTGGGAACGCTAACAATAAGAACAAAAAAGTTTTTCTCACTATAACCCATTTTTTTACCGATGGTTCCTATGGCAGCTATAAGATATAGTCATCCGATCCGGTCGGTTCCGACATATTATCAGCGTGCAGTAAAAAGAAGACTCTGTGCAAAATTTCAGCTCGATAGCTTTAAAACTGAGAGACTAGTTTGCGTAGAAACAGACGGACAGACGGACAGACAGACGGACAGACAGGACAGACAGACGGACGACAGACAGACAGACAGACGGACGGACAAAGCTCGAATCGACTCAGCTCGTCGCCCTGATCAAGAATATATATAGTTTATGGGGTCGGAAATGAATATTTCTATGCGTTGCAAACTTCTGGGCAAAATTATAATACCCTTTGCAAGGGTATAAAAATTGAAATATAATAATTATTTTTGATTTTTATTATTTAAATTAATTTTAATAATTAAAAATCTGTTTTTTTTTAAAATTAACAAATCATTTTTATTTCTTAATTTTTTTAACAAAAAATTATAATCGTTACGGTCCCTGGTTGATGCTGATCAAGAATATATATTCTTTATAGGGTCGAAAATGATTCCTTCTCGCTGTTATATACTTTTGCACAAACTTAATACACTCTGTGTGTGTACCTTTGGTACAGATTATAAAAATTAAATACAATCAATAAATTTTATGATTTTGAGTCACTCACTGTAGTCGTGCACAGTACTGCTTTTGTGGTAGATATTTGTATAAGGAGAACTCTCTGCTTTCGTACTCTTAGGGCCCGCGCACACATGCAGCTGAAAGATGATCTGATGGCAGAACTGTAGGCCGAGCTTTAAGCTTTCGAAAAACAAACACACTATATGCATGCAAGTGCGCAAACTGGGCGCACAATTGAACATTTTAATTCAGTCGTAAGTTCAGCTTTGTTTGAATGAACAAACATGCTTGTTTATTTAAGCTCGCTGATGTATTAGGTAACGACAGCATTTATAGAGCAGTCATGGACATACGAAACATTATTAAGTTAAATTGCGTTAAAAACTAAAACTAATCCAATAGATTTGTGACGGTAAAAATTTGGAAGTCAATCTCAAAAAATGTCATTGCTACAAGTATGCTCTTTAATCACAAAACTTAATGCAAAATTTAAAAGCTCACATACATACTTTTATAGATGCGAATCAATATGACTTTTCTACTTCTGAATGCGATCTTGAATTTTATTTGAAACATTGTCGCAAGTGTCCGTATCCATTCTGGCGTATTCATAAAAGTTTGTTGGAAACGTTCGTAATTGACCATTTAAATTATTAAATTCACCCAACGTCTCTCTAGCAGTAACAATCTCGTGAATTCATATTCTGTTTTTCCTTTGCTAAGCTTTCGCGCCCTAAGGGCCCGCGTACACATGTAGCTGAAAGATGAACTGACGGCTGAGCATGATAATTTACTACATCAGCAAGCTGATAAACAAACATTTGCAGAGGTCCCACTCAGGAGACGATCCGCAATCGATAAAAGCAAATGATAAGGGAAATCTGAGGGGATATCAGTGGTTATGACGTCTGCAAAATATCGGGCATAAATGTATCGAGGGCTTCGGAAATTGTCTTACTTGAAAGTCTAAGATAAAAAATGTTTTATATTGGTCACAAAGTTGAAATTTGTGATACTCCCTTTGCCACTCTGTTTGCCATAAAAGGAAATGTTATTGAGTTAAAAATGTTTAAAAACTAAAAATGTCTCCATCAATCATGGCGTTTTATTAATCAAAGGCATTAGTTACTTATCTCCATTCTATTTATTTAAACTAAATAAGTGCTTAATACCGAAATCAGAGATCTATGAAAGTGAGATAGTCTTTGAATGATTCAGATCAGAGTAAATTAGCGTACACTGAGAAAAAAATCAATCTAAAACCAAGATTATAATCTTGAAACAAGACGAAACGGGTGCCCGAATTCGACAGTGACGAGATAATCTTAACCCAAGATTTTATTCTCAATTTAAATCTTAATCCTGCAAAATTGAATTAAGATCGTTATTACTCGACTTTAAGATAAAACAATCTCATTATTTAATATGAAAAAAAAGACAAAAATAAATTAAACATTTATTTATTTTTAGGTGATAGGTGGGGGAAAGGCGTGGTGTGGTGTTTGGTTGGTTTAGTTTTGATTGTTTTAGTTATTAATATTTTCTTCTTTCTGAAAAACCTATATAAATTGTAAATGATTAATCCGTTAATACTGGGATTTGAGAGCTCAGTACCTTTTGCGCACTGAAACAGTGATACCACCACTTTACTATCGAGCGGCAACTGTGAGGCCCAACCAGTTACAGTATAAGAGCAGAGATTTTCGCAGCATGAGTTCTTATACATCAACTGGCTGCGCTTATCAATTGATCCCCTACGGCAAAATCAACTAATCGGCCGTGGCAATGAGTAATTGAACGAAGAGGTCGTGTTTCGAGTCCCATAAGGGGTGGGTTGCATTGCAACCGAAAATTTTTTATTTTTGTTATTTTTTTAGTATAATAAATCTATATATATCAACAACAAATTTGAACTAAAGCCTTACAGAAAACTGTAGGATGATTGATAAGTGGCGAGATGATAAATCTTGTTTTTAAGATTTCTAAACTCATTTCAAGGTTTTTCAATGTTGTTTTTATAAGATTGCAAGGTTCTTGAAAACGAGATTTTCAATCTAGATTTTAGATTGATTGTTTTTCTCAGTGTAACACTGTTAGATTTATTGGAGGTCCACTGAGGAAAATTTATAATGACATTTTAAATTTTGTTGCTTGCAATGTGAAACATTTTACACAAACAATTAATAGCAAAAATTTGGTGAAGCTGGCCCTAAATGGTCAATGTTGTTCTAAAGCAATTTCTAGTACAAAAAGGCTTATAAACCGCGAACCAAGGCTTGTTTGGTAAAACCGAAAACGCAGCTCTGTTTATTTTTAGGTCTAGTCTATGAGTGAGTCTAAAAATGGTACTCCATATCACAGTTTTTTGCTGTCGAGTACCATCTCTTAGAAACATGCAATAGTCCATTACACTATTATAAATATCGATAAAAATTTTCCGTGCGCTTTTGAAGATATTCAATAATTAAGGTTTAACTCCTTCTGGAGGTACCTTAACCAATTGCACCCCTGAAGTGCATTTATTATATTGCGTTCCCAATGACTTTGTCCACATTTGCTGAATTTTTGCAGATTTTTTATCTTATACCATTAAAAACAAATTTAAAATTTTTGACGCTGTGTGCTGCTAATACAAAAATACCTATAGTACGCGAAGCGAGGTTATATTTGCGAAAATTTGGTGTGTCGTTTTATCATAATTTAATGGTCTGCCGGGTTATTGGATTTTGTCGATTGTATTCTTATTGATTTGATAACCAATTGTCGAATGTTCTACTATTGTCTTTGATTATCAAAATTGTTGGTAAGATTGAGTTCTCTTTCATGTCTGGTAGAACCAAATAATCGTCGAAACGGAATTGTCGACTATAAATGGAAGGTCTAGAACTTCTACGTTTTGTTGCTGGAAGTCAAAAAAAAGGGAATTTAAATTAAGAATAAAACGAGAGCGGAAGTTAAAGTCGGCTCTAACCGACTTCGATATACCCGTTACTCATGCATAGAAATGTTTAATAGCCATCCTGTGTGCCTGAGGTGAGACAGCCGAAAAATATGCAACATTTTTTAACTCGGCTATTTATCATCCGATCTTGATGAAAATTGGTGGGCTTATAGATGTTGCGAATGTAAACTTAAGTTTTAAATTTGAGATCGATATCTCAAAAATTGTGGGAGTTATTCAACATTTTTTATTGTGGGGGCGGGGTTGGGCGTGGCAAAAATTTGAAATCAAAATTGATCTGCGTGCAGACAATAGGAGTTCTACATTTCAAAATTGGTTGCTCTAGCTCTTCTAGTCTCTGAGATCTAGGTGTTCATACAGACAGACGGACAGACGGACAGACGGTCAGACGGACAGACGGACAGACGGACATGGCTATATCGACTCGGCTGTTGATACTGATCAAGAATATATATACTTTATATGGTCGGAAATGATTCCTTCTGCCTGTTACATACATTTGCACGACTTTAGTATACCCTTTTACTCTACGAGTAACGGGTATAAACATCCACTGAACTTAGAGTTTTGTTTCTGGTCCGGTTGCAGCCTTCCATAACAATGCACTATTTGGAAGCTTTTCAGCCGATGACTGTATCTCAATTCTGCTTCGGTGTCCTTCTTTCCTGGTGTCCTCCATTCCTGCTGTCAATTGCCTTTAAGCCTTCAAGAACCATGTCTTTTATATCGCTCATGGTTGGCTTTTTAGCCTCGTCAAATCCTTTGCATTGTTCACACTTTAGCTGCCAGTCAACAGCAGTCGCAGTCGCAGCTTCAGTTATACTTTTTACTCGTTTCACTCTGCACGATGGAAAGCCAAACAAAAGAACGCCCAGCGGTCCAGGCTTGAGCCACAGCCGCCTGTCACTGACGGTGACAACCTTAACGCGTCGCCTTGGACAGGCCCAACCGCTGAGCGGCAACAGCGCTGTCGAGCTGCAAAATGGTAATTAGCTCTGCGAAGTTCTTTTTATCCGCATTTCGAGTTCAAATAAATCTCACACTTAATTGTGGACCACCAGCAGCAAGTAAACAACATCATCGTCATCAGCATTATTACCCAGCATGAAGTGTTATCTGTTCGCAGTCAGTTCCCACCCCACCCCCAGGAGAGCAGAGGCCAGGGCAACTCCATCTCCTCGAACTTATTATCAAAAGTCAGTCAATGCCGCACACACACACACACACACTCCCAACCAACCGCACCCAACCCGAACAACAGCTTCATTTTGACCTGCTGGCCTAGAGGGCGCTTCAAGTGGCTGAGGTCGGGATGGGAGTTTTGGTCTTCTGAATTGATGCTGAGCAAACAACTTCTTTATCAGGACCAATACACGCCGCATTCGCTGATACAGAGACAGAGACGGGCCAAGTGTCGCATGTGCCTCATACAAGTATATTTATTGTTGTTTAAAAAATAAAAATTAATAATTCAATTATGCGTCAACAGCCAAGGCAAACAGAGCTCGCTTTTTTTTGTTGCTGCTGCTGCTGTTGTTGTTTCGCCCTCTGGGCGACTGGCCATTTGGACTGGACACAGCTGTCCCCCGATTCCAGCTCGATGTATGCCAGCCCAAATTGCCGTGATTTCATTCAATTTGTCGCAGCAGCAACAAATGTTGCCACTTGCCAGGCAGCCGGGCAGGCGGCGGCATGGCCCAAAATTGTTTTCGTTTGCTACGTTTCATGAGATTCTTCCCTCCTTGGCTGCCTCGACTTGCGCATAAAAAAAATGCTGTGTCCAACCACCCCCAACCACTGCCACTCCCACCGGCAGACGTTGCCAATGCACAATTGTTGTTTGTATGAGAAAATCTCGCCTAATGGCGTTTTACATTATTTGCCGCCTGATGCCGCTGCCGCCGCTGCTGCTGCTGCTGCCAGAGCCAACTGCTACCAAAGTGGCAGCAGAAAAGAAGATGCCGATGCCATTGCCTCTCTCGTCCTTCCGCTTATTTCTTTGGGTGGGAGTGCCAACTGCTCTATGCTCTAAGTTTGCGGTCTGGGGTATTCGTATTCGTTTGCGGCAAGTTTTGGTCTGCTGCTGCTGCTGGAGAGGAGGGTTCAAGCTGGACAAGATGAATGGCCATTTATTGGCCCATAGCAGGTTTGGTCTTAGTTGGTGTGTTTGGTCAATTTGTTGAAGCTATTGAAATGTCTTGCGCATTTAGATTGATCTGTGCAGATGTTGTTCAAAGGATGAATAGACGATTACAAAGTTAAAGTGGGAACCATCGGGTGAGTGGCTAATTAGGTGTAGAATACAAAAGGGTTACAAATTTTAACAACTCTGCTAATCGATTAGCAAGAAGTGGGAAATATCAAATGATTTATATTGCGTGCAAAAGCTTACTGCCAGATGGGTGTATTCAGAGCTCGTAAATAACCATCAACACATATTTTCACACAGCTTTGCCCACATCAAAGACCGTTTATAGCAGAATATTTTTCTCCTTCTATTTCATGTATGGAGTGAAGACAACGCGAAACTGTTGAGCGAATTTTATGATCACCGCAATGTGAATAACTTTTGAATCAGATAGTCGGTTAAGTTAAGCGAAGGAGAAAGAGCTTAGCTCCGTTAATTGTTGTCGGCCTTAATTCGATCAAACTGATATGGTCGTTATTAATTCCTCTTTACAACGATTATCTTTTTCGATACCGTCCGAAAATCTTAACTACGACTGTTTGGCAATGTTTCTTTTGTATACACTCAGGACATTAGTTGTCAAATCATAATTAAATGAACTTGATCTTCACTGACTTTTTTCTTTAGAGTTAACCCTCTGTGACTAATATGAATTTATAAACTGGATAAAATGGCTTGACGGAAACAGATTTTTGTCAAATAATGAGTGCCATTTTTGAAAAAGCTTTCATAAGTCGGAGGTCCGTTACATAATCTACATTGCGCTTAATAGAAATAATGTTAGGCTGGGATGACACATTCAATTTTTACGAACAATTATTGTCACAATTTTTTGATAATGGGGAAACGTCGTTGGTGTGAGCGAGACAAAGTATTATTGAATTCGCCTCACAATATTGTTGATGAGTGACAGAGGCATTGCTGCTGCCGGCAGCGCAGTAGCCAAAATTGATTCTACTAGATTCAATATTTGTAACAACTCGGTTGACATTTAATGGATTTGGTAAATCTAGGAGATTTCCATATTGTTATTAGATATTATAATTATTTCAATGCTCAAAATGAAATCGCGAAAGAAGAAAAAAATAAGTTTTCTTCAAAGAGAAGCAGACGGTATATTTGAATTTAATATACAAGGCATATTGCATTTTGGTGATAGAACAATTATCCGGAAGTGTTCAGCCACGAACATCATAAAGAATGAGTCCGGATCGCGCCTACCCTATCCACCTATCCACAGGTATGGATGATTGTCTCACCCATATTAGGTGAATCTCAATGTAGTTTTCAGTTGCATGTTAGGGTCCAGTAGTCAAAGATCTCTAGCACTATATAATGCCCAAACTGGGAGAGCATAGCAAGCGAATTTTTCGCAAGTTGTATTGGCGCAGTTGATGGTACAACAAAAGAAAGTTGTTTGAACAAATATATATTATGGTCACAAATAGTTTAAGGCAAACATTTCAAAATTCGGCCAATGAAGAATGCAGAATCCACATATTCAGAATTGATGTTGTCTGCAGCGGATGTCCAGAAAAGATAAATTTGTTGATTATTCTTATAACCAACTGATGATGAGTCCTAGACAAAGCAACCGTTTCTGACAGTGTCAAAAAGGCAATTTAAACCAGAGATGGGCATGCACACATATCGACACACTTTTCACACGCATACAAGCACAATTTGCGTGCGCCCCATTCGTGTTCTATAAATAGCTTTCAATGCTTATAGCGTACGTGTGATTTGTGCAGTCGGCCGCGGCAGAACTCCTATGCACACGCAGGCAGCGCGCTGCCCCGTGTGCATTGGAACTTCGCGACGCGCCCATCTCTGATTTAAACTATCTGTTACGTACCTTGAGTGTGACCCTGACATTTCAAAATACCAAAAAATTTACAAAAAATACTAGATTTGTAAAATTTTTTCGCGTTTTGGGGATTTTCTTTGATAACTTTTTAAAGTATGCGGCGAATTCGTCGGTTTCGCTCAACAATAAGTTGTGTCTAGAAATTGAATGTGTCATCCCAGCCTTAGCAAATAAATTGTCTGTCATTGTCTTTCATTCAATTGTCTTTGTCAAATAAATAAACCAATCTAAAACCAAGATTATAGTCTCGAAAACAAGTCGAAAAGGTGTCACAAGTCAACATAGGCAAGAAAGTTTTAACCCGAGATTACATCCTCAATTATGGTTTATTCTCGGCTTAAGGCTAAAATAAATAATTAATTACGTATAATCAGTGGCGTAGCTAGCTCTTTGCAATTGAGGGATGCAGTCAAAATTGGGAATTTTTTTCTTGGATTTTTACACTCAATCAATCCCGAACGGTAATGAAAACAGGGAAATCGCGGATATTCTTGATTCGATCAGAAAAAAGGTTGAGTTGATCCGACTTTTTTAATACTTAACGAGAAGGCCAAGCTGACTTCTTCTGTGCCGAAGTTTTTAATCCCTTGCAAATGCTGTTTTTGAAATATCAGAGTTAAACTCCTACGCTTACATAAAAATCAAAAATTTTTCTAAATAAAAACCATTTTCATAGAGATAAACATCTGATTTCGACCAAATTTCACGAATCTTTTTGAAATCATATCAAATCAACTATCGCCGAGTTTAAGAAAGATAAAATTTAAAACAAAAAAGTTTTTCACACTAAGACTCATTTTCCGACTGATCGGTCCTAAGGTCATCCGATTTAGACCAAATTTGGCGAATCTAATTGAAAGCAAATAAAACTAGATATCAGCGAGTTTAAGGACGCTAACATTAAAAACAAAATAAATTTCTTACTGAGACACATTTTCGACAGACCGGTCCTATGGCAACCATAAGATTATAGTCACCCGATGGCGATCAACTTTATCAAGTTAGTTTGAAAGCGTTTAATATTAAGAATAACCGACCTTAAGAACGATTTACTTGAAAACAAAGAAGTTTTCTTCACTAAGACCCATTTTCCGACCAATGGTTCCTATGACAGCTATAAGATATAGCCATCCGATCTTGACCAAAATTTGTAATTCTTTTTGAAAGTATATAATATTAATTATAGCCGAGATTAAGGACGCTAACATTGAAAACAAAAAAGTTTTTCGCACTAAGACCCATTTTTAGACCGATGGTTCCTATGGTAGCTATAAGATATAGTCATCCGATCCGGTTGGTTCCGACATATTAGCAGCGTGCAGTAAATACAACACTCAGCTCGATACCTTTAAAACTGAGAGACTAGTTTGCGTAGAAACAGACAGACGGACAGACAGACAGACGGACGGACGGACAAAGCTCAATCGACTCAGCTCGTCGCCCTGATCAAGAATATATATAGTTTACTGGGTTGGAAATGAATATTTCTATGCGTTGCAAGCTTCTGGGCAAAATTATAATATCCTTTGCAAGGGTATACAAAGATTACATTTATCCCGGGGTAATCTTATCAATATTGAATTAAGCGCAAAAATTTGATCACAACTGAATCCCAAATCAGGATCATTTTTAGACCAGGAAAGATTCCTTCTTTTCCTTTTCCAGATTCCATAGGATACTTCATAATACACATCAAGACTCACACCAGTTAAGGCTTTTTAAGAACTTCTGGAAAACAAAGAAATATAAAATTGTTTGACCTTGCTCCGAACACGAATGTAATACCACCTCAATGCACATCACCATTGACCTCGATTGTTGCCACGTGTTTAAAATGGTACTAGTATTTTTCCGCTATCGCTCACTAATTTATGAACATGTGATCGCGAAAGGGATTGTAGTAAGCACAGTTTGAATAATTGTGTAGAATATGAATAGGAAATAAAATATGAATAAAAAAGACTTTCGATGGACCGCGAATTAGTAAGAAATTTCAGGAACACAAATGCCTTTTACGGTCTAAAAAACGTTTTAAATGCCGGGCAGACTGAGTGGTCTTAAAAAAGGCTGAATCATCAAGTATTTTTTGTTTTCAAAAACGGCCACACACACATAAAACATAATAAGGTTCTGCAGGGATGTAAAGAGCGAATTCCCAATTTTGTTCTCAAAAAGAGCAATGTCTCGAAAATTTGCACAAATTTTTTTTCCACAATCGAACATAAAATTTTTCGACGAATGTTCTCAATGAAGCCAAATTTTTGTAGGTATAATATGGAAAAAAAGAGCGCTGCAGGCAAAAATTATATTTAATTTTTTAAATAGAGCGAAAGAGTTTGAGAGTATCTATCCACAATCTGTTCAAACAATAAACATAGAACTTGGAAATGGTAATGGTATCTAAATTTTAGAGGTGCAGATATATATTTTTGTATAAATCTTGCACTTTTCAAAATTCGTTTAAAAAGAAACTATCGATGACCCCGCGATTTTTTGCAAAAAAAATGCGAAAAAAATGCGCGAAAATGCAAAAGGAAATTTGTATACTCTGTACCAAAGGCACATAGAGCATATTAAGTTTGCGCAAAAGTATGTAACAGCCAAAAGGAATCCTCTCCGACCCTATACGGCATATAAATTTTTGATCAGCATCAACAGCCGAGTTCGTTCGTTCTGTCTGTCTGTCCGTACACTAAGAAAAAACTAGAACGAATAATTTGAGTACGAACGCTCTTGAAAAAAAATTAGTCGTTCTTAAATTTTTAAGAATTTCGCTCTTGGAATCGAGTTAAATTCGTGCTAAACGTTCTCAATTTGGTTCTTTATAGGCAAGGGGGGTGAGGGCAACTTAACTTTGAGAGAATAGTGTTGGAGCCGCTCTCGCAGAGAGTGAGAGCGCATACGCAGTTCGTTGTTGAGAGAATAGCGTTGGACTCGCTCTCGCAGAGAGTGAGAGCGCATGCGCAGTTTGTTGTTGTGCGATGCGTACGAAAGGCAACTGCGTTAATTTATAAGTGTGATTTCGTCGCGTCTTTTAGCTTACGGAAGATAGCTGAGCTCGTTAAGCTGCCCGTCGCCTGTGTGTGTTTCAGTCTTTCGAGGTACCGTGTTCAAGTCCCAGAAAAGTAAGTAAAAAAATCTATGTGGTTATCTCAAAATCAATCACAGTTTTAAAACAAAGTTTGGTGGGTGGTGGTTGGTGTTGGTTTGGTTGATAATGGTGAGTGGGAGGGGGGAGGGAGACGGACAACGTCGGTCGGGTGTCGGGTCGGTAGTGGTGTGTCTCTACCACAATGCTCTTGATTCAATAGCGAAATTCTCTATTTTTTCTCCGAGTGTATGAACGAAGAGATCTCAGAGATGGTAAGAGTAAGAGGTGTGACATGTATGGGACATATATTTCTTATACTTGCAGACAGATCATGTTTATTTTTAATTTTTTCCACGCCCCCTCCCGCCTCCTCAATTTGGAAAAAACGTAATATCTCCCACAGTTTTGCAGATAGATGACTTGTATCCTCTAGAGATATTTTGTAATCAAGATTATTTATCGATTTGACGGAGAAATGATAAAGATCTGAACTAAACTCAAGTTATGACCAAAAGAAAGTTACTTCCCCCGCCCTAGCAGTAGTGGCGTCATCTATTGGTTTGTTTTGAAAATCCCTTATTGTTCAATGCAAGTAGTGACGCCATCTATTGTTCCGCAGCGCTGCTTTCAGCTGCTACTCCAGGTACAGAGTATATTACAGTCGGGCTTGACCGACTTTCTAACTTGTTTTCTATAATTTTCTGAGAGAAGGCAGGAATACTACACAATTACCTTACTATCTTTTTTAAAATGAAGTCAAGTTTTTTATATTTCTTGCTACTTCGTCCCCTGTAGTTCCGATTTTCAAACTCAATGGGGGGATTGATCAGCTTAACCTTAATCACCTTGATCACCTTTATCACCTTAACGTCATATCTCCCACAGTTTTACATATAGATTGTTCGTACCTTCCAGAAATAGTTAGTAATTAGCAGTATTTCAGATGATAAAGATTATGTTTGAAATGATAAAGATCGGATGAACGATACTCAAGTTATGACTATACTTTTCAAAACTGACCTTTGATTGGAGCTAAAAAGTCAGATGAAAATAAACTTAATCTGACAGCAAGTATAAGAAATATATGTCTCTGAGAAGGCTATATCGACTTGGTCAAGAATAAAAATACTTTATAGGGTCGGAAATATATCCTTCTCCCTGTTACATACTTTTGCACAAACTTATTAGAGTATTTCGGGATCTTAGGCTCGGAAACACTTTTCAGCCTGTTCAAATTGGTTCAGAAACATTTTAAATCCGGGAAAACATCATTCTGCAATATTTTCAAAACGTTACAAATTTTAAAGTTACTGAAATCATCAATTGCCGTTTTTCGGTATATTCGTTTGTAGATTCATTTTAGTCGGAATGGTCTTTCCAGTTCGTTGTATACTCTTACCGTTCACATTGCATGTTTGCAGGTATGTAAGCTTTTATCTTAATATGCGGTGATTGTATCGCCCAATCTTTTCGTTTTGCTGACTGTTTTATTTTCAAAAATTTGTGTGACATTTCGGCCTTTTCGGTATTCCGAAATGTGACAACTAAATTCCTGTTAAGCAACCATGAGTAGTACTTCAAAAGACACCACATAAATTTCCTATACCCATTCCAATTGGATTATTTTCTCTAGCAGAACAACAAACTAAAATTAAACTCTAAATTCAAACCCAAATCTAACACACCTCTAATTTGTCTGCTTATGTACCTCCCTTGCCAGGAAGACTCCTCAAACAAACAACCAAAAAAGATGAAAACTTCCCAAAAGGGGGGAAAGGAGTGTGTGGTTTATGTGGAGTAAGCATTTGACATGGTGTGAACACGCGCATAAGGCCATTCGAATGGTTTTCAAATGCACAACAGGGTGGGATTGGGGCATGGGCATGGAGCAATGCTGTGTGTGTGTGTGTGCACAATTGGATGGCAATTTATTTAAATATCGGCACGCAGTTGGCAAACGCAATGCCAACTGGAATTTCATGGCAGCAGCACAAATAAAATGAAACAAAACGAGACAAGCTGCTGCCAAAAAGGAATTTTTTCAGCTGCCGCCAGCAGCAGCAGCAGCCGTTCGAGGAAGAGGAGGAGGAGGCTGAGCAGCGACAGCAGCTGATGTTAATAGCCCAGCGGCGACGTCGACGACGAATGTCTGGCAGTTGTTGCCTCTCCTGCCCTGCGATAAGCCAGCGGCTTCTACCCAGCCGGCAGAGGCGGGGGTGAACAGCTGTTTCATCGTCCACTGCGACTGCGCAGGCGCCTCGCCGAACCAAGAAACGACCAAAGCCAAATGACGACTCGACCCGACTCGAACATGTGCCTGCCAGGAATGCTACCTGAAAGAACTCGCCATTCACAAACAAATTCAACTTTCAACTGGTCGGACGTCGATGCTCTCGTGGAAATTTCTCACTGCTGTTTGAGTTTGTTTTCAGTCGTTTGGCATTGCTTCGAGATGCCGGTTCTGGTGACGCGCTGTGGAAGTCGATGTCGATGTGTAAACAATAAATAAATAACAATATTGTATTTATAAATAATACTAGTCAAACGAAACGGGACAGAAGCGCGTGTGATTGTGAGAACTTTAGAAAGTTGACTTTAAGGAAAAGTATCTACAAGATACTTTTGACAGACATGTTACAAATCAATTGAAAACTGATGCCTAAATGACCGAAACCAAAGCTAATTAAATACAGACAACAAAGTTTAATCAAACTCATTGAAAATGGTAAGTTTCACCGTGGGTCAACACATGTTGATCTCCCGCTTTCGGGTTATTTCTGGTCTTGTCAGTTTCACGTGCAAAATTATAAATTATTTGCCTCCCCCCTTCCCGGATATGTTGGGATATGGTTGGTCCATGACTTTGGCCGCGTTGCGCCGCCAACGTCTGTTTCTGATGGCCTTGGGGCAAAACGGCGTTTCGTACGGAAAACAGAAGTTCAACTGCAAATAATTGCAGCTGCTGGCCATGTGTGTGTCGCTGATGTCGATGACGATTCCATTGCCAAACATCCCAAACTTCTGCTGAACCAAAAGTGTCAAAGCAGGGGAGAAAAAGAGATAAATGTGCATTTGAAGTTTACATTTTTTTTGAAAATATATCAAATTTTATTGCTGATAAAGTTTAATTGAATCAAACTTTTTTTAAGTTTTTCTACCAGACTGACGAGTCTAGATCTATCCATCTAAGCCAATTGCCTTATCAGCTCCTGTTCTTCACCTTTTCAATCGATTTGTTTCTGCATTTTTTAAGTAATCTCGTTTTCCTAAAATTTTGTGCAATTTTAATGTCCTCTAGGGCCAACTCTTTTTTTTTTGACACTCTCACCTGGCCTGTGTCCTTGACTGGGCAGCTGTTTGTCCTAAGTGCTGATCAAAAATTGGGTAAAGAAATGAGGTGAAAGAGAACTAAGCAGCCGGCAAGTGCGCAGCCAGCTGCTTTTAGGCCTTTTTTTTTGTTTCTGCCTGACCCAAGCAGTCGGATCGTTGTGGTTGCTGCTGTTGTCGTTGCTGTGGCTGTTCCATCCCGCCTGGTTGTCTGTCTGTCACTGGCCCGACACCTGCATAAACATTTCAACAGCTTGTAGGCTAGGCTCGACGTCTGGTTTTTGTTTTTTTTTCATCGTTCAAAAATTAACAAAAGTCTATTAAAACTGTCCAATTTGGGAATATCCAGTTGTTGCTTTGGAATCAGCTTTCAGTAAGTTATTTAAGTGTTAATTTACTCTAAGAGGAGACTCTTTTACTCGCTAGAGGCTTAGATTTCGTAATCTATATCTAATCTATATCTAAATGCTGAAATCTTTAATAATCGAAAGGGAAAAATGTTCGATATAGGATATAGGTGTCAGATTAAGCATATGGGCATTTCCAAACTGACCTGACGTTACGTTTGTACAATAAAATGTTTTTAAAAAATATGAAAATTAATTTACATCGATCATAAGGAGTTAAAGATTTAAGCAAAAATATGTGCAGGCTTGACGTTACACAAAAAAAATAAAAAATTTTAATTTATAATTAATAACATAAAAATTTTTTAGTTTGATTTGAAATAATTCAAGTTTATTTTCCAGGTAATTTTATTTAAAAATATTTTCTCTATTTTTTTTTATTGTTTATTTATAACTGAAATGTGCTCATTATATTTGTTGTTTTTGTTATAATTTAATGCAAAAACTTACAGTTAATTGCACTCACATAGTTTCTTACGGTGTCTTCTGCATTATTTTTTAACTCTTTGCACCCTTAGAAATATTTTAGAGACCAGAAATCAATGCAATTTAAAGTTATTGTTATTACTACAAAACGTATCCAAATGAGATAAATGTCGCTTGAGCGTCATTGCATTCGAAAATCTCGAAAAGAGCTATGAATTATTTTAATATTGGCTCATTAAAGTTTAATTTGATTGTTTCCCCATGAAAATATGATAAACGAGAAGGAAAACTAACTTCGTCTGGGCCAAAGTGTGTATACCCTTGCAAATGCTGTTTTTGAAATGTCAGAGTATAAGAACTCTTGCATCAAAATCCAAAAGTTTACTAAACTACTAACTAAACCCATTTTCCGACAGATAAACATCTGATTTCGACCAAATTTCGCAAGTCTTTTTGAAAACATATCAAACTAACAATCGCCGAGTTTAGGAACGTTAAAATTGAAATCAAAAAAGTTTTTCTCACTAAGACTCATTTTCCGACCGATCGGCCAACATTAAAAATTAAAAAGCAATTCCTCCTAAGACCCTTTTTCGACCGGTAGGTCCTGTGGCAGCTATAAGATATAATCTTCCGATTTTGACCGAAACTTGCAAATCTGTTTGAAAGCATATAATATTAATAATGACCTAGTTTGAGAACGTTGAAAACAAAAACGTTTTTCTCACTAAGACCAATTTTTCGAGCCATGGTTCCTATGGCAGCAATAAGGTATAGTAGTGCGATCCGGTTGGTGTCGACATATTAGCAGCGTGCAGTAAAAAGAAGAGTCTGTGCAAAATTTCAGCTCGATAGCTTTAAAACTGAGAGACTAGTTTGCGTAGAAACAGACAGACGGGCGGACAGACGGACGGACAAAGCTCAATCGACTCAGCTCGTCGCCCTGATCAAGAATATATATTGTTTATGCGGTCGGAAATGAATATTTCTATGCGTTGCAAACTTCTGAAAATAAGTTGCCAAGTTTACACAAGGAGACAGAAAATTTAGAAACAAAATAACTAATAAAAAAAAAAATTTCAGAATCTTGACTTCCAAAAACAAAAAAAACCCGATAGCTTTAAAACTGAAGGACTAGTTCACGTAGAAACAGACAGACCGACAGATAAAGGTTATAAGTACTTTTGATTATACCCTTGCAAAGGGTATTATAATTTTGTCCAGAAGTTTGCAACGCAAAGAAATATTCAATTCCGACCCCATATATATTCTTGATCAGGGCGACGAGCTGAGTCTGTTTCTACGCAAACTAGTCTGTCAGTTTTAAAGCTATCGAGAGCTATTTACTGCACGCTGCTAATATGTCGGATGACTATACTTTATAGGTGCCATAGGAACCGTCGGTCGGAAAATGGGTCTTAGTAAAAACTTTTTTGTTTTCAAGTAAATCGTTCTTCATGAATGTGATTATTAATATTAAACGTTTTCAAACTAATTTGAAAAAGTTGATCGACCTCGGATGACTATATCTTATGGTTGCCATAGGACCGATCGGTCGAAAATCGGTCTTAGTAAGAAATTTTTTTGTTTTAAGCGTTAGCGTCTTTAAACTGGCTGATTTCTAATTTTATATGCCTTCAAATAGATTCGCAAAATTTGGACGAAGTCGGATGACTATATCTTAAGGCTGCCATAACACCGTTCGGTCGGAAAATGAGTCTTAGTGAGAAAAACTTTTTTGATTTCAATTTTAACGTTCTTAAACTCGGCGATTGTTAGTTTGATATGTTTTCAAAAAGATTCGCGAAATTTGCACGAAATCAGATGTTTATCTGTCGGAAAATTTTATTTTTATGTAAGCGATCTCAAACTCTAACATTTCAAAAACAGCATTTGCAATTTTATAAAAACTTCGGCACTGACGAAGTTAGCTTGGCCTTCTCGTTTTTGCTTTTGCTAAAACCAAAAGATCCCTTATCAGACCGATCGATTCTGTGGCAGCTATATGATATATTATTCCGGTTTTGATCAACTTTGATAGAAATATTTGAAAGCATATAATATTAATCGCAGAGTTCTTGAATTCTACAATTTCTTACGTTTTCTACACGTCTTGAGTACAGATCATGGTTTCCAATTTGTGATTTCAACTGGAATCCTGAGGTCTGTTTGCTATAGGTTTCTTTAATTAACCGTCGAGGTTTACCTGGGTTAATTTGTAAACATAGTCTAATTAATGATGAAATCAGCTCATCTGAGTTAATTAGTCATATAAATCTTATTGTACCCATTAGAGTGAACTTTATTAATTTATCTCTGAAAAGGTGTACCACTAACCAGGGCTGTAAATCCAGATTACCATTACAATTTTTTGGGTAATTCAACATTTTGTTACCATTACATTACCATTACAATTACAACTATTTCGTAATTCAAACTAACAATTACGATTATTAATTACCAATAAAAATTATCATTACTAATTACAGTTATTTAAATAATGACACCAAAAAATTTAATTATTGGTAATTAAAAGTAATTGACATTATTTTCGATGCATTTTTTCATTTTATGAAAGCAGTTATGGTATTGTGGTGTAATGTGTTCCTGTTTAAAAGTTATGTGAAAACAGAACATGAGCGCGAGCCACTAAAACTTGATAGTTTTTGAATTACGAAATAATTGTAATGGTAATGGTAATTAAACTTTTATTCATCCAAAAAATTGTAGTGGTAATTGAAATGATAATTTCGAACCAATTCGTATCCTCTGTCGCTTATTTTAATAATCAACTAGGAATTTTCTTTCTGCTTCTTTTACGCTCCACGGTATGTTTGGAGGGAGGTGGGCTGCTATTTTACTTCACTTATTGCAAATATAAAAACAACTTATACGCTTTAGGTCTCCGATACGAATGTTTAATTTAAATAGCTCATGCCAAGTTTAATCCAGATTGCTTAAAAACTAAGTGAGGAGATGGCTTTGAAATCAGAGAGACGGACTCGTACAACTAGTACTGTTCCCTTTTTCAAAAACGGACTGTAAATTTTGTGTGTTTTTTTTAGTGCTTTTGAAATGAAAAAATTTAAAATAGGCAATTGGCCTCCTATCCTAATGGATAGTGATCGAAGTGGCTAAGTTTACTGAAAATTTAGAGTTGCATCTTGCAAGAGTGTGTAAACTCACTCACTTAAAAGGGTATTTAAACCAGAGATGCAACCCGGTGTGCTAGCTTGTGATGAACCCCGTACCGAACCGGTTTTATTGAGTTGAACCGGGAACCGCAAAATAATATGGTTCGGTTCAGTTCATTGATTTCATTCATATTGATGAGGCACTTTAATCAGGAGATATAAATATTAAGCGGGGTCTATTTGTATGGGTGGGAAAAAGTCAAATAAGCGTCTAGCAAAAACGAATCTACAGAAAATTTTAAGAAAATTTCACCAAGAAATCATGGGTCTAAAATAAATAAATTAAATTTGGTCTGTCTGTATGAACGCACAAATATCAGGTAAGAGATAGAGGTTTGACATGTATTATACTTACAGGCAGATCAAGTATATTTTCATGTTTTGCCACGCCCCCTGCTGTCCCCGCAATTTGGGAAAAACGTTATATCTCCCACAGTTTTGTAGATATATTCGTACCTTCTAGAGTTATTTAGTAATCAATCAAAAGAATTATACTCAAGCTATGACCAAAAGAAAGTTCTCTACCACAGCTCAGCAGCAGTGCTGCTACTGCAGGTACAGAGACCGACTTTTTTACTTGTTATACCCTTTACCCATTAACAATGGGTAAATATATGCATCTGCTAGCTCCCGCACCTTCACTTTCCGGTCAGCCAACACCATTTCATATATTTTTTGACATTGACCGAATCGGACGGCCTGCCGCTGCGGACTTCATCGGCAGTGGAGTTTTGGGCTCAACCATGGACATGCCCCCTAGAGATACCATTCCCATGAATGGCCCACATGACCTTTTCCTTGCCACCTTTGCTGATGACACAGCCATTTTGGACAGACATCCCTGTGTCTACAGCGCCACGGACATTCTACAGCAGTGCATGTACCGATTTTGCTGATGGGCATGGCGCTTGAATATTGGTACCAATCAAGCGAAGTGTGCCAATGTCACCTACACGTTAAGGAGAGACGACTGCCCCGGAGTTTTCATGGAAGATCAACTTTTAGCCCATCATCAAGAATACAGGTACCTGGGAGTGTACCTTGGCAGGCACCTGACTTTTGTCTTGCACATAAACCAGCTCACAAGGTCAATCAATGTACAGAAGAGCTGCTCAATTGGGATGGCTGCTAAATAGCAGAAACAAATTGGCATTAAAGAACAAGGTACATATATACAAGGCAATCAATGCATCCGGATGGAGATACGGTCAGCAAGTATTTGGTATTGCAGCTCCAGTTTTGTTGCTATAGCATCGCTTTCTTGCGGTCAAGGAGGTTACTTTTCACCCCACTTAGTATATAGGTGTATACCATACCCAGATCAAGTTTTTTTCAGATTTGCAAAATTTTCCCTTTTCTCTTTTAACAGCGAAAAACGTTGTCACAGTTTTTTTTTAAGGTAGAGCCTCTTTACCAATATATATTAACATAGGCCCAATATCTATCTATTCTAAAACGTACAATAAGATCCGAGTAAGATGTGCACGAAATCTTAAGTGCGCCTTATTATGCTCTGTATCGAAGGTATACAGATGCAGGCCTATCAGAAAAGGTAAATTCAAAATTATGAGTCTCAAGCCGCACGAAAGTGTATTCAGTCGAAGAAGTTAACTCAATACTAACTTCGGAAATCAAAGCCATTCGAACTACATAACTTAGTACAGGGTATTTTGCAGTCGGGGTACTCGACTGCAACACTCTTACTTGTTTTTACTTTAAATGTGTTGAACGGTCCCGTTCGACATCATGGAAATGCCCATATGGTTCATTCTTTTCCAACTGGATGGCCCACCAAAACTTAATTTGCGGACTCGCATAATAATATTTAGTTAATTTTAGAAACCATTCAAAAAATTGGCAATAGACCAATTTGACAATAATAAGTATACATATCGCCGACTTACTTCAAGACTGGTATTTCTCCAAATAATCGATTTTGCGAAAAACGCGTTTGAAGTTCTCTATCGATTTAACCCAGAGAAAATAGTGCTTTTAGGTTCAAGTTAATCTAGTAAAATATTATTAGTTTAACATTCTCATTAAAAAAATTCATTAAGTCAACAATCTTACTTTTTGAGTTGTTCCAGTCTTAAAGTAAGTGAGCGATATGTTTATTATGTCATTCTGTATCAAGAAAATTAGCTTATCGAAATAAAATGGAGGTTGGTAATCCAATAGATCCGTTTTTGAGGTGCTCTCCTTTAACAGAAGGAGTATGAAATAAAAATATTAGTTCAGAGAATAGCGAAGGGCAGAAAAAGGGAAAATAAAGTGAATATATAAAAAAGGCTTAAATAAAGCCAATAAGGTCTTAATTTGCGAAAAGATCAGTAAAAGTTGAAGATGGAGTAAGAATTACGTAGAAGGATATTTAATTAAAGTCCGTGAATGAGAGAAGCACGGATGGGAGAATGTACAGAATTACAAGATCTCTCGATAAAATAAAACTTAGAATTATAAAGCCATACACGGACATACCATTGTACGGACATACCCAATTGCTATTCCAAAATGTTGGTAATTAATATCTGTTGATTTGTGTTGTTTATAAAGAATTATACTCAACCATAGACCTTGAGCAAGCCAGATGACTTTGACTAAAATCAAAAACAGGTCACTAAACCCCATATACATAGCCATACACAATGAGTTTGACCGCTTAGCTTTTTATGAGACAATAAGCCCGCCAAGCATGACAAAATGGGATAAATTTCAGCACTTTAAAATAAGTAATTGATAAAAATAAAATAAACAAAGATTGCAAAAAACACATTTGCGAAATGAGTGATGCCAGCTCAGCCTAAAGGTATAACCCAAATGAAAGTAAAACTACTTTGTTGGACATTGCCGATATATAATATATTTAGTGCATGCCGGCAATAATGTGTATGATGCGAGTTAAGGTTATCCAGAAAAAGCCTTCTTGCCAATTTATATTATTTTTCTACTAGTTATTTTATTCCTCAATTGACAAAGCCATAACCAAATAAAAATTGACCAATAGTTCAAGAAAGTATTAGAGGATGAGAAATGAGAATAGATTATTAGTTTTATGTACATATTTAAATATCATACCTCTTCTGAAGCAGTTTTCGCCTAAACAAGAGGCTCATTTCAACATAAACTCAATTCAAGTCCCTCACTTTTTATATTGGCTTGAGTATGTGACAATTGCAACAACAAACTCGTACTCTTAGATATAAATGCTTGTCGTCGTTCACTAATAGAGGTTAAATAAATTAACTAATCACTCACACTCCGCAGTTTACAATATCCCTGCCATTAGTTTCAGTAATTTGATTTTGTTTTTTCCTCTCTGTAAATCCACGCTTTAAGCCTTGTCTAATCAGCAATCAGCGGGCAATCAAACGCCCAGCAATTTACTATTAAATTATGCAATGCTCATACATACAGTATGTGGGTGGGGGTTGGGGAAGGGGCAGTCAGGGAAGGCATTTAAAATGGACAGGCGGCGGCAAAAAAGGGCAAAGTTATTAGCGTAATAGTCGGCAAGCACAAAGCAAAAAAAAAAAAAACAAGAATAACAGGTGAAATGCACATGACAAATGCAGCTGTTGTTGGCATCAAATTAGTCCAGTGGGGGCCACATGTGTGCCATCCCAGTCAGCCTGCTCGCCATCCAGCAATCCATCAAGCGCTCAATCAATCATTAGCACTGCAAACTTTGCTTCTATATTTGCCTCGCCCTGCTGGAATTTTCACACCTTTTGCAATTAAGATGCCGGCGACTTTGCCTAGACGACGACATTGACTAATGAGACGCCATTTTGTTTGCGGCCTGGCACAGCTGAGACAACAATATGGCGACGACCGGAAATAAGTCAATTTGCTTATTAGCCCCAACAACAGCAGCAGCAGCAGCAGCGGCAGCGGCAGCAATACAAATGTTGCACGAAAAGCTCAAAGCCAAACAAAAAATTGAAGCTAAAAAAGCGCGAACAACTAACGGTCCTCCCCCTTCCCTATTTTTCTCTCTTTCTCTGTGTGTGTGTCACTTAATCGAAAAAGTCAAAAACAACATTCGGTTTTGCTCTGGGTTTCTGCTCCTAGTTCTGCTGTTCGCCTGGCTGGCTTCCTTTTTGCTTTCTTTCATTTTTTTCCTGTGGCTTTACCAGCGAAATTGTTGTCGCTGCAAGTGGCAGCTTATTAAAAAGACGTGGGCAACAGCCAGCAACAGCAGCGGCAACAGCAACAACAACAAAAATAAAAAAATAAGAGAAGCACCAAAATGTTTTCCGGCTAAACACAAAAGTGTCATAGAAAAAGTTGGAAAATATTAACCAAAATTTCTCCATGAGCGTAGCATAAATGTTGAGAAATGTGATATGGGATGGACAGATTGGTAAATACGTTTTATTTATCGCAAGCCTGATTGAATTCCAAGCATGTTTGGGTTGAAAAAGCTAAATTTAAGATTTGCTGGGTGTAAATTCCCAAATGCAACCATGACTGCAACGGCGTTTTCAAACTAATGCAGTGATGAATTATAAAATATCAAAGTATGCAGGGGTATCATCATACATAGAACTTCGAGAGATTTAATTTTCTTATTTGAAAATCTACATAGATGATCTGTATATATTTGTATATTTAAACCTATTTATCGAAGTGAATATAGTTGAGAGAACGACAGTCAATTATGATGGAAAACCTTGCTTAATATAAGAGGTGCGCGCGTGTCAAAATTTTCTTTCCCGTCACGAACGATTCACGAAATAAAAGTCAAGTTATACACAACAAAACTGTGGGTTACAAAAATTAACCAATTTTACAGTAACTTTTTCGTAAGCCTTTACGTAAAGAGAACTATTGTTATAGTAAACCTAACCAAAAATCTCGTTTAAAAATGCGCCAACCCACAAAATCAGTAATATTTACCGATGTTTACAGTAAGTACTTTTCTCATTGTGTTTACAGTAATTTTACCAAGCAATTAGTAATTTGGTTTCCACCAATTGAGGCTCTGAAACATTTGTTGAATTTTTAATATTTGTATTTTATTTTTATAATTTTTATTTACTCTGGTTGGATTCGAACTCGGGGCCCTTGGACTGAAACCGATTGGAAGAACGTCTATACCAGTTACGCTCCATATTACTTGTATTGAATCTGCCCAAGCAAATGCACGAAAAATTTCTTGAATTTCGCATAAATGAGACCACTAGTAATTCTCAAGTTCAAATTCCTATATAAGACCAACTGAAATTTGCAAAATCAACAATTTTCGCTGTTAGATTTGCTGTCGGTACAGTTAATCCGTACAG
Organism: Lordiphosa magnipectinata; assembly: GCA_037044535.1. Taxonomy (NCBI): domain Eukaryota; kingdom Metazoa; phylum Arthropoda; class Insecta; order Diptera; family Drosophilidae; genus Lordiphosa; species Lordiphosa magnipectinata. Next base: position 209,675 of record JBAMBO010001051.1, read on the forward strand.
CAAATACATTCAAAAAATTTTACCATATGTGCGGTAAGATTTACTTGTGGGTACTGTAAATTGCTGCAAAAACAAAGTATGGGATGAAAAAATCACATCAGAGTTACTATTTCTTGGTAAAGTTACGGTAGTTGCAGAAGATCTAAGATTCTTAGACATGAAAATAGTAATATTATAATTTGATTAGTTTTAATTTGTAGTTTATCTCGCGAACTGTTAGTAGTGAGAATGTCTTACAAATAGGAGTTAGTAGTATTTTATAGAGAATATAGAGATTTGATGGCCTCGACACGGCTTTAAAAGATCCAATTTTCCCCTTAATTTGTCTTTGAACTATCAATGTATGCAGATACCTCCTTCCATTACCTTCGTTATAACTTCCTCCTTTCACAGTTCGGTCTATTTTTACGTCTGGCTCATAGTCCATATGGAGTGGTTCGTGGGTGAATATAAAATTGGTATTCCTGTCGAGTAAAATCTCTTAGAGACATGCAACAGTACATTATAAATTTATAAAAATCGATTTTAATATAAAATCTACCGTGCGCGTTTAAAGATATTCAAGAATTAAAGCTTAACTCCTTCTGGAGGTATCTTAACCAATTGTACGATTGAAGTAAATTTTTTATATTTCGTTCCCATTGACTCTGTCCACATTTGCTGAATTTTGCAGTTTTTTATCTTAAGCCGTTAAAAAACTAAGTTAAAATTGTTGTCTCTATGTGTTGCAAGTACAAAAGTACCCATAGAACGCGAACCGAGGCTTTATTCGTAAAACTGGGTATGAGAAGTACAGAAGTCCATTGTATCAGAATTCAAGGGTCTAGTGCCGGGTTTTTTTTAGTGTTGTACTGTGTTATAGGCATTGATTATTTAGAAAAAAAAAGTCCAGAGTGCTAACCATTACACCAAAGAACATTTAATTTAACATAAAATATTTCATTTATTTGTTCGACACTTTTGTAAAAGGTCTCTACTACATAGTCAGCTCAAAGATAAATTAGGAGGAAATAGGAACTTTTAAAGCCGTGGCGAGGCCATCAAACCTTAAAATATCTGATTTTGGATTTGTGATAACTTCTTTTTAAAATATACTGAGATTTTTAAGCCATGTTTTGAAAAGAACTTGAAATCATATGGAGAAAAGAGCGCTCTTATGCATGAATGAATAAACTTAGATTGCGACATGCGCATGTTTTCCCGTTATAAAACGTCACCGGTGCTTTTCGAAGAGTTGCCACCATATAACGTTTTTTTTATATAAATTAAGGCCATACAATTGACATACAAAACGTGTGATATTCGAGAGTTTCGACAACCCTGTAAAAAATACACAGTTAGATAAAATGAGGTGCACTGTGGTCGGCTGCAGGCAAAATAACAAACAGAAATGTAAGTAATTTGTTATTAAATAAAGATATAAAATGTGTAAAAATATATGTATTTGTAATTGTTTGTCGTTCTAGGTTATCAAAAAATATTAAAAACAATATCTTTCACTAAAATGTTATAAGCAGTCAATAACATTTGACGTTTTATTTAGTTATATGTTGCTATATTTAAATTAAATAAAAATATCTATGAATTTAATGAGATAATTCACAAGCTAAATACTATTAAAAAATAATAGCAAATTTATAAAATTGGCCCCACTGTCACAAGCTTTGCTCTCTTTTTTAAATGGCGCCTCTCTATATTTTCAACCAATAGCAGCACGCGAACCGTGACGTCAGCGGTGCCTGCGCAGTAGATGACCACTTTTGTGCGCGGGATGTCGCAATCTATGTTTATTCATTCATGGCTCTTATGTACATACATACCAGTGATGCCAACTTTTAGAGACAAATCTGTCACTTTTTGAACTGATCCAGCCTTAAAAATTTCAAAATTACCATGTCCTTAAATCTATCACTTATTAACTTCTGCATTTTTTTGCAGATAATATTTTTAATATGCAAAAATTACAAATTGGACAAAGTTTTTACCATCACTTATATTTTATTAAATTGTAGTCGAATAACGTGAAAGGAATCGACTTGTGTCCATCACTAATAAAGACAATTAAAAATGCCGAAAGAACTTTATTATCAAAAATTTCGCGATACGTGGCTAAATCATTCAGATTTTAGAAACTGGATGAGTTCCGATCCAAGTGACCAAAACAAAGCTTACTGCAGATATTGCAAATGCAGCATGATTTCAAAAATTGACAAAATACGCCAACATATGGCCTCAAAAAACACGTGCTGAATGCCAGTTGGGCCGCTTTGAGCTTCCAATCAAAAACTTAACAGGCTTTGGAATGGACAACGCCAATGTGATGGTGGGTTCAAAAGGAGGGGTCTATGCTCAGTTGACGAAGCTGAAGCTAAATTTGATAAAAAATCAAAATAAAATATAGTTAAAATGTCACATTTTTGTGTCCCCTTTTTGTGAGAGGCAGGTGGCATCACTGATGCATACATCAAATAAATTTACGCTTATCGAATAATTTACTATAGAAATTTTATTAATTCATAAATTTGTTTATGTTTCGGTACACACCGAGATTTTTTGTAATTTGAGCTTAAAAATGAAAAAAAATGCCCATTTTGACCCTTTTTAGACAAGTCTTGCGTGGAACCTAAACTTTTGTTTTGACTCTCTAAACTATCCCAAACAATAACCAATTCCAAAGATATACCATTTTTAGTAGTTGTATACAAATTCATAGAAAATCCTATATATTGTTGTGACCCCAAAGTATACAATGGGTATTGTTGAAAATATCCATTGAAATTCTATATAAATTACTAACCTGTTGTACAGTTTTTTCAAGGCATACCTTTGGGCAGTAGACAATTTCGTTATTTTATTATTATCGAGCATATGAATTCAAAAATGGTATATGGTTAGGAACTGTTTTTTTTTAAAGTTATGAAATATAGGGTGTTCCATTTAAAAATTGGAATTTAATTTTGCTATAATCAAAAAACGGCTCGATATTTTTCAAAGGTTGAACATTTATTGGAAAAGTTGGTTCGTGTCATGTATGAAAAACAATTTCGGTCAAATGACTACCACGGCCGACTTGGCAGTAGCCCATTCGATCCACCCAATTTTTGAGAACATTTTCAATTGTTTCGGCAATTATGTCAGCAATAGCAACTCGAATCTCGTTCTTCAACTCATCAATTGTTTCAGGATTGTTTGTCTAACATTTATCCTTGACCGCTCCCTAAAGATAATAGTCTAACGGTGTCAGATCACAGCTTCTTGGGGGCCAAATCACATCTCCATATTTGCTGATTCTTCGATTTTCGAAGATAGGGCGCAGAAGATTGATTGTGGAGTGCGCTGTGTGGCACGTAGCGTCGTCTTCTTGAAACCAAATATCGTCCAAGTCTTCCGCTTCAATTTCCTCGAAGAACCAATCACTTAACATTGCGCGTAGCGCTCACCATTCGCGGACACGGTGACTCCTTCTTCATTTTCAAAGAAAAATGGACCAATGATTCCTCGAGACCAAAATCCGCACCAAACAGTGACACATGGTGGGTGCATTGGCTTCTCGACGACGATCTGCGGATTTTCTGTGCCCCAGATGCGACAATTTTGTTTATTAACATAACCACCGAAATGGAAATGTGCTTCATCCGAAAAGATGATTTTTCGGTCAAATTCGCCATCCTCGGCCAAACGATCTTCCGCCCAATTTGTGAACTGTAGACGATTCGGATGGTCAATTGGCTTTAGCTGCTGCACCAATTGAACTTTGTATGGCTTCATGGCAAGGTCTTTATGCAAAATTCGCATCAAAGAAGTGCGCGAAATGTCCAATTGTTGAGATCGATGGCGAGTTGAGTTGTTTTTAATATTTCCCAACTTTCTTCAAGCAAATAGCTACCCCTTTCGTAAATGTCGAAGTTTTTACTAAATATTAGTCGCTTTCCGAATGACATTTGGCGTTTTTAAAGTCAAATTATGAAAAGTTCAAATTCCAAACACTAGATGGACCACCCTGTAGTACTTTCCGATCCAAATAGACATTTTTTGCAACTTTAAGCTCAAATTACTAAAAATCTCGACGTGATAAACCTTTTCTGAAAACGGATTCGTGTTCCGCACACGAAAATCATCTAGAATCAGCACCAACCCTTCAATATACTGAACCTTGTAGCCTAGTGTTATTTAATGCTAAAAATAAATGTAATTAAAGAAATATTTAAGATAGGTTCTGGCAATGCTGCCCCTACCTTTTTGGAGCTGGCTACGCCTTTGTAAATATGACCAAAAAGTACGTAATATCTACTACAAAACTGTGGGAGATAAGAGCATTTTTTTCAAGTTTCAGGGGAGGCAATGGGCTTGGCATTTTTCGATTTCACAAGCTCATAGAACAACATTGTCGATCCCGAAAATCTGAAAGCCTTTCCCTGTGTAAACAATTCCGAAAATAAATGATATTTCTGATCTGTTCGGTCACATTATTATCGGCTTTTTTTGGGATTCTGTTCCGGTTCGGATTCCAGGGGGTATTCCCTGTATACCAATAATCTTCTTTCCATCTTTTAATAAATCAATGCCAAAAAGGGAATGAAATACTTAGATCATTGAAATGTCCAATTTTATTCTGTCCCTATCACCAGGCCTCACTCGTTGTACAAATCTATGTAATGTTGCTCTCGGGCGAGTTGCAAGTGGTGCCCGTCAGCAACACATGACACTGCAGCAACAATCAATTTTTGTGTGATTCTGTTTTTTTTTTTTGGCCAAAAATCTGTTGCAGACACTTGAGCCAACAGCTCAAACAACTGTGCCATGACAAGTTACAAGAAATGGAATGACTAAAGTAAGAAGAAGACAGAAAGAGAGCGAGCAAGACAGCTGCTGCCACTTGGCGGGCGCAGTTTTTGTTGTTGGGCATCATCTGCTTTTCATCTGGCGCAAGAAATATTGCGGCAGCTGTGCCAGCTGCTTCGTTTTGTCGTTGTTTTTTTTTTTTTTTGGCTGACGCCCCTTTCCCAGAGCAGGCGACTGCCAGTGTGTGTGTGTGTGTGTGTGTGTGTGACAAGGTCAGCCCTGTCTGAGGCTGGAGAGCCAGCCATAAGGCCTGGCAAATTCAATTCAAATGTTTTGCGTTCAACTTAAAAGTGTAGGCGGCCGTTAGCAGGCGACAGGAGGAGAGCAGCAGGGGCAGATACATTTTGGTAGTTTGCCAGCAAATGCCGTCTGCGATTGCACTGGACATGGCCCGTTTTTTTTGTCTCTTCTTTTCAGCTTAGAAAATGTTTAAAACATAAGAGGAGGACAGTTGAGTGTAAGGATTTGAGGGCAGAGCAGGAGTGGAAGGTTAATGGGCAAAACATTTGCAACTTGCCATTTAAGTGAGGAATGTGTGGAAAATGTGAGAAATTTATGAAGAGGAAAACAAAAAGAGTTGGAGTGGAAAGTAGAAAGAATAGCTAACAATTAGATTAGAAGTATAAAATACAAATAGTAGAAATGTTTAAAAGCTTGCTTACTTTTGAATATAAATATTTGGAATGTTTGGAAATGGAAGCTTTAAATTGACGTTAAATGAAAAATGTGAAAACTTTTAAAACTATATCTGCTACAGAACACATTGCTTGCTTTTAAGAATAATATTTGCTATAGAGGACGCTTTCCTTGACGCGAAAAAAACCGGATGTGGTTCACCGGTAGTGTGTTTGGCTGCTTGTGCTGTAAAGTAGGTAAAGCCATGAAAAAGCTTCTCGAACTTTGCCGTTCAGATTCGGCGTTAAACTGTTGGCTCCTTTTTTTTGTGCGAATATTTCTAGCACACACGCCAAGTGATTGAGAGAGGCTCGGCTTGGCCCTTTAGGGCTGTAAAGCCAAGTATTTAAAAAAAACCTCATCTACGACCCTCTTTTCCTTCGAATTCGCTCCTGGATTGGGTCTGCTAATGGCAAGAAGCTTTGCCAGGCCATTAGACATAACAAAATCAACCTCACACAGGTGCACGTACACAGCCATTCCAGGTTCCCGTTCCCGGTTGAGGCCATCAACAACACCTGCCGTCATTCGCAATTTTTAATTGAAAACGGCAGCAAGTTGCAGTCCCTGGGAGCCAGGGAGACATCAACGTCGACACGTGCCAACATGTGTTGCCATTGCCAGTTGCCAGTTGCCTGCTGCTGCTGTTGATTGCCTGGGCAGCCAAGTTGTCTGTTGCTGCGTCACGTGCTGCGAAACCCCAACCAAAATGCTTTTCCAATCAGCTTGGTTTGGCAGCTGGAAAATCTTCAATTGCAGCATGGCCTCGTTATTGGGGGGATTTTCTGAAAATTGCACTCGGGCAGCTGACGACCATCAGCTGGCTCTCAAACTGGGCATAATTGGTTGCCGTTGCCTAAATACAAAATTTTGTGGGCAACATGTGGCCAGGCAAATGTTCATCTCTCTTCGCATGGACATTTTCCAGGCGCAGTTCATATCGGAAATAAAACAGACCATAAAGCCGATTAAGCGCAACACTTTTCGTTCAACTGTGCGTGCGTGTGTTTTTCTCTTTCTCTCGGTATGTGACATGCCATTATCTTATTATGCCTGACACTGACACAGGCAGCGACTCACACGTGCGGCAACTAGTGTAAAAATGTTGATGTTGCCACCGCTTATGTTGTTCTTGTTGCTGTAGCTGCTGCTGCTGCTGTTCTGTGTGTGAGTCTGTGATATGTAATTTAAAATAAAGCCCCGATGCTGCGGCACGTTGGAAACATTCACACACACATACAATCTCATTCATAGTGGAGAGACGAAAACACGGGAAAATAGTTTCTGCGAGGGTTTTTAGAATAGTTTTGAAAGAGTTGTTGAAAAGTTTTAGAACGCAAGAAGTTGGATGACCATTTCCCCTTCGTCTAATGCATTTTTCTTATTAAGGAGGTTTGCTTCTCAGTTACACATTTATATGTTTGATTCCTTTCCAAAGATCCTTTCTATAAACTAACTTATTTTTAAGCCCATTACTTTTCAAACACTTTTCTCAAAATGTGGATAATAATAAAAAACGAGAAAGCCAAGCTAACTTCGTCTGTGCCGAAGTTTTTATACCCTTGCCAATGCTGTTTCTGAAATGTCACAGTTTAAGAACGCTTACATAAAAATCCAACATTTTTGTAACTAAAACCCATTTTCCGACAGATAAATATCAGATTTCGACCAAATTTCGCGAATCTATTTAAAAACATATCAAATCAACTATCGCCGAGTTTAAGAAAGATAAAATTTAAAACAAAAAATTCACTAAGACTCATTTTCCGACCAGCTTTAAGATATAGTCATCCGATTTTGACCAAATTTGGCGAATGTATTTGAAAGCATATAGAATTAGTAATCTGTGAGTTTAAGGACGCTTACATTCAAAACAAAAAAAATTTCTAACTAAGAACCATTTTCTATGGCAACCATAAGATATAGTCACCCGATGTCGATAAACTTTTTTCAAATTAGTTTGAAAGCGCTTAATATTAAGAAACAACGAACTCAAGAACGGATTTACTTGAAAACAAAAAATTTTTTTTTTACTATTACAGCTATAAGATATAGTCATCCGATTATGACCAAAGTTTAAATATCTGTTTGAAATCACAGAATATTAATAATGGACGAGTTTGAGGACGCTAACATTGAAAACAATAAAGTTTTTCTCACTAAGACCCATTTTTTGAACAATGGCAGCTAACTATGGCAGCTATAAGATATGGTCATCCGATCCGAAAGGGTCGGTACCCTTTGCAAGGGTATAATAAAAATCCCACATTATTTGTTTATTTGAAGACAAGCAATTGTCGGCTTGTTTGTGATAGTTACAACGTGTGTATGAATAAATGTTAAGCTACAAATCTACTGCACCGACATCGACTCACATCGATTGGCCGGCGCCGTAGATTTACAAATTCGGTGCAGACAAAAAAGATAAAAGATTACGGGAATTGATGCAGTGGGAGTAATGACACGACAGTAAGTGATAAAGGTCGTTATAGTTATCGCACAGGACTCGGAAAGGATCATGACGGGCATAATTTGATCTGATCACTTGCAAAGACATCGGGCGAAAACTGCGAATTGCTCTGCAGGGTACGTTCCAGTTCAGAAAATTTAGGAGGAGAGACGAATCTACATCACCAACAATCAGCTTATGCAGAAAAACCACACCTGGACTAGTTCCACGGTCTTTTAGAGTAGGCAAGTTCAGAAGTCGTAGCCTATCGATATAAAGAGGCAAACGGCGACCAGCGTCCCAGTTTAAGCCCCTAAGTACGAAGAGAAGAAACTGCTTTTGAATCGACTCCAGTATATCTTGATAGAAACTATATTGTGGTGACCAAATGCTTGAGCAATACTCTAGCCTGGTTATTGATGGATCGTCAAACTCCTTAGACCAACGCCTAATGAAACCCAGCAAACTCTTACCTTTATGACACAGATGTGGTCACATCAGATGTGCTCATTAAAGAAAAACTTGTGATCAAATAATACCCCCAGAATATGAACTATATGAACTATAACTATATAATATGACGTAATACGATCCAGAGCTCTTTGATCAATAAAGTATGTATTCAGAGCAAGTTTAGTGCGGTGAAACGACATGATCTTGCATTTATTATGATTAAGAGAGAGCATATTAACTTTGCACCAAGATTGAAGATAATTAAGGTCAAGTTGAAGACTTTTATACGAATCAAGAGAAGATAGCGTAAGCAACAGCTTAACATCATGGGGAAACATTAAGACTTGAGATGATTTAACAACCTGTGGAAGGTCATTGATAAACAAACCAAAAAGTGAAGGTCCTAGGTGACTACCTAGCGGTACACCAGATTTAATACATACTATCTCGGAAGTTAAATCATTAAATATGACTCGTTTGTTTTCTGTTGGAAAGATAGGAAGATATCCATATTTATAAATTTGGGGGAAAACCCAATCTAGACAATCAATAAAAAGCCTATGCTTGACCGAATCAAATGCTTTACTAAAGTCAGTAAAGATGACATCGGTCTGTAATTGATTAAGAAAGCCACGACTTATTGAATTAAAGCCTTTTAACCAGCTTTTGATAAATTTCTGAAAAACTTCCCAAAGTTTATTTCAAACCTTTAACCGGCATTAAGCCGCTAAGGAACAACTTTTGAACTCTAAAAATAGAGGCAAGCTAACTGCGGCTCGACCGAAGTTTATATACCCTTGCAGCTGGTATAATTTAGGTAAATTAAGGTTTTATATGATTTTCGTCGAACATTCTAAGCAGAGTTATTTCCCAAACTAAGCAATAGATTCCTCCACTACTTTGATCATTTGCTTGCCAGTTTGTTATATGGCAGCTATACGATAAACTCATCAGATTTTTACCAAACTTCCTAAAACTGTGTGGAAACTGATCATATTCATAACTGGAAAGTATAAAGACGCTACCATTGAAAACAAAAAAGTTTTTCTCACTAGAACTACTTTTTCGACAGATCGTTCCAATGGCAGCTATATGCTATAGTCAGCCGATTTCTATCAAACATGGCAGAATTGTGTGGTAGCACATAATATTGCTCGGTAACAAGTTTGGCAGCGATAGCATTGAAAACAAAAAAGTTTTTGCTACCAAGACTTTTTTTCAGACGTTTCTTTTGTATGGCTGCTATACTATATAATTGTCCGATTTTCATAAAACTTGGTGGAACTAAGTGAGAGCATAGAAAACTTATAAATACGAGGTTTCGGGGCGTTTGCTTTGAAAACAAAAGTTTTTCTCACTAAAACTACTTTGTCGACCGATGGTTCCTATGGCACCTATATAGTATAGTCATCCGATCCGGCTGGTTCCGAGAAATGGGCAGCGTATTTGTACCAAAAGGCTTCGTGCAAAGTTTGGTTAAAATAGATTAAAAACTGACGGGAGAGATAGCTTAGAAACAGACGGACGGACGGACAACTCAGCTCGTCATGCTGATCAAGCATTTATATACTTTGTATGGTCGGATATGCTTCGTTATATGCGTTACAGACATCTGGACAATTTTAATATACCCAATGAAATCTCTTTAGTCTTCGCCGATGGCTGCGCCTAGCCAGTCCAGCGAACAGTCGATTAGAATGATACGAACCGCTCCCTTTATCGATTCAAATACCTGTTACCTGAAGTAAGTTGTATGTCAAAAGATCATCAGAATAAACTGTGTGTAAACCGGGTCCAGAACACTTCTTTGTGGAACACCAGCATAGTATAGTACAAAGAAACGAGCGCGCCTCACCCACTTCGGCAGAGAAAGCTCTGTGCTTAAAAAAAGCCTCCAAAGACTCTCAGGGAGGATCGACTTATATATAACCTATCATGCAAAGCTCTACAGAAGTCTTGGCGTACAACTAAAAATAATGCGAAGCAGTATTTCCTTTTCGTTAAGGTAAAGGTGCCCAGCCCAGCTTATGGCCGCTTCGACACCAATACGAATGACGAAAATATTTCTCAAGCAACAACAACAACAACAAAGGAAAACCAGATTATTGCCTGCTGATGTGTGTCTCTGATACACACGAAATCATGCGTCCCCCAACAACAAAATCTACATTGAAGACGACGCAAACACATCTCTGTTGTAGCCTTCGAATTTGCAAGAGACGTAGGAGAGTAAGAGAAGAGTGAACGCATATGAAGTTGTTGTTGTACTACGCTTAGCCTTAAAAAAACAACAACGAATGCGCGACGTGCGCATATGGCCTGGGCACCCTGCTTAAAGGCATCAAGGACATTTACTTGCTTACTTAGACTCAAAAAATCAATTGCCGGAAGCTTTTTCCGAAGAAGACGCTCAAAAGTTTGAGGCAATTTTGAAACCCATGGAAACAGATTTTAAAAGAGCTTTTACTCTTTTCACTTCTAAAATGAATTTCTAACAATTTGCACCGGTGCCGAACCATGTAAATCATTTTTGAAACTGTGGTAACAAAATTGCAGCAGTTGGAATAATTTTGCTCTCATCCTTTTCAATTATCACCTAATTAAGCCACCTCCCATAAAACTTATCCAACCACCCCTAACCAAATGGAACAAAAAAAAACATTTGTAACTCCCATGTGTAATGAAGCAGCTGACGCAGCAAGTTGCAAAAAAGTTTTTAACTGTAAAACACGCACACACACACACTGACACTCAAACAAACACATATGCAAACTGCCTGGTCCTGATCCAGGCACAGGCTGCTGCCGTTACCGCTGCTGCTGTTGTTGCTGCTGCACAGGTGTCGTCGCCAGTAATCTCTCCCAGGCAGCAATGGGCGCCACTTGCGCATAATGACGCACTCACAATGCGGAGTCCGCAGTCCGCAGAGTCCGCAATACAAAGAGTCCGAGGTCCGAGTCGACCGCTTGGCTGTCATTTCCACACACACACACACAAACACACACACACACACACATGAATCGGGATGAGGACCTGGACGTGAACTGGGCAGCTTACAGCAAAAGCACATGCAGCTGTGCTGTGATTTTCCAACCCCCTTTCTGCCTTCTCCCTCGTCGCTTTCTGTTGTTGTTATTACAGTTGGCGCGCCTTTTCGTTAACTCCCTCTGCCATCTGGGCGTCTGTGTGTGTGTTTTTGTTAGCAAAAGGGATAAAAGTATAAAATGCTTTGGTGTCCAGCACATGGCCTCCTGCTCTGCCTCTGTCCCTGCTGCTTCTTTATAAGAATTAAATAAATGTCGTGGATTTTTTTACGATTTTTTCCAGCCTAATTGAAAATTATGCAGCGAAATTTCGGCGCAATTTTTGTTTGTTTAGATTTAATTTGTCATGACGAGATGACGACCAGTAAGACGAATTGCTAATAGTTGCCACGCCCCAAATAGGAAATAACCCATAACCAGTACCATGGGGAAAAAGTCAACAAAAGACCTAAAACATAATCATGAGCGGGACCAAAACAATTTTATGAATGAGTCTGCCAAAAACGATAAATAAAAATTATAATTATTTTATATAGAGAACTGGTCCTATAAGTGATTCAAAGAGTTTAAATTATTATTTCAATGGTCACATCTAGTATTAAGAACTACACAATTTCAATTATAGTAGGGCAGCTACCTAATTGTTAAGCCTTGGCTAATTTATTAAAAAGTTCAACAGTATTTAGCACAATCATACTCGAAACTATTTGTTGTTCGTTCACTACTCCTATTGTTCTTTAACTAAGAAAAACGAGATTTTGTTATGGCTTTCAAAGCTTCTTCCGGCGTTTAGTTTTCATCAAGTCTGAATGGACATCTTGAAGACAAATGGTTGTATATCTTTAAGAAATGATAGCATTACGTTTCTTTAATGTAGCATTTAACTTACCGCTTTCTAAAGTATATACAAAAACCAATTGTACAAGATCGTCGTGAAACTCCGGCAATGCGATTTGACTCTTGTTGGACTTCTTTGTCGCCACAGCGGTACATGCACGGTGGCGTGGAAGCTGTGCGTACCAATAAACCACGATGAAATCACAGCTGGGCATACGGGGACCCGAAAAACTATTGCTCGAGTCGCATCACGATATTACACTGTGCAACACTTAGAAGTTGATCGAGTCGAGACTAAAAAATTCTGAAAGGGTATGATGGTAGTACAAAAACCTTCGCTGGGTTTGGTCTGGTTAGCTGCCGTTTTATTTTTATTGCACTTTGAAGTTTTCAGCTTCTGATTGGGACTTGCAACTCCATACCTCGTAAGCTATTTGGAATTTCGCTTTGACGTCTCAGAGAAAGTTGTTGCTCTTGGCTTGGCTTACAAAACACTTTTAAGTAGCAAGTCAAAAAAGTCCCATCTTTATACTCAAAATTGCATAAATTTCGTAAAATCATTGTTTTCCCTCATTTTGTACTGTTTTTCGAACATTGTCTTGAAAACTGTAACGAATTTGACTAAGCAATGCAGGACAAATACGTAGCTAAGACTTAAATAAATATTCGGTTGGAACATACCAACTTCTTTCGATTGGTCTTTCATATGGTTACGGGCCCTTATGCATGTAGAATTGCAACCAAAACTCGAAAAATGGCAATTTTTGGTAGCCATTGGCTGACACAGTAAAAAATTTCGATTGATTTGTATTAAATCAATAAAGTAGTAAAAAACAACATAGTCTAAAAATTATAATTAAAAAAATTCATTTTTTTCAAGTTTTTATGACAGTTGTACGTGCGGCTTATAACTATGTGAATGAGTAATTAAATGAAGTTGGTTCGTTCTAACGGTTTGTTTATTTTGGGTTAAGTTACAACTTTGTATTATGTTACTTGTCCAAATTGTGTAAAAAAGTGGTAAAAGCTTGGTTTTGTTGAGAAACTTTTGTAATTTTGAGTATAAAGATGTAATTTTTTTGATTTGCTACAAAGAAATGCTTTGTAGGCCAATCCAAGAGCAACAACTTTGCCAAAGATTTAAAAGCAAAATTCAAAATAGTTTTCGAGATATGGAAACTCTCAAGCGAAAAAGTTCAAAGTGCAATAAAAAGAAAACGGCAGCTAATCAGACTAAACCTAGACAGGGTTTTTATACTACCATCATACCCTTTCAGAATATTTGAGAGCCACGGTGAGAGCGTATGTAAGCAAATGCGAAATTTTCCCCAAGATACAAATCTAGCCATCTGCAAGCCGCGGGAAAAATGTTGACACAAATCCCAGATGAGCCGATTTTGTGGGTCCACTGCCAAGGTCGAAGCATGGTAACACTATGCTACTGGTAATGGTAGACAGGTTTTCCAAATGGACTCAGTTGGTGGCTTTACGAAAAGCTACGGCAACAACTTTGCAAAAGTCTTTTCGAGAAAGAATAGTGGCTCCGTTTGGAGTACCAAAAATGCTGATCACCGATAATGGTGCCCAATTGTCGAACAAAATATTTACAAAATTTGTCGAAAAATTGGGAGTGCGCCACCAATACACAGCGCCACAGGAAAATCCCATGTGAAGACCATGGTGGCACAGTTCAGGAACAAAGGATGTGGGATGAAGCCTTGCCTAAAGTAATGTTGCCTGTTAATACCAGTGTGGTCGAATCCACAGGGTACTGCACAAAATGCCAACAAGCTAAAGGAAATCTTTGAGCTTGTGCGCCGGAATCTGGAGCGCGCTGCACAGGATCAGGCTCGACACTACAATTTGCGACGACGGGCCTGGAAACCATCGATATGTGATTTGGTCTGGGCTAAGGAGCATCACCTATCAAAGGCCGCAGATGGTTTCGCGGCAAAACTGGCACCGAGGTTTGGAGGTTTAGCATTACTTGAATCGGAATTTCCAGATTCTGGAAATTATTGCAATGTAAGTAATTATATCCTAAATATAATCCTAGTGTGAGAAAGTGTGAGAGAGATATCCATCTTAACCACATTGCAGACATAACCAAAGACATTGCATATAACTAGATGGCGCATTAAGACTAAGTGAATAAAATAATATTTGCTAATTTTATGTGATTAAAGACAAAATTTGGTGAACTTATTTTTTATATTTCAGTTTTCAATTTGTGCTTTTGAACTTATGAACAAATGGTTTGCAGGCTTATACTGAGGTTGTAGCTTATACTGCTCGGTTTCACCTCGCCAGTAATCTGTAAATTACGGGAGCCGGACAGTCGACGTACCAAAACAGACCACGTCAGAAACCGGTGGCCAGCGTAGGGTTAAGAAGCGACGAAAATAGTCAGCTTAAAAGAGTAAGAGAGACAGGGCATACGCGGGCAAGTGCGAGCGAGACCCCCGTTAGTCCTCCGCCTGTTTGCTATGCAAAAGTGAATTTCTGACAGCCAGCTACGGCGGCAGCGGCCAGGTTCAAGGGTAAATTAGGAAGCGAGGCAGAGCCAGTGTGATAACTGGCGAGGCAGGCAGAAGTGGAAATAGGCGGCGGTTGCCCAATAGGTCTGAGTGCTTGCTCGGTTGAGGGCCAAGAACGGGGTGCCATTCCAAAACAGGAGCTCGGCCAGAACTCACCAGAGGAGCAGGAAACCCAAGCGGCCACTCCAGCGAAGTCGGCGGGAGGACGTGTTGGTCCTCGACGGTGACCACGCTTCCCTCGGCGAGACGTCGTGGTCCACGTCGGAATGCACCACGCAACGGGCGAAGCATAAGACAGGCAGGCGGCCATACGACCGAAGGCTGCAGTGCCAAGCGACTCGTCGAGCGATTGGTCCAGCGATGAGTCCAGCGGCGAGTCGGCCGTAGGGGAGTTACGGCTGCGTCCGGAGGAGGTAGCGGACGCGGCCACGTATGGGGCAGTCCGTCCACCACCACGTATCGATCCCGACGTGATCGAGATTTCGGACAACGAGGAGGAGCAACCGAGGGCTCAGTTTGCGGAGGAAGAGCCGGTGGTAAGCCGCATCAAACGCTCCGTGTTTCGGGGCGACCGCTGGGAGCATCAGGCCGCTCTGGTGCTCACATGGCGAGAGGCAGTGGTGGTACCAGACGCGGGGTCCGGGGTTCTCATTGAGGGAGATACCTTCAAGACCCCCTAGGCTGGTGTCCATCTGCGTGGATCCAGAGCGTGGGCCAACCACAACAACAGCTAAATACTCCTGCACAGCAACATCAGCAGGCACCGACATGCCCAGAAAAGGGCGGGGAGCAGCAGCAACCGGGCAGGAGTTCCATTTATTTGCGGCAGCAGTTCTGTCCAGGCGAGGGGACAAGGCCGGTACCGTGGCCGCCCCTGCGTAGGCAGCACTCCACTGGGGAGGTGCGCAGCGGTCCAACGGAGCAGCCGCAGAGGTGGGAGGAGACCGAGCCTTGTAGGCCGTCCAAGTGGCAGATGGTAGCGGTGGCAGAATGGCCAGAGGAACTGAAGGCGGCCGTGGAGCTGCCAAGATTTCGGGGCGGTGGTCCAAGGCGCGCCCACATTCTGGTGCTGACCACTGGATGCGATTTGGGTTTCGCGAGGAAAAGCCGTAAGAGGAGACAGCGGACGGCAGGCGGTGAAGGGAGAAGAACACAGAGAAGACAATGAAGTTCAAATAATGACACATTGAAGAGAGGAACGACGACTTACCAATTTGTGTGGGGGGGAGGGGGGAGTTGCAGGAACACGTCAGGGAGTTGGGGTAGCAGTGGGGAAAGGGCGATGGGCGGTAAAGACATTACAATTTTTAAATTTTTCGCGGGTGACGCGAACTTATTGGATTTGATTTTTTTGGGAGAAATGGCTGCCTGATAGTAGGGATGGAAGTTAAGGCCGCGTGACAATGCCAAGATCACGGGAGGAGTCACACTGTTCGTGAATAAGGGGAATGGGGAAAAGTGGGAAATTTTGTGAGAATGGGGAAATATAACAGGGGGAATTTTGGGGAACCGGAAACTTTAAGAAACGAGTGGGAAAAGGATATTATGAAATTCAACGGAAATTTGAATTTAAAGGGGGTGAGACGGACAGCGAAGGAAAGGTGAAACAATATTTTTTCACACAATTTAGCTAGGTAAAATGTAGTTATACGGTTAAAGGGTACTTTTAAGATTATATGTAAGATTTTTTGTGAAACTATATTACATATGTAGTTGTGGAGTATGCTTCAAAATGTTGGCCGTATATGGTTAAGATTTGCGGCGAATTGGCGGCAGGAGCTGAAGGGCAAGGTACAGGAGCAGACGGCGTCCAGTGGCAGCGCTCAGCAGAGCGCAACGGGGAAACCGAGTAACAACCCGAGTGAGTGAAGCAGAGGAACATCGAGGGAGAGCCTCCTTTTTTGGGGAGCCAAGGATCGTCGAGGGAGAAAGGCAGAGTGAGTGCGAAGGAAAATGTAGTTCAAACCGTCGGCGTAACTGAGCGATCTTAGCCAGTGGGCCTGACGAAATGGTGGTGCCAGCGAGAAAATTAAGCCTCCTGCCAGGAGAACCCCAGCGGATTTCAAGACAGTAGCTGTGTGGTAAAAACGAAGGCAGGCGAGCTTTTGCGAACGGCAAGCGTGTCCGGGCGAATTGTGGTGCCAGCGGTGTCTGAGACATAGTAACTTACAACAGCTCCGCAAAATAAATTTGTTGGATCGAGCCACGACTGCCCTGAGCGCAAGCCAGCTGAAATAATAGGTTCGTTACAAGACCTGTCCGATAAACGAAAACTTTTTTTTTCTATTTTTACGTTTTGAAATTGTTTATAAAATTAAGAAAAATATTTTTGTGCAAATCTGACTATAACGTTTTGGAGGGCATGTCGAGATCTAATTTCGGGCTTTTTTTATTGAAATCAATAATGGTGAGTTTTAAACCGTTTGGTTTATAAAAGAAGGACCCATATTTACATAGGTATTCAAAGTTATTATAGCACCTGCCTGTAGATATGGGATCCAAGTATATGGAATAGCTGCAAAATAACATCTGAGAAAGATCTGTGTCCTCCAGTCGAGGTGTCTGCGTAGACTATCGGGAGCAAGACATTTGGAGTGTGACCTCAGTGTGCCCAAGATTGGTGACGTAATCAAAAGACAGCCATGTGATTACGTGGAGAGACTCAGAATTCACCCCAACACACTAGCCAAAAGACTCCTGCGCAGACGAAAGAAAGCAGGAAGTAGAGAAAGAAGACTCCACAAAAAACTTTTTCCTAGGGAACTCCCTAAGAGACAAATATACTAACGTAGCAACTACCTCCCCTTCAATAAACTTGACACCATCAATACACTGAACATATTTTATAACATCACAAATTAACTCTGCCATTATCAGACCCATAACAGTTGCAATCAAACTTACATAAAAAGGATAAGTTATGAGGATGTCTACACAATCTAAATTTTGTTGCCATTAATTAAGAAGACAGAATTAGGTCTGAAGAGCAGCCAGAGGCAGCTCAAGATCTGCCAATGCATCCTGAAAAATGCACTGCTTGGTGCGCTTTGTGGGTCAGCGGTGTCATTGGACCGTACTTTTTCAAAAATAAATAAAAACTTAACCTTACAGTCAATGGAGCAAAGTTCCGTGCGATGTTTCCGTACTTTATTTGCCCAAAATGAAAAATTTAACTTGGTTGACATGTGGTTTCAACAAGACGGTGCCACATGACACACGCCACGCGAAACCATGGACCAATTAAGAGGCGAATTTGGCGAGCAATTAATCTCACGCTTTGGACCAGTCCATTGGCCGCCATGAACATGTGATTTGACCCAACTAGACTATTTTCAGCCACAATTGCAGCCCTGAAAGACTGTATTACAGCTGCCGTTGGTAGGATTCTGGCCAAAATGCTGGAAAAATGATGCCAAAATTGCAAGAAAACTGCTTAAATCATGTTGGAAAGCAAAGGTGAAGACCACTTAATGAGTCTTTAAGCCCTATTCATTGAGTTAGCTATATTAGTGTGAGGGCTTTGCACTTTTCATCGCATACAAATTTAGTGGGAAGCTTGCATTTAAGGAACGTGTTTTATTTAGAACTTGTCCTTCCCTCTTCTAGTGCCACGAACATTGACTTTGATTCCAATTCATAAATTGATTTAATTTCAATTTGCCGGCCCCACAGTGCCACTCAGTTTAAATAATTACTTTTTCTTTTAGCAATTTGGCCTGCAGCCGTCGCCAGCGTCTCCATCTCCGTTTCCATGGTCTCTCGTCGTCGTCGTCGTCGTCATCGTCAGCTGCCCCAAGTTTTGTGGGAAAAACTTCTGCGGGCGACATTTTCCATTTTGCTGAAGCTGAAGCTGTGAGGCGCTCTTTGAAGTGCCAGCCTTTGTGCGGCGGGTGCGGCGGTTGGGGGGTGGTAAGGAGGGGGAGGGCCCTTCTGCCGACGACAGGCGACAGCTGCTTGAGCGACAACGACACGGCTGCTTTTGACATTTGATTCATTCGTCATAGCCAGGAGAGCAGCTGCCAGCCCAAGCTTCAAGCTATTAAGTGAGTCAGGCCCGAGGCGCCGTCCTCTCACCTGCCGCCGCTCCTCCAAAAAAAATAAACACTTGTTGTCACGCATGTTTTGCTATTGTTAGTTTTCTTGGCCAGTTTTGCAAACTCCCACCAGCTACCCGAAAGAAAAAAACACAAAACAGTTGACAAGTGTTATGCCTGCCATATGCTGGGTGGGATTAGAGAATGGGGAATTGGGATCGAGAGTCTGGGTCGACGCGTCATTAGTCGCTTCGGCACTTTGGCAAATGGCAGCTGCTGTGTCAAGTGTTTGTTTTTAATAGAATTTCATTTGCAGCCGCATTGCTAAGCGGGCGGGCGAGTGTGTGCGTGTAATTCACTCTGATGCGAAACAGCTGCCCAAACGGCGGGTGGGGACGATGGCGATTGAGTTTAAACATTGCCACAAAATTTTACACCTCTTAGCCAAAATAAACCGCAAACGGTTTTGATCGAAAGCATGAATGAAAATGAACAGGTTTCCATCCCACCCCCTGCCTTTTTTCTTTGAGCAGTTTTTTGTTTATGCAGCAGGGCAAGCTGCACAAACTCCCACAGACCGCACAGGTATTTACATATTTTAGTGATAAAAATCAACAAACGAAAAAAAAAGTTTCCCGGACATGAACATGTGCGTGGTAATGGAGGGCAGTGCAGAGGGAAGGAGGCATGAGCGAGAGTGGGGTAAAGGGCTGATAATGGAAATGCAATTTGTGCCTGAGTCAATTAGCACAAATTTTCTGCCAAAGATTCTTTTTTTCTCAATGAAAACCACTCAAAAGTAATTTCAAATTATGAACAGGTGTCCACAGTTTGTGTGTGTTTTTTTTCGGCAATTTACAGCTGTCAGTTTATGGATTTTGTTTTTCAACTAAAAAAATGCAGAGAATTTGGAAACTATTTTGGAAATTTGTTTCAAAGAAAATAAATGACAAGTTTTGTTTATTGGCTGGGGAATCAACTTGAAACTGAGAAACTTTTATAATACTTTCTGAATAAATGCGTGTAAATGGGACCAGGAATTCCATTTCATTTTTATTTTCTGTTTTTTTTTTTAAGTTTGGCGGGTTCTTAAATTCTTAATATTTTATTACCATCATGAGGCAGTAAATAATTAATATGTGAAGCATTTTTGATCCGGTTTTGAACCAGGGAAATATATATTTCATCCTTACCAACCAACTTACCTAGTTTTAAGTTCATACACAGAAAGAAAAATCCTAGATATCCGAGCTGAAATAAATCCCAAACGATGTCAGAAGTCGGACAAGCCCGGATTTTCTCAAACCAAGTACGAGAAGGATTGATTTGAGTACGGAATTTTCAATCCCGGAATTCTTGTCTTGATCCCGACTTTAGCTCACACTGGATTGATTTCATCTGGGTTACTCGAGCTCGAATTGATCTCTCAGTCGGATCCAATCAAGATGGTCCAATATTGATTTAAGCTCGATATTCGTACTTGATTTGATCTCGAAGTGTGCTTGGTGCCAGTGTACCCGAGATTAAATTGAGCTTGATACTCGAACTTCATCCAATCCGAAAAATGATTGCATCAAAAATTACATGAGATTGACTTTAGCTCGATGTTTAAACTCATTTTGAACCCAAAAAAAGCAACTCGCCAGAACTCCATGCTACTTTTTTAACGACATTTTTGATTATCAAACCAGCAAGTTCTAGCCGGTTTGAGGTCATTAGTTTGCATACAACTGTAAAAACAGGACACAAACAACATTACAATGGAGGCTGGTCGCTATTAAAGTCTCTCAACTGCAATTCAGCAGCTACCTTTTCATGCTGGAAGTGCTATAACTGGTAGGGAATTCCAAGGCAACGGCTAGCGCAAAAAACCCACACCACCAATAATCTCGAGTCAGGATCATTTGATTTTCAAGTAAGATCCAAGCCTTTTAAGATTGTTCCAATCCTTTCGTGCTTGATTCAAGTGAATCTAGTACGACTCGTGCTTGAAATTTCAATCCCAAGATCGAGATCAAATCAATTTTTTTGGACTTGATTTCATTTCAAACCTTCTTCGAACCGGTTCCTTAGACTTGGCACAGTACAGATTTCTTTCTGGATTTGAGATTTTAAATGATAATTCCCATTCCCTAAGCGTTATTCGTTTCGACCTTAATCTCTGCTTTCTACAAAAACTTTTGCAGCAATTTTGCGTAGTTTTTACTTTCAAAATTAGTTTCCAAAAAGTTGCCGCTTATTTACTTAGTAATTGTTTGGCAGCAAATTGATTTTCACCTCATTTGGCCCCTTCAGCCCCTGTACCGCCATCCAAGTCAACAGCTTAATGAGTCCCCCCAGCTGCAGCTGCTGAGCTTCCTTTGCTGCTTTTGTATTCGGTTTGTGGGCGCGCCCAATTTGCATGTCAGACAACCATTTAATCAAATTGAAATCAAATAATTTGAAAACATAATGTGAGAACTTTGTCACTTGATGTTTTTGTTTTGTGCCTGGGAACCTGCGCAACCTACCCAGCTGGGGAGGTTCCACCCATCGCCAAGTTTTAAAATTGTTTATTAACTTATTTTCCTCAACTATTTGTTCCCCTTTCCCAATTTAGATGGCGCTCGATGGCAAAGCAATAATTAAGGAGGAGATAACCGACAAGGACGCATATGACGCGGCCGCAGCGGCAGCAGGAGCCGCTTTGGCGGTGGCCACAGCGACAGCAACAGCTGGCCAAGTGCCACCTGCCTCGTCATCGTCAGCGTCAGTGGTTACGGCAGCAGCAGCAGCAGCGGCGGCGGCAGCTAACAGCAACAACAACACATCAGCAGCAGTAGCAGCCAGTGCAATTAGTCGAAGGCTTAAAGGTGAGTTTGAAGTATACTTTAAGGCGTTCAATGGGTAAAGTGCAGCCAGGCAAAAGCTCAACGATTGATGGTGTGAACGCAAGCAGCTGTGTGTGTGTGTGTTTGTGTATGAAAAGAACAAAACGAAGAAC
Source organism: Lordiphosa magnipectinata (assembly GCA_037044535.1). Lineage (NCBI taxonomy): Eukaryota > Metazoa > Arthropoda > Insecta > Diptera > Drosophilidae > Lordiphosa > Lordiphosa magnipectinata. Next base: position 231,529 of record JBAMBO010001051.1, read on the forward strand.
AGAAACGAAGGGCAGGAAAAGCCTGCTTTAAGCTTGCACCAAAGGGAGGAAATAGCCTTTAACTTATCACGCAGACTATTATTTTTCTAGGCCTTATACAGACAAACTTATGGAAATTTAGCTACAGGAGTTGCGGCTCCCAAAAAAACCCTCCCTACTCCTTAAAACTATGTTGTTTCAATTAGAAAGAGGTTTGCTTAAACCATGTCTTGATTTCAGTTCCATTTAATGGAACTCGTAAGTTCACAAAATCCTTACTTCATTTCTTCCCTGCGATTCGACACTCACTTTTTATTAAAACCTATTGAAAACAATCAATCCATTCTTTCAAAACGTATTTTATTGTTTGGATATGGCTTACCGTAATGCCGTTGAAGGTTAATCTGGGTTTTATGCATCTCTAATATACATTTTGTAAAATTCCATTAGGCAAATGCCCTATTTCGATCTTTTGGTAGGAGCTCTGAAGCATTAATATTGAAGGTCGATTACCCCAGGCAACAAGGTCCAGTATATTGTGGTGATTCTAGGTAATTTTCGTGTGCTAAACACGAATCTGTTTTCAGAAATGGTCCATCACGTCGAGATTTTTAGAAATTTTAGCTTAAAGTTGCAAAGAATTTTGTTTACCCTTTTTTGACGCATTTTGTGGGGAACCTATTTTTTTGCTTTGACTTGTTTTTATTAATATCGTAAATTACTATTTCTTAGCTTTAAAATAAAATATCCCAAAGAACTGTACGATTTTTTTTAACGAAGATGTACCAATGGTACCAAAAAAAAAATAATAAAATAACAAAATTGTCTACTGCCCAAAGATATGCATTGAAAAACAGCACAACAGGCTAGTAATTTGTGTAAAATTTCAATGAAAATTTTCAACACGATTTTTCGATTTTTTGTGAACACGTATACAATACTAAAGATGGTATATGGGCATTTCCACAGAAAAGTCCACCGAGACCAAAAAATGAAAAGTACTTAAAAACACTATTTTTATACCCGTTACTCGTAGAGTAAAAGAGTATATTAAAGTCGTGCAAATGTATGTAACAGGCAGAAGGAATCACTTCCGACCATATGAAGTATATATATTCTTGATCAGCATCAACAGCCGAGTCGATATAGCAATGTCCGTCTGTCCGTCCGTCCGTCCGTCCGTCCGTCTTAGAGGTGGGCGCGGGCCGGGCTTTTTTTCGTGGCCCGCGGGCTTACACAGGCCCGGAGCGGGCCCGGGCCTTAAAATTAAGATTCGTGCGGGCTTCGTGCGGGCCCCGGGCCTTAGCAAAAAGGCCCGGCCCGTAAAAGCCCGAAACAGGCCCGAAAACAATTTTGATTTGTTCGCGCTATTTTTGTTTATGCTCGAATTAGAACCGCCAATTATCGCATTTTAATTGTTTATCGATACTACTATCGATTTGCTTATACATATTTTTATTGTTTGAACACGGTTTCTTCCGGCAATCGCTCATTTGGTTGGGCTTTTCTTGAACCCTCCTTATAGAAAGATGAATTTCCTCTCAGAGGAAAAAAGAGATAATGTGTTAGCTACGGTAAAAGCAATGCTCTCCGAATTTATAGTTGATCATGAATATAGTAGCTTTGATGACATAACTAATAACATAAGCCCCAATAATTCCGAAAATGGAATGTTTGCTGAATTTTTAGACTTAAGTTATATAAAAAAACGAAAAGTTGAGATAAACGCTATCGACATAGAGCTTGACAAATATTTGGCCTATCCAGCAGCTCCTGGCACACATATTTTAGAATTCTGGAAAAATGCAAGGGACTTAAAAATACCTTCCCAAATTAGCGCTGACCATTCTGGCTATTCCCGCCAGTTCGTCTACGAGCGAAAGGCTTTTTTCAACATCGGGCCATGTTTTAAATGAAAAACGCACTAGGCTAAAAAGCACAAATTTAGAAAAAATTTTATTTTTAAATAAAAATATGACATACAGCCATGCTCCCATTTTCGCATTCGCAAAACTTTTACGATTTCAAACCGGTTTCTGTACCAAATTTGTACTCTAAATCGCAAAATTTTTACGAAAGCGAAAATGGGAGCATGGCTGATAGTTTGTTTTTTATTAAATACATAACAATATTCATGAATGTAAGAATGTAATGTAATAAATATGTACTTATATATATCTATAAATTGCATGTCTTTTAAATTTCCTTATATGTGTAAATAAGTTTCGTGCCGGGCCGTGCCGGGCCCGGGCCTTGGTGAAAAAGTTTCGTGTTGGGCCGGGCCGGGCCTCTCAAAAAAGAGTTCGTGTTCGTGCGGGCCCGGGCCTCAAAATACAGGCCCGCCGCCCACCTCTAGTCCGTCTGTCTGTATGAACACCTAGATCTAAGAGACTAGAAGAGCTAGAGCAACCAAATTTGAAATGTAGACTCCTATTGTCTGCACGCAGATCAAGTTTATTTCAAATTTTTGCCATGCCCACCCCCGCCCCCAAAATAAAAAATGTTGATTAACTCCCACAATTTTTGAGATATCGATCTCAAATTTAAAACTTACATTTAAATTCGCAACATCTATGAGCCCTGAAGATCGGATGATAAATAGCCGAGTTAAAAACTACTTTCCGGCTGTCCCACCTCAGGCACACAGGAAAACTATTAAGCAATTCTTTCCATGAGTAACGGGTATATCGAAGTCGGTTGGAGCCGACTTTAACTTACGCTCTCGTTTATCATATTTTCATGGGGAAATAATCAAAATGAACTAATATGAGCCAATTTTAAATATATTCATAACCCATTTCGAGATTTTCGAATGCAAAGTCGCGCAAACGCCATATTTCTCATTTGGATACGTTTTGTTGTCGTAAAAAATGTCTTTAGATTGCATTGATTTTTGCTCTCTGAACTATTTCTAAGGGTACAAAGAGTTACAAAACAATGCAGAAGACACCATAAGAAACTATATGATTGCAATTAACTGTAAGTTTCTGCTTTATATTATAACAAAATCAACATAAATATAATGGGGAAATTTAAGTAACGTAACGTCAGGTAACGTCAAGTCAGATACTTATGCAAACAAACAAAAATTGGGTAAACATTTTTGAATAAGATAACCTGGAAAATAAACTTGTATTATTTCAAATCATATTAAAAAAAATTTTATACAAAAAACTTTGCCCAATTCGCAGAGTTTTGCATTTTTCTAAAACAAGTCAAAACCCACTTCCGTTTTATGAGCCAACGTCACGCCAGCATGTATGTTTGCTTATATCTTTAACTCCTTATGATCGATTGAAGTCATTGTTTTGGCTGATTGTAGTGCTACTTAGTTGCTACCCAAATATAGAACAATCTTTTTAAAAATTCAAGATTTTCATATTTTTTAAAAACATCTTTTCGTACGAACGTAACGTCACGTCAGCTTGGAAATGCCCATATCTTCATTGAAAAAAATCGTAGAAATGTTTGGGATCGTTTATTTCAAAATTCAGGAGTAGTACTTTGATCTATTATTAAAGAGTGTCAAAACCAAAATATAGGTTCCCCACAAAACGTGTCTAAAGAGGGTCAAAATAGGGATTTTTGCAACTTTAAGCTCAAATTTCTAAAAATCTCGACGTGATGTACCATTTCTGAAAACAGATTCGTGTTCAGCACACGAAAATCATCTAGAATTACCACCATCCCTTCTATATACTGCTAAAGGTCGAATATTATTGCCATTATATAAGGTTGTCAAAAAAGTCTTGCGGTATTTCCGCAAGCTTGTCTTTGCAAGCGCGTAGTTCTAGTTGTATTCGTCGCATCGGTTCACGCTAGAGCTTTTTGGAAAGCTCTTTTCACGCGCTAACACGTGTTTGATTTATTGTTGTTTGTTTTCAGTCGTTAGTGAGTTATAGCGTCGCAAACAATGGAGCAAAATAAAGAGAAAATACGGCATATTTTACAGTACTACTACGATAAAGGCAAAAATGCATCTCATGCTGCCAATAAAATTTGTGCAGTTTATGAACCCGATACAGTTTCCATTTCCACCGCACAACGATGGTTTCAACGTTTTCGTTCTGGTGCAATGGTGATCGAAGATGCGCCACGGTCCGGAAGGCCTGTCGTCGAAAATTGCGATAAAATCGCTGAATTGATCGAAAGAGACCGGCATAGTAGCAGCAGTAGCATCGGCCAAGAGCTGGGCTTGAGTCATCAAACCGCTATAAACCATTTGAAGAAGCTTGGATTCAAAAAGAATCTCGATGTATGGGTGCCTCACGACTTGCCGCAAAGAAACATTTTTGCCCGTATGGATGCATGCGAATCGCTTCTGAATCGCAACAAAATCGACCCGTTTTTGAAGCGGATGGTGACTGGCGATGAAAAGTGGGTCACTTACGACAACGTGAAGCGCAAACGGTCGTGGTCGAAAAGCGGTGAAGCTGCCCAGACGGTGGCCAAGCCTGGGTTGACGGCCAGGAAGGTTCTTCTGTGTGTTTGGTGGGATTGGCAGGGAATCATCCACTATGAGCTGCTCCCCTATGGCCAAACGCTCAATTCGGACCTGTACTGCCAACAACTGGACCACTTGAATGCAGCACTCATGCAGAAGAGGCCATCTTTGATCAACAGAGGCCGAATTGTCTTCCTTCAGGACAACGCCAGGATGCACACATCTTTGGTGACGCGCCAGAAGCTCCGGGAGCTCGGATGGGAGGTTCTTTTGCATCCACCGTATAGTCCGGATCTCGCACCAAGTGATTACCACCTATTTCTGTCCATGGCGAACGAGCTTGGTAGTCGGAAGTTGGCCACAAGAGAGTCCTGTGAAAATTGGCTCTCCGAGTTTTTTGCCAATAGGGAAGCGAGCTTCTATAAGAGGGGCATTATGAAGTTGGCATCTCGTTGGGAACTCGTCATCGAACAAAACGGCGCATATTTGACTTAAATCGCATTATTATAACCAATTTTATGAACAATTGAAAATTCAATAAAAATACCGCAAGACTTTTTTGACAACCTTATATATATTTATCAAATCAAACGGAAAATGAATACAAGCGACTTATTTGTATTATTATCCACGATGGTTCAAAATGGATCAGCAACCTTTGATTTTGTCCTCTTGAAGACCTACAATGGGTGCAAAGTTCATTCTTGAAATACTACACAACACTTTCTTGCCTGTACTTTGAGTCGTAATCACAAATGGTGAAAATGATTATGACAACTAAAACTCTGACAAAACACTCGTAAATTATATTGCCTTCAAGAGTTTCTCGTAGTTAAATCTGATAAAAACGATTTGGAAAAGGAATCATCTGGTGCTAAGTTTGTGGCAGCATACATTTTGGTTACGTAAGTTGGTTAAAAGTATCATAAACGGCAGTCAAAAGCCCGACTCGTAGAGCTTTGGCGAATATTCCGCGAATCTTTATTTGAAGCTCGTTTGTTCGCAAAATTCAAATTTCTTAATACGTTAGTGAATATTTATCGAATATTTGATTGAAGCTCGAATATTTGGGCCGAACCAATGCTCGAACCAAAACCTTTGGCTAAAAACCTCAAAACCCACATTTTCAAATATTAACCATCTGTAAATTTTGGTTCGAACCGCCTAACCGGATCTCTTCAAAAATGTTTTGGATTTGCAGTCTAGGTTTATTTTGTTGTTATTGTGGCGATAGTTTAGCACGATAGTCGAACGATGGGCAAAAAAGGTCAGCTGAATCCAAACAAAACCCAACTTTTTGTCACCCATACCATTTGAATGGTGAAAAACTGCTTCTTGCCCTTCAAGCTACGTACTGAGACAGCGGAATTGACAGCGGGGGTCAGCGTACAGTCCAGTGTACCACCCTTCAACAGAAAAATACCACCAAATGTGAAACGGTCACACTAAATTGTCACCTCTGTTTTGCTTGTATTTAAATTTTGTTAATTGTTTTTATACCCGTTACTCGTAGAGTAAAAGGGTATACTAAAGTTGTGCAAATGTATGTAACAGGCAGAAGGAATCATTTCCGACCATATAAAGTATATATATTCTTGATCAGCATCAACAGCCGAGTTGATATAGCCATGTCCGTCTGTCCGTCTGTCTGTATGAACACCTAGATCTCAGAGACTAGAAGAGCTAGAGCAACCAAATTTGAAATCTAGTCTCCTATTGTCTGTACGCAGATCAAGGTTATTTCAAATTTTTGCCACGCCCACCCCCCCCCCCCCCCCCCACAATAAAATGTTGAATAACTCCCACAATTTTTAAGATATCGATTGAAATTTAAAACGTACATTCATATTCGCAATATCTATAAGCCTATAAATTTTTATCAAGATCGGATGATAAATAGCCGAGTAAAAAATGTTGCATACTTTTCGGCTGTCCCACCTCAGGCACACAGGAAGGCTATTAAACATTTGTTTTCATGAGTAAGAGGTATATCGAAGTCGGCTTTAACTTACGCTCTCGTTATACACTTGAAAAGTGTATTAAAAAGTGTATTTTGTCCAGAAGTTTGCAACGCATAGAAGAAATCATCTCCGACCACATAAAGTATATATATTCTTGACGATCTAAGTCGATTGAGCTTTGTCCGTCCGTCTGTCTGTCAGTCTGTCTGTTTCTACGCAAACTAGTCTCTCAGTTTTAAAGCTATCAAGCTGAAATTTTCCACAGAGTCTTCTTTTTGCTGCACGCTGCTCTTTTGTCGGAACCGACCGGGTCCGACGACTACATATTTTAGCTGCCATAGGAACCATCCTTCGGAAAATGGGTCTTACTGAGAAAAACTTTTTCGTTTTGTTATGTTAGCGTTCCCAAGATCGGCCATTACTAATATTATATGCATTCAAACTGATTTGCTAAATATGGTCAAAATCGGATGACTATATTTTAAAGCTGCCATAGGAACCATCGGTCGGAAAATATGTCCTAGTAAGAAAATTGTTTTTGTTTTCAATGTTAGCGTCCCCAGGCTTGCCCATCATTTTTCGGTTATTTTTTTTGCTCATAACTTGAGTATCGTTCATCCGATCTTTATTATTTCAACAGCAAATCGATAAATAATTTTGATTACTATATATCTCCAGAAGGTACAACCATCTATTATCAAAACTGTGAGAGATATGACGTTTTTTCCAAATTGCGGGGGCGGGAGGGGGCGTGGCAAAAATGAAAAATAAGCTTGATCTGCCTGCAAGTATAAGAAGTATATGTCCGATACATGTGAAATCTCTACCTCTTACCATCTCTGAGATCTGTGCTTTCATACAGACGGACAGACAGACGGACAGACGGACATGTCTATTTCGACTCGGCTGTTGATGCTGATCAAGAATATAAATACTTTGTGTGGTCTGAGATGCTTCCTTCTATGCGTTACAAACATCTGGACAATTTTAATATAATATAGATAATTTCGAGTAAGAAAATCAAACAATTATGATGGGTAGCACTTCACACATTTTTTTTTTATTTTTGGCACCTTGTGTGGCTTCTTACTTAAATTGATGAGATGTATACAAACTTTGGGGGTACAGAGTATATTATAGTCGGCCTTGACCGACTATCTTACTTGCTTAAAAATGCGTATTGAGTTATACGATTTAAAGCTATACGTATTACGTATAGCCATACGTATGCGTCTACGTTTTTGGTACGTTTTGCAGTTCTCTGTACAGAATCTCAAATGATAAATAATTTATTGATTCCAGACGGACTTTTAGAAATTCCCTTTAAAATGTAGAAAATCGCTCATTTTACCCCGATTTTGGTTTATTCTAATCATGAAGAAAATAATCCAAATTTAATTTTCGGTGCAGATTTTGTTGGTTTGGGTTTCTTTGTTCCATACATTTCAAGTCCCTAGCTTTTATCATCTCTGGTCGTTCGCCTATTCCTCTTCATGCTGATCAAAAATATATATTTAATAGGGGTTCGTTAACAACTCCTTTTACCATCAGCAAGTGTAGGTATACACAGCATAGTGTGAATAAAACACTCTTTATTTCTATAAGAGCCTGTTTCGTTCATTCTTTGGATGTTGATTGGATAACGTAACTACAAATTTCTGTGCAACCTCAAAGCCCCTATCAACTCATGAAGCATTCCTTTGGGTTGCCTGTACATATTTTTGTATGGGTTTTCCCTGTGATTTCAAACCGCAGTGCACAGGAAAGCATTTTGCTAGCTGTGATGTCTCTGTCTGCTTTAAAAAAGAAGCAACACAAAAAGTAGAAACGCTGCTGGGTTGGTTCCCAGCAGCCCGCAGGCATTCAGTCAAGCAGGCGAAAAGCATAGCCCGCTTTTAGGGGGCGGCTGCTCTCTGTTTTGTGAGTGTGTGTGTGTGTGTGTGGCCGTGCTGCTTTGCTTTGATTGCCATTGTTGTTGCTGTTGTTGGGGTGCGTACCTGCGGCAATTCCCAGGCCAATGATGTGTGAGCCTTGCAATTTAAGGAGCTTACTTAAATTTGTGTCCTCTAATTAGTGGCATTCGGAAAAAGTTTATGTTTGTTGCCCAAAACGACAACCACAACAATGGCAACTAAACTTCATTTCGGTCTCTCTCCTCTCCCACTCGGCTGATGATAATCACAAACAGTGCATGATGAATATTTGCCAAAATGATTGTTTTCCCAAATGACTATGCCAGCAACAGAAACGACAGCAACAACGACAGCAAACTAAACTTGCTAACGTTTCGTTTTGTGCGCTCGACTGCAATCTATGGGACGCAGCTGTGCAAATTCTGTTGCCCACACACACACACACACACACACTCACACACATACAGAGTGAGAGAGAGGGATATGCAGGCTGGCCTGGGACCATGCTGCGTATACGTAACCTTAAATCGATGGCAAGCTCATGATGCTGGCAAATGTTGAGCCAGCAGTTGGAACCTCTTTCTCTCCTTTCCCCCTCTCCGACCAAAATGGCTAACATTATGTTTTAGAAAATATGTGAATTGTCAACACAAAATTTTCAGAATTTTACTTCTTTTGTTTTTTGGGTTTTTGCGGGAACAGCTGCTCCAACTTCGGGTCAGTTGTGGTTTAGACCAGAAAACAAAACGAACATTGAAAGCCTGGTGCAATATTTGAGAATTATCTAACCAGATGGGGAAGATATAGAAAAAGAGATGCCGGATAGCAGGCAATTATAGAGCAAAGCAGTGGGAGGTGATCCATCATTGTCTATGTTTGGCGTTTGATAAGCGCCGCCAACTCGGAGTTGAGTGATGCCTCCAACTATGTGTGTGTGTCCCTTCGATTGGCATGGCGGTGTCGTGCCTGAATGGCTGTGAAAACACAGCCAGTTGCAGCTGTATCCACAATCATTATCACAAAAGCAAACTGTGCAGCAGCCACAGCAGCAGCGGCAGCAACATCAACTGACTGTCGTTGTCGTCATCATCGTCACCAGCAGCAACATTTGCACCCAGTCCCAAAGCCCAACATCCTCCCACTCACACACACACACACTCTCCCATAAACAATTTCCATTAGCTTGTGCAAACAAAGTTTGTGTGTGTTTGGTAGCCACTGTGCTGAACAGGCGACAAAAGTTGCAAAATGAATAGAAATCGCAGCCTTCCAATTTAATGATGCCAAAATGTGAAGCCAAATTTATACAATACGAACTTAAAGGTCTTGGTTCTTACTTTGGGATCAGGTCATAACAATATCTCCTATTTGAGTAGGCTAAGCGACTAGCTTTTTTGGGTTTCATTCTCATAAAAATCATTTCAGCTTAAAAACTTGATTGAAAAAGTTGTAACATTTAATTTTCTGAAAAAATAATAAATCTAAAAATGGGACGTAAGCCGGAAATGATAGTTCGCAATTTTTTTTACTATTTTGATGATCAGAAAGTATCAGTCTGCCGGATGTGTCAAAAAACGTATTCGGGCAAATATATAACCAATTTGAGAAGACATTTGCAATCATATCATAGAGAAGAGTATTATCAAATGGTCTCCGAACAGTTACCAATAAACGGTAAGTTACAAGTGAAAAAAGTTGATTTATAAATAGAATGGTATTGTATTTCATGATGATACCAAAAGATGTTCCTTTTTACTTTACAAAACGAATATACCGGATAACATCAGCGTATAATACCTATAGGATAAAACTTTTAAAATTATTATGTTAAGGAAGAAAATCTATTTGCTTATTGATCCTCGGAGGTGCCTTGCCACAAGAAAGAAGGACCCGTTGGAACGAGAACTTGCCAGGGTATACAATCTTCGGCACAGCGGTATACTATTTACATAGCGAATCTCAAGGGGACCAAAAATAACTTCGTTATTAACAAAATTCGTTAGATATAGAAAGAAATTCGTAATACGAAATTGCAGTGTTCAGGAAACGAATTGATTATATACAGAACTGTGTTGTACGGCAATTTGTAATAGAGAACTTCGACTGTATCCATATTTGTTTATTTAAGTTTGACAAAGTTCTGTCAACATGGCAGAGGTTGATTAAAAAATGACAGTAAATTATTTCTTACATCTAACACAGAAGAGTGAGCAGAGAAAAGATGGTAGTACATATTATAATTAAGACAAATTTCGGAAAGGTTCATAGTTAGCATTATTTGTTAGGCAAGGCTGTAGATAGATCGGAGAAAAATTTTTGATAAGACGCAAAGAAACTGCAAGATTTATTTGGCATAACAGTGCGCAAGAGTCAAAATCACATGATAAGAGTTTGTGAATAAAAAGCACACAAAGGCACGTCCGGCGGTTCTTAAGAGATGGAAGATCGATTAAGAGTAGTCGATGCTCCTAAGATGGAAGATGGATGGTGGGATTCCAGTTGAGGCCACGGAGGGCAAAAATTAAAAACTGTTTTTGAACCGATTCAAGTTGGTTCTGAGATTTTTGGTAATGCGGTGACCAAACACACGACCCATATTCAAGTATTGGTCGAACTATTGAGACGTTAAATTCCTTGGACCATCTTTAGATAAACCCAAGAACACCCATAGCTTTATTAGAGATGGCAGAAATATGACTATTAAGGGTTAACTTGGGGACTAAGCGAACGGTAATGTGTTCAAGAGGATTGTCATCAATCGAAAAGTCGTATAAATACGGCTGTGTTCGATGAGAAGTTATACACTTACACTTTTCAGCGTTTAGTGGGAGGGAATTAACCGAACACCATGTATGTAGAGAATTTAAGTCCAATTGAAGAAAGAGAGGAGACATCGGATCCTTATAGGACAAGCAGAGTTTTAGGTCATCAGCGTATATCAAAGCATGCGAATGAAGCACGACGTGAGGGATGTCGTTAATGAACAGATTAAAAAGTAAAGGTCCAAGATGACTACCCTGCGGTACCCCAGAGAGTACGCTGAAGGATTCAGAAAGCGACGAATTAAAACGGACACGCTGGGAACGGTCTGTCAAATAAGCCTTTATCCAGTTATGAAGGTTCAGGGAGGAAAACCAAGCAGATACAATTTGTGAAGGAGATCATGGTTGAGAGAGACAAAAGCCAAGCCCAAATCAGTATAAATCTGACTGCAGTTTTTTCAAAAAGCCGTGCTGAGATTGCGAAATAATAAAGGAGCGACAGCAGAACTGTATTTGTGATTTTATACGCATTTCAAACAAGTTAGGAATGTCAGATAGTTTTGAGTACACCTGTAATTTGTTATTGACGATTTAACAATAACTCTTGGAGCTTGCTTTTTCAACTGTATAAAAACTTCGGCACAGACGAAGTTAAGCTTTCCTTTCTCGTTTATGAATAGGAATGACAAAAGATTCCTTCCAATCGTTGGGAAACTCACCTAGCTCAAGATATTAGTTGAACAGCCTTAAAAGCGGGAAGCATAAAGAAATTGCACAATTTTTAAGCACACAGCTTGGTACATTGTCAGGTCCAGGAGTATATGATGTTTAAATCGAACGAATACCCAAAAGCAGACATTGACTAAACTCCAAAACAAGTGGAATGGAACGCTGTTAGAGCTGGCTAATAGGACTCCGGATACAGGCTTATAGAGCTTTTTAGGATTTTTCTGAAAGCTTATCTTGCAGCTAAGGCATAGCATACGGATGATGACAATCAAATGGAGTTCCGGACACATTTTATCCAGATTGCATTGAGGCTAAGGAAAAAGATTTAAGAGAAGAATACGCAAAGAGAGACAGCCATCGCTTAGTAAAACGAGAGCGTAAGTTAAAGACTACATTACGCGACGAGGCAACGACAGCGATACAATGGTTTGCAAGTGAGTCCAGATCGAGAGCAGCAAAAATTAATCACTTGAGTCCGTTTCTTGTGGCCTGCTAGGCCGACATTGAAAGAAAAGGTTTCTTTTCACGTTTGGGCTCGCGAAGAGTACGTAATCTTCAAGGGGCGACCCTCTGGTGACCTCGCCTGGGAGTTCCGCTGCTCCTGCTTGGGACCATCTGGTGCAGCCAGGCGTTTTGGGTTGGAGACCTGCAAGTTGCTCTGTGGGGCAAAAGAAACTCCATTATAAGGGAATAGTATTTTAATATTTTTTCACATTTATTACACAGTGCCACAAAATTCAATATTTTTTAATGCCTGAGAACGGGACCAACAAATTATGAAACTAGAGGCATCAGGTAGCAAAACCTCATACCCAGATTTTCTTGATCACGTCAAGTTCGCGTTTAATGGGCACATTTATACTAGCAACACACAGCTACAACATCTGCTTCTGGTTAAAAAAGGGTGAGAGTTGAAATTTTGGAAAATTCACCAAAAATGAAGGGAGTCACCACAATTGCTATACTAAATTCCCGATTAAAGTTTATGGCCTATATGGACTCGATAATAGATGATGTCAAATGTGGTACCCACTATCGCGGTTTTTCGATGAATGTTACCATCTCTTAAGGATACATTTTATTGGTCAGCATCTCAATATATTTAAAATCTTACAAAATTCTATCGAGTGGTTTTCCATTAATTCCATTTTCTAAGTTAGACCTCTATGGGCTGGGTACTAGCCGCTTGTCCATTGGAGGCGGGAATTTAGTATAGCAATTGTGGTGAAATATATTCGTATAAACTTAGTATTTAAGAGGTTATTTGTGGGTTGATTTGCTTAGGCATATAAAAATCTGGACGAGTTCCAATCTGATCTGGATCAGGGGGACCCACTCGTCCATATAAAAAGAAATAACAATCCTTGTTCTTCTATGCTGTGGGTCAGGTGGAAATAGTTAACATAAACCGCCTCTATCTGTGCCATTTTGGTGCTCCATAAGGGTAGGTAGCTGAAGTCCTGGTCCAATTCCTAAGGAAGTTTGACGACAACCCCAAACCCTAGCATAGGCGAGTAGGCAAGATTTGAAATTGTTAGTTTCGAAGGGAAAAAATTCCCCTTGGTGAAATTGTTCACATTAGAGAGCTGCACAAGTGATTCCGGCATCTACTACGATGCGGACTAGGTAATTATTTAATCTTTTGTATGATTATGAGCATTTCTGATTACTACTCGTGAGTATTTTCCGAGTACTACTCGTAGCATCTGCTGAAAAATTTAACAGTAGAGCACCAGACCCCTGCAATCAAAGAAAACTGGGTATGCGGTACTTTTAGAACAAACTTTTTATATTGAAAAGAATATCTGAATAATTCATTTTCCCCGATTTTTAGATCACAATATATTTGGCAGAATATAATTTAAATATAATATAATTTATATTTAATAAATTAAATATAATTTAAATAATACAAGAAGAATCAATAAGATTTGGAAGATTTGTATATTTTTTAAAGTATTTTAGTAATTAATATTAACACGTGAGTCGTGCCAATTTTTCTAGAATTGGGAATTCTTTTCCATGAATCTTCCACCAGTCCAAAATACTTCGTTCTGAAAAATTAGCTAACTTGTACACTTCCATTTGGATGTTATAGCCTATTTCCACCAAAGAAATGAAGCTTCATTTCTTGAAATGACAAGAAATGAAGAAAATGATATCATTTCTTCCATACAAATTGTTGTTGCATTTTGCCCTTCATTTCCTTCATTTCTCAAAAATGATGGCATTCCCCACGAAAGAATTTGGTATTTTTTTAAAAAGTACTCGCTACTCTCTGGCACTACTCGTTACTCTCTGGAAATAGAAAGTGTCATCACCAATAAACTATTGATTTGAATTTAAAAATAAGGCGCAATTTTGTTTATAATATAATTTAGTCAAAATTAGTTGTGTATTTAGCTTTCTGCTGATTATTCAGGGCGTTAACAATGCGTTCACCCAGGGTAATTGCTTTCCTGCCGGGTATATCTTTTTTTGGGTAAATATTGCAAAAACTCCCCGTGAGTTTGAAAGTGGCGCCTGTTGTTTAAATCAAACCATTCAGCTGTTTTTGTCAACGTGGCATTGCGAATATCAAAATGATGAAGATTTGTCAATGGAAACAGCATCATTTTCAGAAATGAAAATGATAAGAAATGAAGCCAGTGGAAATGGGCTATTAATTACACTTTCGGAATATTGACTGTTTGCTATATTTATATCCTTAGATGCAGTGAAAATATCATCAACCCTTTCCATTTTATTTGAATAGTTCGGATAGCTTTCTTGCAACGGAATGGCTGGAATAACAGCAATTTCTTCTTTCACCAGATTATAATCCTCCTGACACTCAACCTCACAAGACACGCAAACACGACACGCACCGGACGGCTTGAAAAATAAAATTATTTTTAAACAAACTGTTTGAGAAAAGCAAAACTCTGAAAGCAAAGCCTGTATGACCAAATATTGCAAAATAAATCACACTCTCATTTGTAGAGGTACTGGGCGAGTAGTAGCATGTTTTTTCGTTACTTAATCGTTCAGCTCTCTAGTAATCATACTCATTTGTAATCGTACTCGGCGAGTAGTAACATGTTACTTTTTTACTTACTCGTGTATGTTAAATTCGTATGTTAAATGAAAAGGTTAAATTTTGTCTTGTTATAAAAAGTATGGGGGTTACTTTGTTAATTAAATTATAAAATTGTTTGAAAACGATGATGTGCTAAGTTTTGATTGTAGGGGGAGGAGGGGATCTCCGTGACCATGGAGTAGACCAATCCGGATATATGGTAGGGTGAATGTTGAACTTGGTCACAGGAAAGGTGGGTGCGCCGAGTTGTATTATCGAAACCTCCTTGTTTTGGGTCCAACAGTTTTCTGTAGCTAGAGCCCTATACCGTATTTGTTGTGTTGTTATCGTGGCAGAGATGCGCCACCTCCTGGGACTGTGGGCATTGGAAAAAATCCCGCCCTGAGTGGATTTAGTTAGCCGGCCTAGACCAGAGACAGAAGTAGCAGGCTCACAATACAGCATATAAGCGTCTACTTCGCTGTAAATTTTCGACAATTTTGAATTAGTACTGTTATCCTCTGATAATCGAATTACTATTGTCCATTATTCGAGTGTAAGGATTAGATGTCCATTTAATACAGTAGTTGTTCTGCTCTGCAGATAAAGAATCACTATATCTCAGATCAAGAATTATTCCACATAGGCTAGCATCATTCTCGAACAGACAAAGTTCTCTAATTTCTAGCTCGTGAGAAAAAAGTTTGGTCAATGCTGAGTTGCTTTCGATTTCAATTTAACATTGAATCCAGAATGAAGAAAAACCACCAAAGACGAACAGCTTGCCAGCTTCCCAACAAATTGACAGTGTAATATCACATATGTTTAACAAAAGATGAGGAAAGTAAAGATTTTGGTTAGCTGCACTGTCTTTATATCGTTCGCTCTCTTTTCTTTGTGCCCATTAGCAACGAGATTAGTCTGCGCAATGTAAAATGCTTACTAGTAGAGGAAAAATCAAAGTCAACCCATATATTTTTTTCTGTTTCGGTTCGATAACCGGTTATGTTAATAAAGGTTATAGGGTTACGTTTGTCT
This sequence comes from Lordiphosa magnipectinata, assembly GCA_037044535.1. Taxonomy (NCBI): domain Eukaryota; kingdom Metazoa; phylum Arthropoda; class Insecta; order Diptera; family Drosophilidae; genus Lordiphosa; species Lordiphosa magnipectinata. The sequence goes on from JBAMBO010001051.1 coordinate 247,413, forward strand.
GACACATAGCAGCTATCTAGAAGATGGGACATCGGCCCTAGATAAAGTTGTTTTAGTTCAAAATGTACCTAAAATAGACCGAATCCGTATAAGATTCAATATTTGAGAGCAAAACAAATCGAACTTTAGAGCTACTGCTCCTCTTTGGAATCGATTTGTGAACATTTGTCGCCTGTCACCATTTCTGCTGGTGGCAAAATTTTCTCGTCCATCTGTGCCCAGCGGATTTGCGTTAAGCTTTTCATTTTTGAGCTACAGCCTGCGCTGAGACAGGATCATGGCCGGGACAGCACGTACCAGCACAACCCCCTTCGGCTTTCAACCCTCCCCACACCCCCCTCGGGCCCAGCAATTAGTGCTTGGCGCTTGATTTGCCTCGTCGACTGAGGCCAAAAATGTTTGCTAATTTATTTCCCATGTTCAAACAAATTTGTTAATGTTCCTCTGCATCATATACTTCCCCGCCTCCGCCTTCCGCTCTGCTGGATGGGACTAGACAAGTGCTGTAGCTTGTTGTGGTCAGTAGAATATATTTGCGGCAGTTTCCGTTCCCATTTTGCTCTGTATCTGCTGCTCAAGTTGCTACTAATGCATTTGTAATGCGCTTGGGCTGCACATCCTGCAGGATTTGGACTTGTTTCTCTTGTTTATTGTTAACACACAACTAACGAGCTAACTTTCGCCTCTACCCCGCACAGCCAACAGCAGCGGCAGCAGCAGCAGCAACAGCAACGGCGACAAGAGTTCCTGCTCCTCCTCGAACAGCAGCAAAGACAGCAGCCAAGGCGGTCGGGAGCGAGAACGAGAGAGGGATCGCCTGTGTCGCACTCCGCCAGACTCACCACCCGATACAGTACGCAGTCTAGCCCCGCGCTCCCCGCACTCACCGCTACAATTGCACCAGCGGCCGCAGCGCAATGCCAGTGCCTCGCCTGTGGTCAACGGAGGAGGAGTCGGCTCCTCGGGCACCTCCCCCACTCCGGGGGCTGCCTCCTTGGCCTTGGCCGCGGCTCATGTCGAACAGGCTCGTCTGGTTTCCAAAATGCGTAAATTCCTGGGCGCCCTTGTGCAATTCTCGCAGGAGTTGGGGCAACCGGAGGTCAGTGAGCGAGTGCGAGCCCTGATACTCTCCCTCTGCAGCGGCACCATTTCGGTGGACGAGTTCCGTCAGGCTCTGCAGGAGGCCATCAATCTGCCACTGCGACCCTATGTGATGCCCCTGCTAAAGAACAGCATAACCCTCGTGCAACGCGAAATATTGGCCCTGGCCAGGGCCACCAACCAGTCGGCCCTGCAGTATGTGACCGGCAATGAGCAGGCGGTTATGGAATTCGCACCTCACGGTGTGGCCAGTGCTGAGTTTGGTGACATTTTCGTGCAGCTGGAGGCGCCCACTTCGAATGGCAGTGCCGTGTTTAAGCGGCGTTCCTCGGACTCCATGATGGACCATGGCGGACACAACGGCATGCAGGAGTGGAGCGAATATATGAGCGGGGCGCCCAATTATCCGCCACCTAGCAAGCGTTTGGCCATGCATCCTGCCCACTCAGTAATGGCCTATGATTATGGGGCAGGAGCAGGAGCCAGCGAAGCGGGCTACCTGCAGCGCAGCGATGAGCGAGATTTGCGCTTAAGCGAAGCCCAGGCCCGACACTCAGCAGCTCAGGTTCCGCCACCGCAGCGAAACTCCAACAATGCGAATCCAAACGCCAATGCAATTGCTGGAGGTGGTGGTGGTGGCGGCGGGGGAGAAGAGGAGTGGAAGAACATACATACCATGCTCAACTGCATCTCGGCCATGGTAGATAAGACGAAGCGTGCCATTACCATACTCCAGCAGCGAGGCATTGAACCGCAACATCCAAATACCAGTCAGGAGGTAACGCCAGCCGCCATGGCCGAACTGCGTCGGCAGACCGAAGAGAAGGTGGCCGAATTCAAGCGCAATGCCGAGGATGCTGTCACACAGGTGGGTTTCCAAACGGGAGCGGGGAGGTGGGGAATTTAGACGAAATTCATGTTTTTCTCCCCCAACCCAGGTCAAGCGACAGGCTGTCATTGAAATTCAGCGCGCTGTGGTGGCTGCCGAGACGCGTGCCGCTGAGATTATGACGCAGGAGCGTTTGCGTATGGAAAAATTCTTTATGGAAATGAGTCGTCATTCGAGTGGCGAACGGGATTTGGATAATAAGTCGCCCTCAATAGCGAGCGCAGCACAGAATGTAAGTGTTGAGGCAATATTCATAAATTGTAATGATAAAAGGGTGCATTTAGCAGAACAGCTTTATTCATGATCATACTGGATGAAATCACAGGGGGGGTTTCTAAAGACAGAATATGTTAAGAGGCTAGGTTCTTCAGGATGCACCCTCAAATATGTTTGGTTTTTGTCTTCGGGTCTCTTTCTGGTCTCTGCAGCCTATTTAAAAATTGTTTTAGACTGTGATCTGTTAAAGAAAGTGTTAAACAAAATCCGTCCCACATAAATGTGATTCTATGAAGCTGAAGAGTGATAAAGTGTCTCAGATGAACGCTTCCACTACATCCAAAAATAAGTAATCATCAAAATTACACGATTTAGTCATCAATTTTTTCTTTAGTACTTCAAGTATCCAGTTGATAGTTTCGAAAGTATTTGAATGATATTTCGAGAATATCAAATTGATACTAACTTGTATTAGGTTGATACTTTTTTGTATTAATATCTTAGTACCATTTTGATAATAGATATTATCAATCTGATATTTCAATTGTCAAACTTTAAGTATCATTTTGATACTAGATTTTAAAAATTTTATAAATATACCCTGCGAATGGGGCAAGGCTTTTAACAATTATCGGTCGAAAAGGAAGTTCTGGTGAGAAAAACTTTTTTGTTTTCAATTGCTGCGTTTTTATAATTTCCAGTTATGAGTATTATCGGATTCTACTAGAGGTGTACCCGTGACGTGAATTTGAACGTGTCACGGTGTACGTGATCCGTGCGTGCTTCGTGAGTCAACTAATGTCAAACATCGTGAATATCACGAAATTTTAAAAATTGATTTTTCCTATAGAAAATGTTTCTGAAATTTTTAAAATTTTCGTAAATTATATTGTGCTTTCTATATTTAAGAAAGCTTTCCATGCAAGTGCTAAACATTCCACCAAGCTCTGCAAAAAGTGAGCATTTTTTTTCTGCTGGTGGCAGATTATTAAAAGAAAGGCGAACACGACTATTAAGCGATAATACTGAAAAGCTAATATTCTTAAATAAAAATTTGAAACTGTTTCAAAAATAATGAATGAAAGAAAAACTTAACTTTTATTTTTTAAGTGTTAACGTTGGAATAAAAGCACCTTATTTAATTTATACATAACTGCGTTATATTTACCTAAATCCATTTTTAGTAGGTGCATTTTTATCGTGCGTGATCATTCGTGACGCCTTGTTAAATCGTGAGTGAATCGTGAGTGATGCGAAATGATCACGAAATTACGTGCGAGAAAGAGATTTTTATTTCGTGAATCGTACGTGACGTGAATGAAAATCTACTCACGGGTACACCTCTAGTTTCCACACAATTTTGGGGAGTTTGGTCAAAATCTGATGAATATATGTATCTCCTAGCTGCCATATAAAAAACTGGAGAGCAAATGATTTAGCTACGAGGTTTAATGTGTAACTAATGTGTACATCACTTAAATACTAACAATTACTGTTGAGTTGAACGGAGCGATGCGGGCCCGTACCACGCGTGGCCGAAGCCAGCCATAAACTCCGCCAGGAATGGCGCGTGGGTTGTCGCTCTGCCACTTCGGTAGGGATGGTGCAAGCTGCACAGCGTCGCTGCCGCGTGATAACGATAATTAGTGTAGCCAGAGCTGCCACAGTACTCCCCCTCCAGAGACCATGTGGGAACGAATGATCCTAAAAATTTCAGCACAGCTGGGATGAATGTATGTCTGAGGTGAGCATCTACAGATTTTGTACAAGTCCCAAAGTGGAGGAAAGCTTGCGTAAAGTTCTCGCTGTGATGTTTTTGTGTCGTAGTTGAGTCGATGGTAACCTCGCGTTGAGGCCGTTGCTTCGAGTGGGGGTCGATAAACAAGTTCGCCCAAGCAGGGTTGAGGTTGCAGAGTCAATAGTACTCGGTATTGTACCCCGAGTAGAGACTTTCGATTGCCACGCGTTGTGGACTTTCGTTTGCCACTCGTTGTGGACTTTCGTTTGCCACTAGTTGTGGACTTTCGTTTGAGGTCGAGAACTTGAAGGTAGACTCAGGCTGGCATCAATTGCCAAACAAAGAGCGTCTCGAGTTGAAGCAGGTTGCTTGTGGTCGGTCAGGTACGCGGATCGCTGTGCATGAACATCGGCGATGATGAAAGATGCGATGAAGATCCGAATTCAGCTGCGCGACGTACTTCCGTAAGTAAGAACGATCGTCTGGCAGGCTGCGTACCATGTAAGATCTGAAAAATTGATCGAATGCTTGACCAACGTAAGATCGGTTACATGTAGATTCGGCTGAGTGGAGTGTGAAATCGTGTTAACTGGTCTGCAGCAGGGCGGTGAATGTTTTCGGCACGTGAACGGCAGGTGTAGGCCAGGCATATACATAAGCATACATATGACCACATGGGTTGGTGTCTGTGTGTGTGTGCTTGTGAATGTGCGTAAGCGTTGCCGGCGCCTGTCGTGTGTGTGAGTGACAAAATGCCCAAAAAACATCGAGATGGTTCTGTTGCTGCTGTAGGGGATCTGGCTGGCTGTTGTCGAAATAGTGCTCCTTGCTTTAGTTAGCTTGAGGCTGTCTGAAATTGCTGATCGAAAGTTGTATATCGACATAAATCCCACAACGGCGTCACTGTATGGGGGGTGTGTGCGAGTGAATTTCGTCAGAGACCGAAATTCATTTGTTTAACACATTGCTATGAATTTGCCCTGTTTATTGTCTGTGTTCTTTAACTTAATCGGGGCCACCACTTTAGGTAAAGTGGTTTGGTTTGTAACTTTATTTAATAATACCTAAGCTAACAGTTATCGTTGATTTGAACGGAGCGATGCGCCTGGCCGAAGGCAGCCATAAACTGCTCGCCCAGAATGGCGCGTGGCTCGTGATATCGATGATTAGTGTGGCCAGAGCTGCCACAATGGTTTAGCTACGAGGTTTAATATGTATAACTAATTTTATTGTTGAGTCGAACGGAGCGAAGCGGGAGCCACCCGCATGTGATGGAAACCAAGCCAGAAACTGCGCGTCAGGGATGGCGCGTGTGTTGTCGGTCTGCTACTGCGTAGGGATGGTGCTCGATGAATGGTGTGACCAGAGGTGGCCAGGGCTGCCACAATGGTCAAAGTAGTGGCGCCATGTATTGCTGAGTTTGGGAAATAACTCAGTTTGGAATGATCGACGAAAATCATTTCAAATCTTAATTTATTTAAATTATACAAGCTGCAAGGGTATATAAAAGTCGGTCGAGCCGAAGTTAGCTCTTTCCTATTTTTTGTTACAAAATTTCTCTAAAATGGTTTTATTTTTTCCTTTTTAATGAAATTTAAAATTTTTGTATATTTATTTTGAATTATTACACATGAATTCCTCTGGCTCTCTTTAAAATCCATTAGTATCGGAAATTAAATGTTATGTGTAAGTGTGTATAAGCAAAAACATAAAGTTGATAAAACTTACCTTGCGTTTAACCAAAGATTTATAGATATAGATGACGCATGTGAAACAAACAAACTTTTTTCTTGGGAGCTGACATAGGATCCCAATTTTTGACCAAAGGCAGCGGCCTTTACTAGGAATATATGTATTGAAATTTAGCTACACGTTTTAATAAATGGGTGTTGGCTGAGAGCAAAGATTTATAGATATTACGGATGAAGCATGTGAAAGAAAAAACGATTTTTCGTGGGAGCTGACATTGGATCCATAAAAAAAGTAAAAAAGTTTGTATGAGATGCGGTATCTATATATGTAGTGTCTTTGGTGCAACCCATCGACTGAGGGAGTGTCCGATCAAAGTAGCTTACTTTCCACCATAGCTTTTCCTTTGCATGATATTTAGAATTTTTCAACTAATATTTATAGACGTTGAAAATGTTAAGTTTCAAATTAATTATTTTTCGTATAGGTATTTTGATACCAAAAACTGATACTTGTTTAATATATATGGGCCCCATTATATCATTGATCAGGGATCAAGCTGTTCTGCTGAATGCGCCCACTTTTTTTGACGGGAATTAAAGATTTTCATTACACAATTAAGTGGAGCTTTGTTCTAATTTTCGACCTTTCTATTTCTTCTGCAGGGCAGCACTTTGCAGCAACAATGTTGGAACTGTGGACGCAAGGCCACTGAAACCTGCTCTGGCTGCAACATGGCTCGATATTGCAGTGCCTCGTGTCAATACAGAGATTGGGATAGCCATCATCAGGTGGGTTAGCCATTCAGCTCCTCAAGCAAGAGACTTCTCAATTACAGCCTCCCTCCACGTACACTTTCAGGTCTGCGGAAATTCGCGAGCAAGTGAGCTAAGTGCCAAGCATCTGCATACGGCCAACAGCCTGCGTAGTGCCATGGCCGCACGATCTCCACCTACACCCACTTCAGCGGTTGCTGCTGGTGCTCGCGAGGCAGTGGCTGTTACAGCAACTACAGGCGGCTCTGTAGGTGTAGCTGCTGGTGGTAATGGAGGCGGCGGTGGTGGTGGTGTCGGTTCAGCAGCTGCTGTGGCCGCCGCAGCCACGCCTAGTGCTTTGGTGCCCAATGGGTTGGGCTCCAAATGACGCATTCGCATGATGAAACCCAAAAAGAAATACTTATGCTAGTCAAATTAAAAACGGGGGAACAGTCACCCCAGTTAAATATACATAAATACATACACACATATGGATATGCAGTTAACCAAAAAAAAAAATCAAAGAGAGATAGAAACAAAGTTGTCAACATTATTCAAAATAGTTTTCTAAAAATGCACTTAACGATAAACAAATTAGAAAATACTTCACCCAACACAAAAAAAAAGAAACTCTTTAGAGAGACACACCATAGAAAATATTTAAGTACACAAATATTTAAAAATATTTCGAGAAGTTGAAGCATTTAAATGTTTTTATTAAGCACACTGACCAGTCACTAATTGAAATGAGTGAAGAGGAGATTTGAGTTTAAAAGATGGTAATGGTTTCATTCATACACATATAATAAGGGTCTGCTTTACCTTATAACAAGCGAGACAGCAGCAAACGATCCGGAGGTTAAAATCCGGCGTGAAGACTTAAGTTCAAATAGTCTAAACTGTTAGTATGGCTTTAAATCTTGGTCCCCAAACTATTTTGGATAAATATAAGAATTATTTGGCATCGATTATGTTTATGGCAATCAATTGTCGAATGGGCCTAAGTTTATCGAAAGGGGATTGTCGACGGTAAGTGAAAGGTAGAGAGTTTTGTTGCAATTCTAACAACAATCTGACTATTGTATTTCCAACTTTCTTTAAGTCGTAAGACTTTTACAGTTTCTAATACAGTTTTTTCCTTAGTCATGCACCAATTAAATATTTAATTCTTAATGAGGTTTTTACTACAAAATCATTTTAAAAGAACTCAGGAAATTTTGACAGGTTCTGTTTTTGGTATAGTTGATGAGACGGTTGTTAAAAGATGTCTACTTATTTTTCCATTTCCATTCCCAAGACGATCTTCTGCTTCCTGAGAGATAAGCTTATCTGTCTGTAATCTCTACCTTTGCACTTTGTCATTTGATGCCTCAAATTGAAAATGCAAACAGCAGACTGTGATTTACTGGGAATTCCCAAAAACTTTGTAGGCAAAGTATAATAGATAAATTTCCTTTTCTAACCCTTCCACTTATAGAAGATAATTTGTGGTTTATATATTTTATAACAGTGTGGAACTAATTGTCCAAACTAATATGTTACCTCGACAACTTTTCTGAAATTAATAAAGAATTAAAGTATAATTTTTTATGCTATCTTCAATTAAGGCTCATTCACACAACTCGCAAAAGCTTTATGTCTAAAAATTCGGTTTGTAACTTGGTGCCAAAGTGTCAACTAAAAATGCATAAATCAACCTAAGTCAGTGACTTTATCCCTTGTTGCCGATTGTAGAAGAGATTGTTTGCATATTATAAATTCCTCAAATTGTCTTTTCCTTCCTTCCCAAATTCAAAATCTACTTCACTCATTGAACATTTTGTTGACTGCAGCACTTTTAAAATCTAAAATCATATTTGCACATCATTAAAAAGAAATTACATAAACTATAATTGATATATAAAAAGCCACATAAAAAAAAAACCAACACTGTAAGTAACTTAGGCAACCAAATGCAAAAAAAAACAAAAAAATAAAACTGAACATAGTAGATTTTATTAATATTATGACACACCACACATATATCTGTATGTATTATTATTATGATGAAGATTAATTTATTGATTGTATTTAATTTATTAATTAGTATTTATTGTATTTCTAAAATAATATTTAAATGTACTTTTACTATTGAAACGAAAACAAAACCAGTAAATGTTACAACTACAAAAAAGGCTAAAAGAAACCCAAGAAATAAAGTGTTTTAAACCAAAAATTGCATTTCGATACGCAGCCTAAAACTAGATAGCAGCCATGAATTGTGCATTAGAGTGTGTGTGCGTGTGTGTGTGTGTGTGTGCGTGTGTGTGCAACAAAACCACAAACTACTGTGATGAAATTTCAATTATCGTCACTCAGCTGTGTGTGTGGCACACCTGCTGCTGTCGCATTGCAAGCAAGCAAAAGCTCGTTAGTACCCCACCGCCCACAACATTTGTTGCACACACACGCACACGGCTTGTGGCTAACACACACAGTCGCACGAACATACAAACAGCAGCTTGCCTTAACTTTGCTTTTGTCTCGAATGCTGTGCGCTTTTTCCCAACCCTTCACCGAGCCCAACAACAACAACAACAAAGATGATGATGATGGCATTTTGCTACCTGAGTGATTTTCTAAAGCCCTCACCCAACCCCGTCTAACTCTAACAGACAACCAGTTGTCCAAAGCTTTGCATATGCTCCCGCTTGTCCCCACCTCCCACACCTTTTTTACCTTATTGTGTGTGGGCTATCCCTTCGTTAGCTTCTATTTAACATGCAGTTATCGTTTGTTATCGCCAGCAGCAGCCACAAACTCAAACTGGAGGAGGCAGTGAACGGGACACATGGACATGTTGTCAACGGCAATAACAGAGGGAAAAGGATCAACGGAATAAGCGGGGATAGATGATGCTTGTGGGTGATTACATTCTTTAAAATGCTGGAATAATTTTAGTGATGTCAATGAAAGCAGTAAGAAATCTACCTAATATAGAAGGACTTCGAAACATTGAGCACATTCACCAGAGAAATAAATTTCATACTTGGATGTTCGATGTCAGTAGTACGGTAAGAATGAAAATTATTGATCCAAGAGCGAATATTATGATACCGAATTTCTTGATCAAGAGTTTTATTACTTGATCCAACGCCTTTAAAGTTTTAACTGCACTGAAAATTAACCTGAAAAGTCTTTGCTAGTGCGCGAAATATAATATCAAAAATATTTGCCGGAACGAATAAAATATATTTTATAATAAAATCGATTTCCAAAAAAAAATTAACTGAAAATAGCCCCTTAATGCTTTTATTTAAATATTTATTTAAATTTTTATTTGAGGTGTTTTTAACATTGTCTTTATAAGTCAAAGTTTTTGCTTTAAGCTGTCTCAAGGACAATTGTTATTTCTAATTCAATACAATCAACCCAATTCAACAAAGACAAGTCACAACTTTTTTTGAATAGCAATGGTATGTCTGGACAGCTGTTTCGGAATTGACCACAATGCACTTATCAGCAGACTTGTTGCTTTCACACTTCAACCACTTGCCAATATCGGTATTTTTTGCCAAATTGGCGGATAAAGGCTTAAGGATTTCAACGGTGTGAAATCCCAGCCTGAAAATATGGCATATGTCTTTATTTTGTACATTCTATAAATTGATTACTTCTTCACACTCGAAATGTTTAACATTAAATGAACTGACATCTGACAACTACAGCGTTCTGCTCTCAATAACCGATTGAACCGGGTTGAACGCTATTCTCTCAAAGTTTGCTTGCCCTCACCGCTCTGATACTTATCGTTACTCCCCTTGCCTATAAAAACCAAATTGAGAACGAATTTAGCTCGATTTTAGGAGCAAAATTGTGGGGAATTCAAGAACGAATAGATTTATTTGTCAAGAGAGTTCGTACTCAAATTATTCGTTCTACTTTTTTCTTAGTGTAGTAGCTTGTCTTCTTTTTGTCGAAGCGTTAAAGTTATAATTTGGAATAGCCAATTTCCGCAGATATAAAAGTAAAAGTCTTCACCTGTAATTGCAATTTGAAACAATCTTCAAAACTCACAAAAATCATCTAAGTGTTCTTTCTAAACTACGCAACGTCAAGGTTCATAATAAGCAACAAACTACATACAATCTATATCAAGTTTCAAACAAGGTTGTTTTATAATAACTTATAAATCTAACAGCTTTCTCACTATTACGAGCGAACAAAAATATTTTATTTTACAAAATCAGGCATAATAATGAATGAGGCTTATTCGACTATTGAATCTTACTATAAAAAAACAAGAAAGAAAGTCGGTTAAGCCCGACTATAACATACTCTGCACCCTTAATGTCGCAGCTCGCATTTGGTCACGAGTCAAACGGCCAGTTAACACACAACGCACAACGCAGTGCGCTCTAAGTCTCTCTCTCTCTCTCTCTCTCACTAAGATTGCTTCTGCTGAACGCAATGCTTAGGTTATGGGTGGGGTGGGTGGGGTGGTGTGTTAACAGACCGTTTTTTGCTCATAGCTTGAGTATCGTTCATCCGATCTTTATCATTTTTTCAGCAAATCGATAAATAATTTTGAGTACTAGATATCTCTAGAAAGTACGAATCATCTATCATCAAAACTGTAGGAGATATGACGTTTTTTCCAAATTTCGGGGGCGCGAGGGGGCGTGGTAAAAATTGAAAATAAACTTGATCTGCCTGCAAGTATAAGAAATATATGTTCCATACATGTCAAACCTCTATCTCTTACCATCTCTGAGATCTCTTCGTTCATACGGACGGACGGACAGACAGACAGACAGACAGACAGACAGACAGACAGACAGACAGACAGACAGACAGACAGACAGACAGACAGACAGACAGACAGACAGACAGACAGACAGACAGACGGACAGACGGACATGGCTATATCGACTCGGCTGTTGATGCTGATCAAGAATATATATACTTTATAGGGTCGGAAATGATTCCTTCTCCCTGTTACATACTTTTGCACAAACTTAATATATTATACTCTATGTACCTTCGGTACAGAGTATAATTAATGAACCAATTACTTAGGTTTGATTACTGATCATTGTGGCCCAGAAATCTAATTTTTTGGACAAAACTCTGGCATTTCTACAAACAGCCTAACTAGGAAGATGACATTTTTTACAAAATGTTCTTAAAAGTTGCAACTTACCGTACATAATTTAAAAAGAAAGAAAGAATTGTGTAATATATTGACAATCTAAATCAAAACGACTTAAGCGAAATTTTACAGAAAAGTACATATAACTATCAGTTATAATTGATAAAAATAATTATTTTTGTGAAAAAATTGTCCCTATCTGTTAAGTCGCTTATGAGTTACACAAGGCAACAAAATATGACTTTTTCCAGTATATTGAAGGGTTGGTGGTGATTCTAGATGATTTTCGTGTGCTGAACACGAATCTGTGTTCAGAAATCGTCGAGATTTTTAGTAATTTGAGCTAAAAGATGACAAAAATGCCTTATATTACTCTTTTTAGACGCGTTTTGTGGAGAACCTATACTTTTGTATTGACTTTCTTTGATATTATCGGAAAGAACTACTCCTTAACTTTGAAATAAACTATCCCAAACAATTCTAAGATTTTTTCCAATGAAGATATACCATATTTAATAATTGTATCCGAGTTTAAGAAAAACCCAATATTTTGTTGCGGCCCTAAAGTATGCAATGGGATTTGTTGAAAATTTTCAATGAAATTTTATACAAATTACTAGCTTGCAAATTACTTGGTTGTACTGTTTCTGCAAGGCATACGTTTGTGCATTATTTTATAATTATCGAGAGTATGTATTTAAAATGATATATCTTCGCTTAAAAAAATCGTTCAATTCTTTGGAATAGTTTATTTTAATGTTAAGAAATAGTAACCTACGATAATATCAAAAAGTGTCAAAACAAAAGTATGGGTTCTCCACAAAACGCGTCTAAAAAGGGTAAAACATACATTTTTGCAACTTTAATCTTAAATTAGTAGAAATCTCGTCGTCATGGACCATTTCTAAATCATCTAGGATCACTACCAACCCTTCAATATACTGGACCTTGTAGCCTAGTGTTATTAACCCAAACTGGTACTGACCTTGGCTGCCCACCCCGTCGAGGATTTTCCACTGCTTTCACTGTTTCTGCCATCTATTTTGCCTGCTGTTTAGATTAATTACTTAAAACAACAAAAAAAAATTAAAAATTTTATAATAATTTAAATAATAAAATAAATAATTTACTTCCAGTCATCCTAAATACATGTTACACATTTTAACCCATATGAATACACCCATATGAAAATAGTTTAGTTCAGAATTCATGGACAAAATCTGAGGTTTTTAATTCAAAAGCATAATATTCGGCTGATTGTATAGTAGAATGATGCTTTATTTCAAATGGGAATACAAATTTAAAAAATCGATTTTATGAAAACGAAAGAAAAACCGGTCAAAAGCGCATACCTCCAGCTACAGAGCAATATTCAAAGAAAATAATTCGCCATTTTTCAGGGGAATTGTGAGGGTCACTTTTGGGCACTCTCAACGTAAAGTTACCAAATGTAAAAAAACCCAAAATATGTAAGATTTCTTCCAGTTTTTAAAGAAATGCTTACGAATGGAAACTTTTTCATATTTTTTTATTGCAATCTAGTCCGTTGTCGAAAATATATAATCAAACTCCGGCAGCTGTTGCATTCCTAGTTTTGACTATTAAAAAAGTCTTTGACTGTTGTTAAAATGTGGCCCTGGTAAAGGGTAATTTTCACTAAAGCTTAAGTTGGTAAAAAATGTTCGAGCTTCGTTAACAATTGTCCTTGGTAAATGTTATTGTTGAATAAAACCAAAAAAGTGTTTTCAGTTGAGTTAGTATGAATTCCCATGGCTATGTTGCAGATATCGGAAAATCAATCTGCTGTATTATCATATCCTCGTTTTGTAAGTCCCTCCAGGATATCCAACATCTTTATATATTATGGAGCCTAGAAGCTGCAAAAATGCCATTCAAAGCAGAGCTGAAAAGCCAAAAAAGTAATGATGGATTATTCCTTTACTCCATGTTTTCTTCCCTTAAACATATACAAGAACTTTTACAGATATTTTATTTTAAAGCCTAGAAACAATATTATACGATTACTCTAGGCAACAAGTTCTAGTTTATAGAAGGGGTGGTGGCGATTGTAGATGAGCTGAACTCGAATCTGTTGTAGAATTTTCGTTTTACCTATAAATTGTCCTCAAAAATTATGTCGCAAAAGATTATGGCCGGGAAAATGATCTAAATACTCGGCTTTCGGACTTTAGTAGAACGCCGCCTGTACTTCTACTACTACTACTACTCAAAACTTCAAGCGCATGTATCTCAAAACTATCTTTTTTACGTTGGCCGGAAACATAACTCAGACAATTTTCAACAGAAGTTTGAAATATATCTTGAAAAATACATTGTCCATAGTTCATTTGTTATTAAACAGTTATCTGATGATTTTTTTGGCAAATTTTTCACTTTTCACTTTGGAAGTGCTCCATTTGGCCAACAAATAAAATATCGAAAAAACCTACGTACTTCTAGAGCTCTAGAGTTGTCTGACCGCTCAAGCCTAAAGTTGCCTTAAATGTAAATTTTGACCCTAAATCTATGGGAAAACTACATTTTTTATTGAACCTTTCATAAAATCATCGTATAGTACCACTTCTGAGCTTAAAAAAAAAACTTTTCCCAAACAATTATACGATTTTTTTAAGTGAGATAAACCATTTTGAATACATGTTCCCGAAATGACTTAATTTTCTACATTCTATAGAAGCGATGGCCAGCCGTATGCTCTTTGGGTACGTTTTGTTATTGTAATTGCACTGAACAAAGGAAATCAATGATCGTATACATGCAGGGCGCGAGGCATACAAAACGACACACATGCTAACGATTCCGAGTGTGTGCGTCGCGTAGAACAATAACCGGTCTTGTGCTCTTCTTTGATTGGTGTTTGCGCGTGCAAGCAAACTGACTAACAACAATTTCATTATTGGTATTGGTGCTTATATTTGTGAGTATTGGTGAGTGCTAGTGACATATTCTTATCAGCTCCATAATATGTTACATATTTATTATCATGTTTTCAGCGCGCGAGTATGCCACATTTTTGTTAGTTATTTATTGATTAAGCTTTTGAAAGATGTTTAAGCTTTAAGCATATCAGAATCTAGTTCTTGCTGACTATTAATACCAATATTGTAAATAAGGTCCCGTTGCGAATAAGAAACCAAGAGCTAGCGTCAGAAGAACTCCCGTTTGGAGTAATTTTCCATAACTTTCAGCAGCCTCTGCTGAGGTTCTACTTGTACAGCTTGTGCTAATTAGTCTAAGTTTAACTCTCAAGCGAGACACAACATTATTTACGTAATTAATAAAAGTTGTAAACTTCCATTGCACCGTTTTTGTTGGGATATTCAATTGGAACTTATTTTTGAGTAACCGCGGAAAGGTTACTCTGGTGTGAAAGGAAACCGAAAGACTCCGGATCATCTAAACCCAATCATCGAAATCCTCCAGTGACGAACGCTCCAGAAGGATCGACTACCTGCTACCTTCTACTTCTTTTAGAGGGTCATCGGCGTTGGGAACATCCGTTACCGCAAACCTTTGGGACTGGGCTTCAACCTCAAGCCTAGGGTCATAAGGTTATTTCATTGGTGCAGCCGGTAGGATACAAAGAGATTTACGACTATAAATTCTCATTGTGTCCGCAAAAGAACCAACCAACCCCGACGTCTTATCATGGCTTTGCAAGACGGTGCTTTTAACCAAAGTCTGTCCCACATCAGACAAATCTCTCCATTCGACGGCGATTCTGTGTACCTCGGCCTGTTCATCAAAAGAGTGGAGCAAGTTTTCCAGCTCTACCCCACGACAGCAGCGACACAACAAGCCATCCTTTACAATGCGATTGAGGGACTTATAGTGGGTCCAGCAAAACAAATTTTAATACGTCGAGCACCTATGAATTGGAGTGAACTTCGAGCAGCCCTGATAGACGAATATAATACTCATGTACCTTTGCATCAACTTATTATGAATATTTATCGCACCAACTATAGTGGAAGCCTCCGTAAGTTCATCGAAGCCCTTGAAGACCAATCGAACATAATTTTAAGCAAAATACATTTAAACAATGAACCTAGAATTGTGTACTCAAGCGCTCTAGATGATGCAATACGCACCACCATAAATGACAAATTACCCTATTGAATTTTTATGTCTCTGTGTCGGTATGATATAAGTACGATTTCAAAGCTAAGAGTAGTTGCACAAACTATAGGCATTTATGAACAGAGCAACTCACAAACAAACCTAAGACCACCACCCATTAGGAAACCTCAGTCAGACGAAAATAATTTACAGATGAATAGTAATTCTCGAGCTACGAGTGTTGAACGTCAAGTAAATCACGAAAATGGGGACAGACCCCACAGCAACTACGATCATTATTCCAATCGACAAAGGAGATACGATTCAAATAGGTTTGGACAAAGCTCATATGATCAAACTAGCCGATCTCAGAATCAAGATAGGCAGAGTAATACCCAGGGTCAATCACAACATCAGGGACAGCAGGACAGGCAAATGTCTCAAAATAATTTGACCTACTACAGACCAAATAACAATGATCCTAATAAAAGAAAGCGAGAATCAGATTCCACTCAGCAAAGAAGTCCGACCTCATGGATATATCCGAAAATTTTCAAGCACAAGCCTCGGACGACCCTCAACAGTAATCAGAATCCAAATAAATAATAGATGGCTCAACTGTGTAATAGACACTGGTTCGACAATCAATATCGTTAAGAAAAATTTTACTGATCAAATGGAAACGCATACTCCCACTGTTAGTAAGACAATAAACGGTCTAACAACCCTTTTCAACACAGCAAAGATAAAAATTCCTAAGCTGAGCAATAAGGAACACATTTTTTTTATCGACGATTTCTCACCAAAGTATGATGCGCTCTTAGGAAAACAATTTCTTAAAGCCACTAATGCTCTCATCGATTTTGATAGGGAAACAGTACGCTTAGGAAAGTTTACCTTCCGCATGTTGAGCGAAAATCAACAGGAACCTAAAGAAGAGATCAGCCCTGAAGTAGAATTGATTGATCTCGAGTTTGAATACTCATTTAATATAGAACTTGAAGAGAATCCTTATATAAGAACAAGCCACTTAAATTCAGAAGAAGCAAGAGCAGTTTTGAATTTAACAAACGAGTACTTAGACATCCAGTACCATGAGAAGGATGATCTGACTTTTACAAATAAAGTCAAACACGTTATTAGGACAAAACATGAAGACCCCATTTATAGGAAAGCTTACCCATACCCATATATTCACGACAAAGAAGTGGACAAGCAAATCGAAGATATGCTCAAACAGGGAATCATTCGCGAATCGAAGTCCCCTTATAACAGTCCCGTATGGGTCGTACCTAAAAAGGACGATATCTTAGGGCAAAAGCAGTACCGAGTCGTGATAGATTATAGGCCTTTAAATGAGAGCACTATTAATGACAAATATCCTATTCCTAACATGGATGAGATTCTTGACAAACTCGGAAGGTGTCATTACTTCACAACTCTTGACTTAGCCAAAGGTTTCCATCAAATTGAGATGGACAAGGACTCAATCGAAAAAACTGCGTTCAGTACAAAAAAGGAGCATTATGAGTTTACCCGCATGCCATTCGGCCTAAAAAATGCCCCAGCGACCTTTCAAAGGTGTATGAATGAAATCCTTCATGATCTCATTGGCATACATTGCCTAGTTTACCTTGATGATATAATCATCTACTCCGTTTCACTCGAAGAGCACCATAATTCATTGAGACACGTGTTCGATAGGCTTAGGAGTGCAAATCTTAAGCTCCAGTTGAGCAAGTGTGAGTTTATGAAGCGAGAAACCGAGTTCCTTGGTCATATCGTGACAGCAGAGGGTATCAAACCCAACCCTAATAAGATTAGTGCAATCCTTGATTACCCCATGCCAAAGACTTCGAAGGAAATCAAATCCTTCTTAGGGCTATGTGGATTTTACAGAAAATTTATAAAGGACTTTACCGCAATAGCGAAGCCTATGACCATATTTCTCAAAAAGAGTCAGAAGATTGATATTAAAAATGAAGCATATGTCAATGCTTTCAATAAATTGAAAATATTGATCACTACCGACCCCATTCTCGTCTATCCTGATCTTAATAAGACTTTCACCCTTACCACGGATGCAAGCAACTTCGCTATGGGCGCAGTATTGTCCCAAGACAATCGACCCATATGCTTTGCCAGTCGAACACTCAACGAACATGAGTGCAACTATTCGGCAATTGAAAAAGAATTGTTGGCAATCGTATGGGCCACCAAATATTTCAGACCGTACCTTTTTGGACGGAAGTTTAAGATAAACTCTGATCACAAACCCTTGGCATGGCTCCATAACCTGAAGGAACCAAATATGAAGCTTCAGAGGTGGAAAATTCGTCTTAACGAATACGACTTTGACATCAAACACATTGATGGAAGAGAAAATCATGTTGCTGATGCGCTGTCTCGAGTGAAGATTGAGGAAGATAATGGGAACTGCATCGGAATTACGGAACGCGCCGTAAACACATATACAAACCAGATACTTTTCATAAAAGCGGATAGACCATCCATTAAGGTTGATAAATACTATTTGAAAACAATCACAACAGTTCGCTATGACAACATGACTACTGAAAATGCATCTGAATGGATCAAAACCCTTTTGTGTGGCAGACATTCAGCTATTTATATTGAAGATGACAAAGATCTCGCAATATTTCAACGAACTTACATGTCCCTTGTTAAGCCGAAAACAGGTACCACTGTTATCAAATCCTCAAAGTTGCTTGTAAATGTACCCACTTATGCAGATTTTGAGGAACTTGTGCGAGAGCTGCACGATAGGGCCTTACATCAAGGAATCCAAAAGACGCTTGATGAGTTTAATAAGACACATTTTTTCCCATATGCATGAAAACTCGTACAGGCTATTATCAATAAGTGTCAGACATGCAATTTGGCTAAAGCAGAACATCGACGCACAGACCATCCATTCGAAATAACACCTGAGGTGATGAGCATTCGTGATAAATTTGTCATTGATTACTATTTTATAGGGAAGCGAAAATTTCTCACTTGTATAGATTTGAAGTCGAAGTTTATAATGGTCACTGAAACAAACACAGTTGACTGGCTTGAATCGAAACGAGCCCTCCTTAAAGTTTTCAATTCTATGGGGGTACCAAAGGTATTAAAAACGGATCAAGACTCAGCTTTAGTAAGCAAATCGATTCACAATTGGCTTAAATCGTTAGGCATACAAGTCAATATAACTACCAGTAAAACAGGATTAGCTGATATTGAACGAGTTCACAAGACCTTAAATGAGAAAATGAGAATCATTCACACCGAGAAATCACTTGATGACAAAGCTGTAGATATCGAATATTCTACATACGTTTACAATCATTTAACAGTGCATAGTACTACTGGTAAGAAGCCAGCTGAAGTATTTATTTTTGGCCAAGAACCAGAAAAAAACGTTCAGAAGATTAAGGAGACTAGAATCAATAGACTTAACAAGAATAGGAAGGATTTTGAAGTCGACCCAAAGTATACTAAGACTCAGCCCAGGCGAGAGAAGATTAAGAACCCCTTCAAGCTCTCAAAAAAATCCGAACAGAGTGGACGCTACCCACTATGAAGAAAATCTTATAGGCAAACACCCTATTAAGCATCGTAGCAAATATCATAAGTCAAAAGCTGATCCCAGTCAAAAGATACTTTCATAATACAACAAATTTTCCTATAATGACTCCCACGCGATTTGAAGAAATAATTTGTAATATTTTTTCTAGATTTTAATCATTATAATGTCTTTGCATATTGTTAATCATTCTATATAATCACATTTCATAAAATATTCATGTACAACCAATAGATCTATAGAACATTTTTGTAATAATCAACGAGGACGTTGATTTCTCTTCGATTGGGAGGAGTGACATATTCTTATCAGCTCCATAATATGTTACATATTTATTATCATGTTTTCAGCGCGCGAGTATGCCACATTTTTGTTAGTTATTTATTGATTAAGCTTTTGAAAGATGTTTAAGCTTTAAGCATATCAGAATCTAGTTCTTGCTGACTATTAATACCAATATTGTAAACAAGGTCCCGTTGCGAATAAGAAACCAAGAGCTAGCGTCAGAAGAACTCCCGTTTGGAGTAATTTTCCATAACTTTCAGCAGCCTCTGCTGAGGTTCTACTTGTACAGCTTGTGCTAATTAGTCTAAGTTTAACTCTCAAGCGAGACACAACATTATTTACGTAATTAATAAAAGTTGTAAACTTCCATTGCACCGTTTTTGTTGGGATATTCAATTGGAACTTATTTTTGAGTAACCGCGGAAAGGTTACTCTGGTGTGGAAGGAAACCGAAAGACTCCGGATCATCTAAACCCAATCATCGAAATCCTCCAGTGACGAACGCTCCAGAAGGATCGACTACCTGCTACCTTCTACTTCTTTTAGAGGGTCATTGGCGTTTGGAACATCCGTTACAGCAAACCTTTGGGACTGGGCTTCAACCTCAAGCCTAGGGTCATAAGGTTTATTTCATTTGCTCTGTCGTATGCTACTTTTGGGCTTGCCTGTTCTATAGGTATGCACAGTCCATTTTTATTGAATTCAAATGAACATTTATAACATTATCTTTTATTATTATGAAGAAAGAAATTAAACCCCAAACGAGAGCGTAAGTTAAAGTCGGCTCTAACCGACTTCGATATACCCGTTACTCATGGAAACAAATGTTTATTAGCCTTCCTGTATGCCTGAGGTGGGTCAGCCGAAAAGTATGCAACATTTTTTAACTCGGCTATTTATTATCCGCCAGATATTAATAGACATTTGTCAATTACTAAATCCAACATAAATGACTCCAAATTCATCACGATAAACAGATCAGACAACAAAACTTTTGAAAACGTCGGTCAAGCCCGACTATTACATACTCTGCACCCTTAACGTCGCAGCTCGAATTTGGTCACGAGTCAAACGGCCAGTTAACACACAACGCACAACGCAGTGCGCTCTCTAAGTCTCTCTCTCTCTCTCTCTCTCTCTCTCTCACACTAAGATTGCTGCTGAACGCAATGCTTAGGTTATGGGTGGGGTGGGTGGTGGGTGTTAACTGACCGTTTTTTGCTCATAACTTGAGTATCGTTCATCCGATCTTTATCATTCCTTCAGCAAATCGATAAATAATTTTGAGTACTAGATATCTCTAGAAAGTACGAACCATCTATCATCAAAACTGTAGGAGATATGACGTTTTTTCCAAATTGCGGGGGCGTGAGGGGGCGTGGCAAAAATTGAAAATAAACTTGATCTGCGTGCAGACAATAGGAGTCTACATTTCAAATTTGGTTGCTCTAGCTCTTCTAGTCTCTGAGATCTAGGTGTTCATACAGACAGACGGACGGACGGACGGACGGACAGACGGACAGACGGACAGACGGACATGGCTATATCGAATCGGCTGTTGATGCTGATCAAGAATATATATACTTTATATGGTCGGAAATGATTCCTTCTGGCTGTTACATACATTTGCACGACTTTAGTATACCCTTTTACTCTACGAGTAACGGGTATAAAAAACAAACAAATACACAACGAAAACGGCCCAACAACACATCAACATTATCTATTGCATACTTATGGGCAGTGCAAAATTTTGTCACATGTATTTTTAAAATGGTATATATTCGATTAAAAAAATCGTAGAACTGCTTGGGAAATTTTATTTTAAAGCTATGAAATAATACTTTATGATAATTTCAAAGTGTCCCAACAAAGCTAAAATTACTAAAAATCTCGACGTTATGGACCATTTTTGAAAACAGATTCGTGTTCAGCACACGAAAATTATCTAGAATCACCACCAACCGTTCAATATACTGGAAGAAGTCTAATTTTGTTGCGCGATGGCGCCTTTCTCAAAACCGATTCATCTACCTATACAATCACACCAGGAACTGTCTCCTCAACGTTTGTTCGTACTTCTTCAACTGCCCTCTCCTTAACCTTAAAGCCTCATTTCGAATTGGCATTTGCATTGTTTTCCAACATCCATTGAACCGTACACAAAGTGCATTAACCAAAAAACATTACCAGTTGAGTGTACAAAATTTTTTAATTAAAAACTAAAGCACAATAAGCCCGCCTCTTCCGGCCAAATTCTCAGCCTGTGCGAACCTTGTGCCTTGTCTGGGGCATTAAAAATATTCATCATAAGTGGCGCCACCCAATGTGACTACCAACAGGCAGCGATGCTGGCAGCAATTGTGCCGTTCCAATCGACATCTGTTACTGATTTCAAAGAAACTTTTGTTGACAACACAAACAAATGCCAAACGCAGGGCACCAAGTAAGTTGCGCCTGAGGATAGGCGAGGGAGAGGTGAGGTACAAAACGTTTGACGCTTGCCTGCGCACACACAACACAACGACCCGAACCTGATCCTGAACCAGTAGCAGGACTCACGTGTGCCCCAAAGTGGCGCACAGCTGACGTTAACGTTATCAGCAAATGTCTGAGTGTGTGTGTGTGTGCTATTGTTTTTGTTTTTGCCGGCAACAAACAAAGTTGACTGAGGTGGCCTCTGAGCTGAGTTCTGGGCCTGCATTTGAAGGCTGTGCACCAGGCAAAGGCATGTGGCTGAGGGGCAGCGGGTGTGTGTGTGTTTTTGGCGGCGCCATTGTCGATAATAACGATGGACTGGGACTGGGGTCTGTTCGCTTTTGTGCGCGTAACATGTGTCAATTACAGACACACATACACACACACACACACTTGCCTTCTATAACTCAAAAAAGCTGCCAAAAAGTATGCGCACATTTTTTATATGCGCCGCCTGAAAGTATGCACATATTTTTGATATTTCTGCGCCCTGCCGGCATTTGACAGCTAAACCTGCCTCTGCCTCTGCCCCTGCCCCTGCCCGATGCCAGCAGTGTTGCTTTATGTTAATTCATTTCGGGCCACTGGCATTTCATTGACGCACAAATTGGTTTCGGGCTTTGTTTTCTGTTACTTGCCGAGACCTTACCCAGGGCTAAAAAAATGGTTTAATTAAAAATACGTTTAACAGCGAGAAACGTTAACAGCTGGCTAAGCAGAAATGCACTGACCTTAATAAAACTATTGCAAAACTCTGATTACTAATGAAATATGCACAAGTGGGCGGGTCAATTTGAATGGACAAAAAACCCAACCTCAATTGTTGCAGAAACGTAACCTGCGGGTAAATTCGTAGAAAATTTGCGCAAGAAACCCAACTACGACATTTGATTTGAGCCTTCTACTTTCCAGTGTTTCTGGCAGCTAAAGTCGTGTAGGCATGTTTACAATGTAGATTTCTTATATTCTTTATTTCAACGTTTGTTTTTCTGTTCTGCATCTGTTTTTGGAAATAGTTTTTTATTAATTTAATCTTAAAGTTGATTTAAATGCTTATTTTGAACCTTTTTAGGTGCATTTCGTAAAAGAGCTATACTTTTGTTTTGACTCTCCATGATAATATCGTATACCGTACACTATTTCTCAGAATTGAAATATATTGCCTCAAGCAGCTCTACGATTTTCCTAAGCGAAGATATACAGTTTTAAATACATGTGCTAGGTGTGACATTATTTTGTACTGCCCATAAGTATGCATTGGGTGTTGTTGAAAATTTTCGATAGAATTCAATACAAAATACTAGCCCACTGTTGTGATTTTGCATAGCTTACTTTTGGGCAGTAGACAATTTAGTAATAGTATGTCTACGCTTAAAAAAATAGTTCTATTGTTTGGGACAGATTATTTTAAAGTTAGGAAATAGTACTTTACGTTTATATCAAAGAGAGTCAAGTCAAAAGTGTAGGTTCCACACAAAACGTGCCTAAAAAAAAGTCAAAATGGGCATTGAACGCAATTTTTTTGCTAAAATTATTAAAATCATAAAGAATCATCACCAACCCTTCAATATACTGAAAAAAGTCTAATATTGTTGATTTGTTTAATTTATGTGTTGCATTTCATCCACGCTCTATTCCTTCCTCCAAATATCTGACAAAGGACATTATTTAGCTGTAATATAACGATCCATTAAGCTTAACAACGATTAGATTAAGGATAGTGGAGCTATTAACAAAAAAAGAATCCCTGCCGCTGCACTGCCGACACTAACAAAATATATAGAGTGACGACTTCAGAGTAAACCGGTAGAAAGACATAAAGGATGAGTGCGTGTAAGTTAAGAGCGGTGCAGTCAGTCCTTTGGGCTTAAAGGATTTTATGAAATTAAAATTGGTCCTAATGAGAAAATTGGAGCGTGTAACCATTATTCAGCTAAGCACAGACAAAGGTATCGAGCAGTTGCACGTAATGATATCCGGCTCCAGCTCGTCGGATTTGGGGGTGGAGGTCTTGGTGATACCAATATGTCTCATTGTTACATCAATATGATTAGAGTAATAACGTGCTACGACATAATAAGAATGCTAAAGAAGTTAAGATCGGTAGAAGACAGACTAATTTGGATCAACTACAAAAGAGTGAGAGAGAGGGAAGAAGAAAGGATAGAGAAAGAGAGAGAGAGTTTTGGTGTGCGAAGCCACAGGGGGAATCGTGGTCGCATGCTGCCCACCCTACCTTTGATCACCGGCCTCAGAATAAATCTGCGTGATCCCTAAGACAAATACCATACGACGACGAGAACGTTAGCTTAAGTTCAGACTCCATTTAGTTCAAATTTATTATAAGCTTTAATTCATTATAATAATATTTGAGACAACAAAAGGATTCCATTTCGGAGTAAGCTATATAGTTTAGATAATACTAAAATAGTGGACTAAATCCTAATAAGGAACATAATGGTAAATTTGGATAAACGGTTTAGATTAGTATGTAAGTAGAACCCCTCTTCTGATTAACTATTTATTGGATTCTAATCAACTTGAATAAGTTAAATTTTTCCATGATCTGGGTATTTCCCTCGACCATAAACTTTCTTTTGGCACTCACATTGAACTTTCTGTGAATAAAGCCATGGGTTTGTTAGGTTTTATTAAACGTTGGTCTAAGGAGTTGAATGATCCCTACACGTCCAAGCTTTTGTTTATATCCCTAGTGAGGACTATTTTGGAGTTTGGTTCGTGTATTTGGAACCCTCAATCACTTACCTTGTGTTAACGTATCGAATATGTCCAGCAGCAGTTCCCTTTGGTTTGCCCTTCGCAACCTGGGTTGGGACCCACAGTTGAGACTTCCTCCCTATATTTCCAGACTTAAGTTTTAAGACTTACCTTCACTTGAGCATAGCACGTACTATATTGGGTATAATGTTTCTAAACAAGCTTATAAAGGGTAATATTGACGCTGAGTACCTACTCGAGCGCGTGAACCATAATGTCCCCTCAAAACAAACACGATACTATATTCCCTTGAGGATTCCTGTTGCTTCTACGTTATATGCCTCTAATTGTCCTTTTCGCAGTCTGTGCAGTCATTACAATAATATCTTTCCTCTTCTCAGTGATAACCTTTCCGACGAAGGCCTGCGCTCTTTTATTCTTTAAAATCTTGCACTTGCACAGTTTCTAGTTTTTCTAGGAAATTCCTTCCGATCACCAACGCTGCGAGCAGGGGCGTAGCTGGTCATACCGACAAAATAAATTACCCCCACCGAATCGGAAGGCCTTTCTTCTATTTACTCCTTTTGTTTTCCTGTCTGCCCCCCTTATTTTGTATCGTTTTAGATTTTATTATATTGTAGCTGTGTCTTTTAGACGAAGCTGCAATTAAAATAAATAAATAAAATGTGTATATAAATTTCGTTTTAAATTAATTCAAATAAATTTATAAAGAAGTATTACATTTCTTTCTTTTCACTTTGCTTCACTTTACTTTTAAGCTTGCTTCATTTAATTTACTTTAACTCAAATTTTTAATTTATTTTAAGTTTACTTTAATTTAATTTCGATTTAGTTTAATTTCAAATTCGTTTCGATTCTTGCTTTCATAATGGGAGTTTACTGTACCATTGATTTTGCTTTGATTTTTAAATATTCAAATCTTTCTTTTAGAAATTTAATAAAAATTTATGGAAAAGGGGAAATTGATTTGGACTCGTTAAACTTTCAATCAAAATGGAACAAAATCTCAATATTAAAACAGACCAAAGGTGTATAAATGCATATCTCACTTTTTGCATATATATATATGTTTGGTTCGTAGCACGATTTTACCAATATATTTACAATTACTTGACGCCTAGATACATTGCTAGTCCGCATTTACACGATGAAGCAAACTCCATGAAGTTCCTCATGAAGTTTTTGTTTGTAGAGAAGAGGTGTAGGCGGGCAGTCGAAACAGGCAAAGCTTCATGGCAAGCTGGCAATGAAGTTTTTCGATAAGTATATGTATAAGTTTAAAAATTTGTGCCAGTTTTCTCTGATTTAGTGTCTGTTTATGTTCTGTACCAAAGGTACAAAGAATATTTGTGCAAATGTATGTAACCGCCAGAACAAAGCATCTCTGACCCTATAAACTGTATACATATATTCACATTCGCATCTGCAAAGTATCTCATAGTCTGGCTTGACCGACTTATATTTCTAATTGTCGACTCTGCTGTTACGTACATAGAATCTTTTTTTTTTTAGCCGAACCAAAAGCTTGGGTTCGGAACGGGTTCGGTATCATCTATTTTCGTCCTCGTGGTTCGGTTCAGGGATTGGTTCACAGTAAAAAAAAAGCCGAAATTCCGGGTTCGAACCGGTTCGGTTCACAACCGGTTGCAGCCTTGGTGCAAATAATTAATTTGGCTTACAGCACTCACTCAAATTTCCAGCGACGAAAGATCGATCTCTCGGCGATGAATTCTGTAACTAAAAGTTAAATGCTTGTATGTTTTCATTTCTTTTCGCTTCGTACTAATTTCTGTTTTACAGAACCATTACTTTAGCACTTTCTTTCCTTTTCAGTGTGATTCAAAATGGTGTTAAATGTCTTCTCTTATTTCTTCAAATTTTTATTCTAGGTTTAAGGGCAAAGAAAAATCCAATAAAAGAAAACCAAAAGATAATGAAAACGTTAATGAAATTTCAAACACTCTAGAATATTTCGATAACCAGATTTAATTATAATTCCATGGGAACAGCTCGAGCGGGATCAATTATATATTCGGATCCAATTCACTTGGACACGCTCGAGGCTAAAGGCTTCTTCCTGAGGTTGTTTGCTCGGCTGAGGCTAAGCTGTTGGCTTAGATTAACATTTCAGCAGAATTTATGGACTCTTGGTTGGTTAAGTCCGAACTGTAGGTTAGAAGTTGTTTATGGACGCCCAAAGATGATTAGGTCACGATCACGTGTTCAGTCAATACTCAATTAGACTTCCACTGGCTGGCTATATACAGATAAATGCAGTCTGCGTTTGCTGGTTAGGTCCGGCTTGGCCGTGGCACCTAGGGCTGTGTGCAGACTCAATCCGATTCAATCAATCCAAAAATATAAGCCAGAGATCCACCAGAGATCAGGAAGCTGGCCGTGGTGAGACCTGGTACTTTTATCAGTAGGTGTGTGGGCAGACGAAACCCTAACTCACCCAAAGCAATAATCAACACTCGCACTGATTTCCTTTTAGTGGATTAATTAACGCGTATTAATTAACATTCTTTAAACGCACTTGAATATTTTCTCGAATTTTCTCAACATAAAATATCGCACTCAGAAATACTTCTGTTTGGTTTGGCGATGTGGTTAAGAAAGATCGAGAGAGAACGGAAGTTCTGTATATGGCGACAATTGTAAATATCAAGCAAAAGCTTTTAAAACAAAAGAAACGCTTCAGGCGCCGCTACAAAATCTTGTTTTTATTTCAATAGTAAAAAGTTCATACATATAGTATATCTCTGACAAAATAGAGACCAGCCTAAGGAATCTTGTGAATATATGTAAGTGTTAAACACGGGTTCATAAAAAAAAGAAAGACAGCGGTATGAACTTTGGCCGAACGTCAAAGTGCTGAAATGCAAAGAGAAACAAGAAAATGTATAATTTGGAGCTCCGAACTTGATGTGTTCAACGTTCAAATTGTAGTGTGGAACTGAATAGAAACAGTCTCGACAATAGGCAGTTGGACTTGAAGTATATGACAAGCCCGCTTGGATGTGGAAACTTATGTTTTGTTTTCAATTCTTATTATACCCTTGCAGAGGGTATATTAAAATTGTCCAGATGTTTGCAACGCATAGAAGGAAGCATCTCCGACCACCATAAAGTATATATATTCTTGATCGGCATTACGAGCCGAGTTGATATAACCATGTCCATCTGTTTTCACGCTATCTCCTCCCTCACTTTAAAAGCTATCGTGACCAAACTTGTAACGAAGTCTTTGGGTACAAATATGCAGCACATTTGTCGGAACCGGCCGGATCGGATGACTATAGCACATAGCTGCCATAGGAACCATAGGTCTAAAAACTAGTTTTAGAGAGAAAAACTTTTTTGTTTTCAATACAAACGTCTCCAAACCGTATTTATATGTTTTCTATGTTATTACATAATTCCACCAAGTTTGATGAAAATCGGACAGCTTAATAGTACAGCTGCCATATAAGCCTGAGTCTCCTCCTCGAATTCCTCCTCGAATTTCCGTGAGGGAATTTAGTATCACCCTGACGCGTTACGCGGGATCTATAGCCCTTAGGAACTGCTGACAGCAAGTCTCGAGCCCACGTAGTAGGCACACACACACAAAAATTAATTCAACTTTCAATTTGTTCAAACTAAACTTAGCTCTTATCTATGTTTCTACATATTTATGTGTACATTAGGGCGGACATTTGATGTATGGAAAACTGTAAGGCCATAGTGATAGGTATAACAAAAGAAACAATATTTTCAATGGGTTTTAGTGTCTGCGAATTGGATTCAAAGTTTATAACTCCCTTTGTCAAGCCCTTGCTTACATTTTTTATTTTTAAGTAGTTGGCGTAGACTTGGTTTGAAGTCAAAGAGTTACCATGACCATTGAATTAATTGTTTTTAATATAACCATGACAATATGTAAATAATATTTACTAAATGTATATAAGCGAAATCTACTATTCTGCGCTGTTTACTTCTGGATGAAAGCAAGTTTTTGCCGTTTTACCAGATAGCGTCCTGGAGTTGTAAATTTTTTGATAATTATGTCATAATCAATCTATAATAGAACGAGAGCGTAAAGTAAAATCGGCTCTAACCAACTTTAATATACCCTTTACTCATGGGAAGAAATGTTTAATGTTGGCTTAGATCAGATGGAAAGTTCACTTAGAAAGTTCAGCCTCAAGGCTTAAGCATTACCACCAAAATGTTAAAAGCACTCATTGCTTGTCTATTTTTGCTATCATTGCTTTTTGCAGTTCCCTACTGATCTAAGCTATGATTGTATGGAGAGGCAGTTGGCAGTTATGCTTTCTTCAGCGAAAAGCTTACTGAAGATTGGTTCGGGAGAATGATGAAACAGTGCTGTATAGGCAAGCAGCTCTTTTTGGTGTACAATGCATAAGTTGTTTACAGTTGTGAACAAACGCCACTTTTTCGGACCTAGAGCCAGCTTAACTCACAAATTAAACAATAGAAATGTCGCCAAATAAATTACAAATCGATATTGCGAATATAAAAATAAACTTTATATTTGAAACCGATATCTTAAAAATTGTGGGAGTTATTCAACATTTTTGATTGTGGGGGCGGGGCTGGGCGTGGCAAAAATTTGAATAAACTTGATCTGCGTGCAGACAATGGGAGTCAATGTTTCCAATTTGGTTGCTCTTGCTCTTCTAGTCTCTGAGATCTAGGTGTCCGTTCATACAGACTGACGGGCAGACAGACATGGCTATATCAACTCGGCTGCTGATGCTGATCAAGAATATATATGTATCTTATATGGTCGGAAATGATTCCTTCTGCCTGATAAATACATTGGCACGACTTTAGTATACCTTTTTTACCCTACGAGTAACGGGTAAAATTAATATAATTATGATATTGCTCAAAAATGCAGTACATAGCAAAAAGCATGAACTGTGCAAGAACTGGGTATATTGTAGGAGGGCTGCCTTTTTTCATACTTTTCCGAACTAACAAGAAGGGTTTCAAATAATTTGTTCTTTTCAGAATAATTGTTTATTGCTAGATTTAGATTCTAAGAACCAACCAATAAATATCTTGATATACTATGGAAACTCCGCACCATCAATAAATAGGGTTAAAAAGCGGCTTACTGAAGTCCTTTGTAATGTTACCAGCACAAGATTTGGTCGCTCAATATAGGTAGCCACGACACGAATCCATGGAATTATTAATCAGACAGATCAGTTGGACAGACTAGATATTGATTTTAAGCAAAGAAGAACACACTTGGGGAAAAATTATGCTTTTCCACCGTAACAATTAAAGGGGGCTCACGTTTAAAGTCGGCATGTCATAATCCTTTCAAAACCTGAAAAAACGGTGGCCAAAGATTTGGGTCTAATAAAAAGGTTATCACTTGCACGAGCGGCTATATTGACTGAACCTTTCGAAATCCTAATATTTTGAAGGGCTCCCTTTGATAAGTAATCTGGATTACTTGAATCAAGCAATAAGTGGAATATCTACTAAATAAAAATAATCGTCACGGTGTTTGTGTTCGCACTCCTTCGAAACGGCTTGACCGATTTTTATGAAATAAGGAAGGTTTGAGAATAGATAGTAAAGTATATTTTAAACCGCTTGGGGATTCAATGGTCCAAAAAATCGCGAAGTGTTCAAAGTTTTATAATGAGTTTAGATTGTCATGAAGACGGGTAAATAGACGGATGGTAAAGATCAACAGTTTTTAAAAATAGTGAAAATTGCTAAATTTTCATACTAGCTTAGATTATTATGAGCAAGGGTGAAGATCGAAAGGTCTACAAAATCGGCAATTTTTAAATTGACTTTAGATTATAATGAAAATTAGATTGAACCATTTCTTCTTATTTGACGTTTCGATGCATGATACAATAAATAAAAGGTAAAAAAGGTGATTCATAAAATAAATCTAAAACAAGAAAGAAAGTCGGTCAAGCCCGACCATAACATACTCTGTACCCTTAACGTCTCAGCTCGCATTTGCTCACGAGTTATCTCTAAGTTTCACTCTCTCTCTCTCTCTCTCTCTCTCTCTCTCACTAAGATTGCCGTTCAATAGAATGCTGCGGTGGTGGGTGGGGTGGTGCTGGGTGTTTACTGGCCGTTTTTTGCTCATAACTTGAGTATCGTTCATCCGATCTTTTGTTTACAAGGTATCTCTAGAAGGTACGAACGATCTATCTTCAAAACTGTAGGAGATATGACGTTTTTTCCAAATTGCGGGGGCGGGAGTGGGCGTGGCAAAAATTCAAAATAAACTTGATCTGCCTGCAAGTATATGAAATATATGCCCCATACATGTCAAAGCTCTATCTCTTACCATCTCTGAGATCTCTTCGTTCATACGGACGGACGGACGGACAGACGGACAGACGGACGGACGGACAGACGGACAGACGGACATGGCTATATCGACTCGGCTGTTGATGCTGATCAAGAATATATATACTTTATAGGGTCGGAAACGATTCCTACTCCCTGTTACATACTTTTGCACAAACTTAATATACTCTATGTACCTTCGGTACAGAGTATAAAAATCAAAGAATATTAACAAACATTTTTTCATATGGAGGCAGTTCTTATCTCTAGCGCAGCGTTTGTTCAGAAGAGTGAGGCCAAGTGCGAAAATAAAGCGACGCAAACCTGACCTTCTTAATCGACCGCTGGCCAGCGCCTGAATAGCTGTTTGCTTTCTTGGCACACGCCACGGTATGCGTCCGGGTCGTGTCGGTGTGAAAAGCGAAAAGTGTTCAGCCTCTGCGGGCCAGGCGAGACAATCGCTGCTCTAGCGACATTTATCATTTAATTTTCATTTCGCCGGTTTCAAAACCCGGCAACAACTTTGGCAATTTGGAGACCTAATCGTTTAATGTTTACGAAAGCAAAAATTTAAGTACCTCTGCATATCTTTTTTTTTACTGAAAATATTTGCTTAAAACTAATTCTTCTGAATTTAAGCTTGATATTAATTTTCTTAATTAAATGCGTATCTTTTTTATTGTTTTAAATGTTAGTGTAATTGTTCTTGGCTTTTTGTGCTACAACTTAAAGGCCTATACTCACTTGAGATTAAAATTTATTTCGGAACGAAACTTCACATGAATAGAAACAATTTTAATCAGCTTAGAAGTATGAATGCTTTTGCTGAGATCCCACAGGCAAATAATTCGCCCAAATTTGTATGAAAATTTCTCTAAATATGCAA
Organism: Lordiphosa magnipectinata; assembly: GCA_037044535.1. Taxonomy (NCBI): domain Eukaryota; kingdom Metazoa; phylum Arthropoda; class Insecta; order Diptera; family Drosophilidae; genus Lordiphosa; species Lordiphosa magnipectinata. Next base: position 279,325 of record JBAMBO010001051.1, read on the forward strand.
TATTTGGTAGCTTTTCGTTCATATTTGATCAAATTATTTGTGTATAGAACCATTCTTTTAGTTTTAGGTCGTATAAAATCAGCAATTATGGCTGTTTAGTCAAGTTTTGATCAATTTTTGCCTGTGGGAGCTTAGCTTTATTTATATGAAATATGCCGATCTAAATTTTCATCTCATTTGGGAATGGGCCTTAAAGATTTAAATTAAAATATTTCGATGATATATTGTAAGAACCAACTCAAATCTCTCCAAAGCAAATCAACATAAATGATCGAGTCAGAGCATCAAGCGTTGTGGTTTTACAGCTGTTATTTAACAGCATTGATCTCAGCGACTGCTAAGTAGATACTTTGCTCTCTCAACGCGACCGGCAATATGTAAACGAATTCGCCTCGCTCATAAATAGCAGTGGCTGTGCCACTGTTTGATTCAGTCGCTCGCTTCGCTCCTCCAAGTCGGATCGTCCCTCTGTTCTGGCATTGAAATTGATTGTTTGTTTGGATATTTACTTCCATATCGTCGCTAGAACCCCGTTGTGTGTGCTGCGCCAAAAGTATGTCAAATGCGGGTATATGTAATAAACTAACATTGAGTGCTGCAACTGCAAGGCTAGCCCGACCGGTTGAAAAGTGAATTTAAATGATCACCAAACCACAAACTACAAAAACAAAGAACCCCAGTGTGTGCCAAGTGGAAACTCCTAAGCACGTAACAAGCGTGTAGAACCGTTTAAGATTTTTGTATTGTGTTTGGCATACGAAATAAGTCAAGGTCCCTGTTCCATAGCAGAGATAGACAGACGCCAGTACTTGTAAATCGAAAAATGTGACAACCAAATATGAAACTGTCATCAGTGGCAATGAACTTAACGCCGATTCGCGTCACTTGATAGCCCCCTTAACCCTTCGGCATGCCAATAGCAAATGAAACCAACTACCTACTACATGTGCAAAATTGTCCATTTGTGTACACACTCAACAAACTGCACAAGCTTTTGTTTTGTTGTTAATTTTTCTATTTAAAGACCGATTAGGCTGTCAAAACAATGAACCAGACAAAAGCGTTATCATGAAATATTTCACTCCTACATATGTACATACTCGCACTGAATATCAGCTGTGCCAAACAGGGCGGGTTCAGCAATGTTTTTTCATAGCCCAACCTTTGTTTCAGTTAATCTGAAATATTGATAACATCAATCATGCAGTGAGGGGGTTAGTTAGGTGTCAGTGACGTCGTCTAATGAACTAATTAAACAATAATTCAGAAGTTCGTTTTACAGAAAAACATTAAAAAAAATTTTTTTTAAGAGATTTTGAATAAGTTTGTATAAGTGAACCACTTAAATCTCTTTTTTAACGCCTGTTTATTGCATGGCATTTATAATGACTCTTAAGTCTACGGGTGTATGTTAATTAACACCTAAGTAGACTTGAATTAATAACATTAACATAAAGTTTTAAATTGAGTAGATTTGCGTATTTTTCTACTAACTGGCAAGGGAAAATATGTGACAATCATTATCAACTCAAAAGTAGAACAGATTTACAGAATCGGTGCGTCAAGTCAGTGATAACACCTTTTTAAGATAGTGTAAGGCAGGCAGACAAAGTCTACTTAATGCCCAAATTAAATTGCGAAGGGCAAAATTAAAATTCTTAACAAATTCAATAATAGCATGCTTTCGTTTATAACAGCGGCTTGATCTGAAAGTTATTTTTCAAATAAGTTATTTTCAAATCAAATAGCAAATAAACTAGGAAATATATGTAGAAACAGAATGAGTAGAGCAGGGGTGCCCACTGCGCATAAGTTGTTGTTTTGCGCATAGCGATGGCAGCGCATGTAGGCGCTCACGGATAGGAGAAACCAAAGTATATTGCAACAAAAACTTTGAAAGTTTTCTCAATAATCTTTCTCTCCTATGTAAAATGTACAATTGGCTTAACTGCCCCAAAGGGGCCAGGCCAAGATTCTCTCAATCTTTTGGCGTGTGTGCTTATAATTTTTCGCACAAGAGAAAGGGACCTACGGGTTAACGCCAAATTCGAACGGCAAATTTTGAGAATTTGGCTTTTTCATGGCTAGTTACTTCACAGCTGGCGCCAATAGCTGGTGAAGGTGACCGGATGTGTTTAAGCTATTCTCTAATGAAAGAAAAATACTTTTTATTAGATGGGATTGAACCCACGCCTCCCTCACAGCAGGCCGACACACTAACCACTGAGCCACACAGTCTCTCCTACGCCTTTTGTAAAATCGAACACAACAACAAATATGTTTGCGTAGTATTCAGCGTAGATTTTGTTGTTGACCACGAATGTTGGCGACGAATGTATTCGTCTGCACCCAAAAAACAGTAATCATCAAAATGACACTATTTTTTCATCAATTAGAAACTATTTAGTATCAAATTCTCTTTAATACTCCAAGTATTAAATTGATATTTTTGAAAGTATTAAAATGATATTTCGGTGATGTCAAATTGATACTAATTTGTATCAGGTTGACTCTTTTTATACTCTGTACCGAAGGTACATAGAGTATATTAAGTTTGTGCAAAAGTATGTAACAGGGAGAAGGAATCATTTCCGACCCTATAAAGTATATATATTCTTGATCAGCATCAACAGCCGAGTCGATATAGCCATGTCCGTCTGTCCGTCTGTCTGTCTGTCTGTCTGTCTGTCTGTCCGTCCGTCCGTAAGAACGAAGAGATCTCAGAGATGGTAAGAGATAGAGGTTTGACATGTATGGGACATATATTTCTTATACTTGCAGGCAGATCAAGTTTCTTTTCAATTTTTGCCACGCTTCCTCGCGCCCCCGCAATTTGGAAAAAACGTAATATCTCCTACAGTTTTGATGATAGATGGTTCGTACTTTCTAGAGATATCTAGTACTCAAAATTATTTATCGATTTGCTGAAGGAATAATAAAGATCGGATGAACGATACTCAAGTTATGAGCAAAAACGGTCAGTTAACACCCCCCACCCACCCCACCCATAACCTAAGCATTGCGTTCAGCAGAAGCAATCTTAGTGAGAGAGAGAGAGAGACTTAGAGAGCGCACTGCGTTGTGCGTTGTGTGTTAACTGGCCGTTTGACTCGTGACCAAATGCGAGCTGCGACATTAAGGGTGCAGAGTATGTTATAGTCGGGCTTGACCGACTTTCTTTCTTGTTTGTATTAATTAAAAGTCTTATCAATGTGATATTTCAATTGTCCAACTCTTAGTATCATTTTGATACTAGCTTTTATTAATTAAATATTTTTTATATTCAGTTCTCCTGAAACTGCAAAACATAATATTTTAAAAACGTTTTATTTTAATTTTGAACTCTTAAAACATGTATTTTATTTACACTAATGAAATGAAATCGTCAGAAGTGGGCACTTTACTGTGGGAAACATTGTTCTCTCACTCTTCATGCTCCGTGTCCAAGCGGATATAATTTAAACAGACGTCACTGGAATGATGTGGAACATGCTGAAACCCATACATGCAGATCTTTACGCATTCGCTGAGAACCTGGGTGGAAAACGCCTCTTCTGCTGCTGTCTTCATTTCGAATCTCTCACTTTGGGCATCGTCTTGCAAAGCGCAGAAACAGCCACAGCGGCATTGTGGCGTGGTAATCATATGTCCAGTATAAAGAGTTACATTTGTTAATTACATACATATGCTTCCAAAAACGAAGACAACAACATATATATTGCTTAAACTTACCTTGTTAATATTGAAGTCCGTGCTCCATATTGAAATCCATTAATTTATCTTCAGCACATCGTCTGGGATAGTGTCCTCCATAGCATTTACTTTTAACTAAGTTTCGATGTATTTCCACTAAAGTCAAACAACTAAATGTGAAGTATCGCACCCTGAGACATTCGGCATGCTTCGTTTCACATAAGCACGACTTTTCGAATTTTCGAACTACATTGGAAATTATTTAGTTTCAAATTAATACTTTTGCGTATCAAATGAATATTCGACGTTTCAAATTAAAACCATAAATATTAATTTGATATTCCGAAGGTTTATATTGACATTAAAAAAAAAATGATACTAGTTTCCGTTTAAATTGGAGACAACGGGTATTAAATTGATATTGATAAGTATTTTTATGGGCGTGGTTGTAGTTTTGTGAGAAATATTCTCTTCATTTGTATTGGTGTCTACGCCGCCGTAAGCTGGAGTAGAGCTTTGAAGTGTATGTTTAATGTTAGTTTACGAACCCATTCAAACAAAACATCCACAGATTGTCTTTATATATAAATCGGTCTGTGCTCTCACTGGCTCTCTATCAACTGTCTAAATGGTTCGAAAGCTTAAAAAGTTGGTCCGTTCCTCCATGTATGTTACGAAACGTACGTTTTATTTTTGTCCACTTATACAAATAAATCCAGCAGAAAGGGCTTGGGTGGGGAAGCTGCATTCGCCTAATTTAATACATCGGTAAACTTTACACCCCCTCCCCCTTGGGTGACGACGCTTAATATAATATTTCGACGGTGCTGTCGGAAAGCAGGGAAATGGGGGAAACTAATTGGGAATTTTATTTACACTTTGTTTGTTTTCAATTGTTTCCCGCCCCTTCTACCACCAATTAAAGAACAATCATAAATTATTTGTACAATTTGACAGATAAGAACAAAGAGTCAATATTTCGTCATATATCAGAATTTTGATTGGTAGGTGAAGATTTGTGCAGATTTTGGCAATTAGCAATTAGAATAGCGATAAATTAACTTCGACTTCAGATTTTTAAGAATTTTTAATTTAAAGTGCAAACTTAATTAGTATTGAGTTGATTAAGTTTAAAAATTGGCTCTTGAAAGTCCCGTTTAGTGAGAAACAAAAAATCAACGAAACCGTAGAAAAAATATGAGAGTAAATCAGGGCTTAATTCCGAAAAGAATTTCGGTTCCGGTACCGGTTCCGGTACGTCCCGAAATGAATGTTTCGGTTAAAGGTTTTATTTCGGTTTTCAATTAATTTCGGTTTTCGGTTTCGATACGGTACCCGGATTTTTATTTCGGTATACCGATACGTACCGGTATAAGTACTACCTTACATTTAAATTGGAAAAATTAAATTCTGAGATAAATCTAAATCTTTCTAAAACATTAATTTTTATGAACGCGAAATCTTATTGTCTGAAAATGGGAATATAAGCCTAGAATCTGCAAAAAAAAATGGGGATTCCCTGTAATTGTAAGGTAGTTTTGCACCTAGCGCCATAGGAATATTTAAGAACTTTTCTTCGAAGTTGTAGCGGTCTATTTTAATTGCTACATTTGACTTAAAAACAGTCGGTAGTTGCGGTTCACAGAAAAAAAAGTTTTCGGATTATATGTAAACAAAAAAACCACCATCCATGGTCCTCCAATTCGCGTTTTTATTAGACGTTGGTTATACTTATAAAAATTTTCTCCGTGGTGAGTTATTCGCGGTTTTTTAGCCAATATAAGATTTAACTAATATAAGATAAAACTAAATTTAAGAATCAGTCTTTTGTTACATTCTCAACGTGATATTTTTGTTGTCAAATAATTCAAATTCCAATTGCGGACTTAACGCCCAGGAGCTTTATGTCCGGGCCTAAGGCCCAGAAAAGTTCTGAGTTATATCTCAAAGTTGTGATCGAAATTTTTCAAATCGGCTTTATGTCCGTGGGCTTTTATTATATATTTTTAGTTTTCGAATTTAACTTTGAATTCTATACGTCCACGTCTTATTTAACTAATATAGCATTCTTCTGATTTGCTCGCAATAAGCTAATTGCATTCAATGTGGTTGAGTCCATACAACTTTTTAAGGTACTCATTATAAATTTTCCACCAGAGAATATTCGTTTCTACGCTAACCTGCGTAGATGGAACAGAAAGCACGACTTTTGAAATCTCATACAATTCTGGAAACTTTGTGGAGGATTCTGACCAACAGTTGAGAATGTTTTCATGATTTCGAACACGTTTAAGTGCGAGAAAAGTCGTAATGGAATCCAGTAGCTGTTTTGCTAGAGACGATGAATTTTTTATATTTCCCATTTGCAGTGTATCGAAATGGAATTAAAATCACCCAAAACAAGATTTTCGCCTTGAAGTTTAGTTGTGGCCACCTCCGTTGGTTCTAATATGCGTACAATTTCGCGGACTGAGTCCCACACTTTCCGGTGCAGAAGAAAGTCGTTATCTGCAGCCGCAAAACTGATGCAAATATTTAAAATGTCTTCCTATGCAAATATTATAGCATCCTTTAGGTTGAGCTACAACTCGTGACCAAATCTACGATTCGCTCTGCAAAGGTAAAAAAACCGAAACTGTACCGGTACCAACTTTTCGGTTTCGTTCCGGTGCTATCGGTTCCATTAATAACGGTAAACGGTTTTCGGTTCTCAACAAAAAAAATTGTTATAGGTTCCAGTTCCGGTTCCGGTACTTGATTTGAAACGGTTTATTTCGGTAAACGGTTCCGGTACCGTTTCCGGTATTAAGCCCTGGAGTAAATTTTATTTTCTTAACCAATTATTGTTAGATATATAGTTTACATTAACTTGCCTCTTGTTTTTATATGCCGAATCATAACGAGCTGGCAGTTTCTTGCTTGATTCAGTTTGATACAATACTATCAATTTCCAATCAACATGTTTCTGTCATCAAAACACAATTTAAATGGTTTTATACAACACGCTTTAATAATTACAACAATTATTCGTAATGACATTAAGTCATTAACTAAAGTTTCTCTTGCCGATGCTGACATACATTATCAGGTTTATTGACAACATTTTATCATCCATATCTTTTATTTGACCTCTACAGAGCGTCTTGATGTGCTTGCTCCATGGATTTTAAGTTCCCACAAAGTTTAAGCCTAACTGGCCGTTTTTTGCTCATAACTTGAGTATCGTTCATCTGATCTTTATCATTGATTTGATTACTAGATATCTCTAGAAGGTACGAACAATCTATCATCAAAACTGTGGGAGATATGACGTTTTTTCCAAATTGCGGGGGCGGGAGGGGGCGTGGCAATAATTGAAAATAAACTTGATCTGCCTGCAAGTATAAGAAATATATGCCCCATACATGTCAAACTTCTATCTCTTACCATTTCTGAGATCTGTTTGTTCGTACGGACGGACGGACAGACAGACAGACGGACATGGCCCTATCGACTCGGCTGTTGATGCTGATCAAGAATATATATACTTTATAGGGTCGGAAATGATTCCTTCTCCCTGTTACATACTTTTGCACAAACTTAATATACTCTATGTACCTTCGGTACAGAGTATAACAAGTAAGAAAGTCGGGCAAGGCCGACTGTAATATACTCTGTACATGCAGTAGCAACTGAAGCAGCGCTGCTGCTTCGATCTGTATCATTTCTTCGGCAAATCGCTTAATAATCTTAATTACTAAATATATCTAGAAGAATCGAATCTTCTATCTACAAAACAGACTATCGCTGAAATAGTTAACAAACAAGAAAGAAAGTCGGTCAAGCCCGACTATAAAATACTCTGTATCCCCAAACAATTGTTTTAAAACTTCGGCACAGACGAAATAAGCTTTGGTTTTTGTTTGATATGGTATAGTATGTGAAAATATGTAGATATTTTCTATAGTGGAAATAGGCTATTAGATTCTACTACAATTTAACTTTTTCACATATACTGCGCATGGCTTTCTCAATTGCTTTTTTCTTCTCTTTGCTCCCTTTCATGGCAAACCATTATAGTTGCATTAATACTTATACGTGTGCAAAAAATGTTTTAGAAAGGATTTCCGTCTTTTATACATTTGACTTAAATAGAAATTGAAGTGGTAGAGCAAACATCAATATTATTTCAATATGAATTTTTTAATGTTTTCGGTAGGCGTACTTACATTTTAAGCAATAGCTCACTTCATAATCGTCAGAAAACGTAATTGAATTGTCAATAATCGCACAAAACACTGTTTTCAAATCCTTTCAGTAACTTGAATACAATGATCCATATTTAAAAAAAATCGATATTTTGCTCATAAACACATTAAATTTTATTTCCAAATTTCTAGGAAAAATATGTAAAAATTCAAAAAACCTATGTTTATTTCCCCCACTCAAAGTAATCCAGCTACAAAATTTATATATAGATTTTCCTCACTAATACTTTATTATCTTCGTAGAAGTGCGATTCTTATGTAGAAAAAAATTAATAATATTTTTGAATTTTTTTCCTAGTCGATTTAATATTAAATTTTTTGCGCTTTTGAGCAAAAAATCGATTTTTTTGAAATATTTTTGGTCATCGTAGTCCTAAAATGTAAGTGCACCTACAGAAAAAATAAACATATTTATAAAACGTTGCCAAGAAAAAATTTTTGAAATCGATTTTTCAGAACACTAATCCAAACTACACTAAAAAGCAGTTTCAGTAGAAAAGGGTCATTAAATTTTTTTTATATTTGTAAGTTAATGTAATTTTTTACATTGCATACTTTTTGGCTGACCCAATTCAAGCTATTTTTATTATAGCCTTGCAAAGGGTATTATAATTTTGCCCAGAAGTTTGCAACGCATAGAAATATTCATTTCCGACCCCATAAACTATATATATTCTTGATCAGGGGGACGAGCTGAGTCGATTGAGCTTTGTCCGTCCGTCTGTCTGTTTCTACGCAAACTAGTCTCTCAGTTTTAAAGCTATCGAGCTGAAATTTTGCACAGAGTCTTCTTTTTACTGCACGCTGCTAATATGATCGGATCTGATCACTATATCTTACAGCTGCCATAGGAACCATCGGTCGAAAAATGAGTTTTAGTGAGAAAAACTTTTTTGTTTTCAATGTTAAAGTTCTTCTAAAAAAGCCATCGGTGGGAAAATGGGTTTTAGTGAGAAAAACTTTTTTGTCATTATTATTATTAAATGCTTTCAAACAGATTTACAAATTTTGCTCAAAATCGGATAACTATATCTTATACCTGCTATAGGACCGATCTGTCGAAAAATGGGTCCTAGTGAAAAATTTTTTTTTTAAAGTAAATCGTTCTTAAGGTCGGTGATTATTAATATTAAACGCTTTCAAACTATTTTGAAAAAGTTGATCGACGGGTTACTATATCTTATGGTTGCCAAAGGACCGATCGGTCGAAAATGGGTCTTAGTAAGAAATTTTATTTGTTTTTAATGTCAACGACCTTAAACTCGCTGATTACTAATTCTATATGCTTTCAAATTCATTCGCAAAATTTGGTCGAAATCGGTTGACTCTAGGACTCTTAAGGCTGCCATAGGACCGATCGGTCGAAAAATTAGTCTTAGTGAGAAAAACTTTCTTTTTTAAATTTTATCGTTCTTAAACTCGTCGATTGTTAATTTGATATGTTTTCAAAAAGATTCGCGAAATTTGGTCGATATCAGATGTTTATCTGTCGGAATGGGTTTTAGTTAGAAAAATTTTTGATTTTTATGTAAGCATTCTTAAACTGTGACATTTCAAAAACAGTATTTGCAAGGGTATAATAACTGCGGCACAGACGAAGATAGCTTGGCCTTCTCGTTTTACTTAATTTAAAAATGCGCTTTCTAGAATTTTTGGGGTAAAAGTAATTACCAAAATTGATTTATTCAGGAAAGTTACTTCTTATTTGAAAACCGTTTGTTTTAGGACTTAAGAATGTTTCGATCTTAGGTTAGGCACTCTCTGCACAAAACAAACCGTTCGACAAACGGTTATTTGGCTGACTACTCAACTATTATGATGTGTGTTGTGTTTATTCATACCTTACATATCTGTCAGAGTGTTTATGGCACTTTAACCCATATTTACACCCATAAGGCGTAAACTCCCGCTATCTCGGCTAGTGCTTAAACCACATTAAATTACTCATAACACTGATAAGCCCTGGCGTTCCACTCACACATTTGATTTGTTCATAGTTCCGTCTAAATCTTCGATATCAAACACAGGCCATGTGTGTGGTTCTATCAGTGGAGTTCAGTCGCTTGTGGTCGGGTCTAGCTGCCAGTTGAAGGTTCCTTTGCCTTAGCTGTCATTAACATAATTTTTTCGTACATCTGACTTAACCATGTTTGCTTGTCCTTTGCTTAATTTTCTTTCAAACTCGAAGTGAGCGGCGACAAAGTGGTGGAGCAAGAGGACGAGGCGGCCGGGCAGAAGAAAATGGAGATTCTGGTCGAGTTGAATCTGAAGCAAAAGTTTGCCACTCGATTGGGTATTGTGGTCGTGGGATTGCTGATATTTGGCTTACTATGTCTGTGCTGTGACGGTGCCATGGCCAAGCTGATGCTGGTGGCAGTAATGGCTCTTATGCTCAGAAGTCCCATTTATGTATTTTCACTGGTGATGACGGTAAAGAGGGATCTGATGTGAGTATTTCAGAGATAGAGAGCGGTTAAGGATACTTAACTTGATATCTTTCAGGGCTCTGCAGCGTTTTGTGGCTTTGAATTGGTATCTGATTAGAAAGGATCATCGGAGCTTCACTGTAGCTCGCTGCTTTGAGCAACTGGCCCGTTCTCATCCACAGAAATTTTGCTTTGTGATGGACGAACATCGTTTGAGCTATGCGGAAGCTTTGGTCTTCAGTCAAAAGATAGCGGGTTACTTCCAAGAGCGCGGTCTGCAGCGTGGCGATTGCGTGGCGCTGCTAATGGAGACACGTGTGGAGTATCCCTGCATTTGGCTGGGTCTGTCCCAGCTGGGTGTGATAACAGCACTCATTAATTCCCACTTACGTGGAGAAACGCTGCTGCACTCCATACGTGTGGCCAATGCCAAGGCCTTGATAGTGGGCAGTGAACTGGTGGATGTACTCAAAGCCTTAATCGATGCTGGAGAGCTGCAGGAACTGCCCATCTTTCAGTATACAGACGAACTGCTGCGTAGCACCCCAGGTCATGAATTGCTTGAAGGAGCTGTGGACCTGAGGTCGGCTCTGGAGACTCAAGCACCACAACCGCTTAGTCGAGTTGCCTTTAAAGAAGAGACCCGCTCCAAACTACTTTACGTGTACACCTCGGGCACCACCGGTTTGCCTAAGGCGGCTGTGATAACCAATCTGCGGTTTCTCTTCATGTCGGCTGGCGCCTTCTACATGCTTCGGCTGAACAGTGACGATGTCATCTACAATCCCCTACCGCTCTACCATACAGCTGGCGGCATAGTGGGTGTGGGTAATGCCCTACTCAATGGCTCCACTGTGGTTCTACGCAAGAAGTTCTCGGCCTCAAACTTTTGGCGGGATTGTCATCAAAATGGTTGTACTGTGGCTCAATATATAGGAGAACTCTGTCGATATCTGCTGGCCACCCGCTATACCCAAGAGCAGCAGCAGCATAGTCTACGGCTCATGTACGGCAATGGCTTGAGACCACAAATCTGGTCACAGTTCGTGACCCGCTTCAATATACCACAAATAGGCGAAATCTATGGCGCCACCGAGGGCAACTCGAACCTGATCAACATCACAAATCGTGTGGGAGCCATTGGTTTTGTGCCCGTCTTTGGCCGTAGGTTGTATCCAGTGCAAATCCTGCGTTGTGACGAGGAGACGGGTGAATTGATAAGAGATTCAAGTGGGCATTGTACGCGGTGTATGCCCGGTGAGGCGGGTCTGCTGGTGGGTCAAGTAGATCCAAGGCGTGCGGCTAGTGCTTTTCATGGTTATGCCGATAAGGGAGCCTCGGAGCAGAAGCTACTGCGCAATGTCTACACCAAAGGCGATGTCTACTTCAATTCGGGCGATATGGTGGTCTGTGATATACTCGGCTATTTTTATTTTAAGGATCGTACGGGAGATACGTTTCGTTGGCGTGGCGAAAATGTGGCCACCCAGGAGGTGGAGGCTATTATCACGAATTGCATTGGACTCAACGATTGTGTGGTGTATGGAGTGCAGGTGAGTAAACGGGCAAGCATTTTCTCTGGAATGCATGTGGTTTCTGTTCTGTTCTGTATACATTCAAACAGTTTGATCCTTGAGTTTGAAGTCCTTAGTCTAGGATAAGAAATGAAATTTCCTTTATTCAAGCTTCCCAATTTGTTCCAGTGTTACAACTGCCTTATATGACGACCGTGACTAGAACATAAACATTTAAAATTTATTTGCCAAGTTCTTTATCTACACTCAAGTGGTTATCTATTTCGCTTACCCTCAAATGTATCGATTCATGCCCAGATAACCACCTTATCAGTGGAGGTGTCAAAACTCATTTTAAATGACTGACTAATCACATATTTCTTACCTTTCACCAGATTCCCCATGTGGAGGGCAAGGCTGGCATGGCCGCCATAGTGGATCCCACACGTAAAGTGGACATGGATTATCTGTCCATTGTGATAAGAGGAAGTCTACCGCCATATGCACGACCACTTTTTATACGTCTGCTGGATGAGATACCACGAACGGCCACTTTCAAGTTAAAGAAACGTGAATTGGCTCAAGAGGGCTATAATCTAACTAAGCTGACGGATCCGTTATTCTATCTGAATCGGGATGGCATCTATAGACAGCTGAGTCGAGAGCAATATCAGGCCCTGTTAGCGGGCACAGCTGGTCTGTGAGAGAAGATGATGTCAGCCATATTTGTAATTTTGTAATTGTATGTATTGTAACACTAAACCAACGACTGATAATGATATTACTTTCCACTTGGAACTTAAAAGCCGAGCGCGTCCTTTGGCCATAAAACGCCAAGCTTAACCGATAATGGCCGCCAATACGTTTTACTGCCCAGGGTGGGAGGCGGGGGAGTGGCACAAGATATATCGAAAGTGTTAAATCCCCAAGATTAAGTTCTCGCTCATTGGCAGCTGCTGCTTCTTTGGCTTCGGCTGTTGCTGCTGCAGTTGCTGGCTGTTGCAACATTAACGCCATTTCCGCTCGCTAGCGGCAGCTGCGACTTTGGCGTCGTTGCCGTCGTCTAAGATAAACGATGTGCAAAATCCATACAAACAACAACAGCGACAAGGGGAGGAGTGTGGCAACCGCAAGCAGCAGCAGCAGCAGCGCTTTGCAACGCCACCAATATCGATGTCGATGGCGAATGGCGAAAAACTTGTGGCAGGCAATCATAAAAAACGAAGAAATGGCAAACAAAGCTGCAGCGTTATTTTAAGGAATGGCGGACAGAAAGGAAGGAGGGGGGGTCAGTTAAAGAGCAAAACTTTCAGCACGTAAAGTAAGCCTGAGGCATTCCATATTTAAATTTGACGCCCACTGTGCCTGATTAGAGATTACTAATAAAGTAAGAAGTTCCCAAAAGTTGTTTAATTTAAATAAATACTTTATTGTAACACTGTGGGTTGGTAATCAGTCAGTCTGGCCTAAAGATGTATAAGACTCTACAAGCAGTTCAACAAATTTAAAATACATATCTTGGCACTTCATCCGTAGCCTCGAAGTCCGTGATTCCTAAAGTCCTCTTCGTGACTTTAATTGCAGCCTTAATTAATTTTACTGCTTTTTGACTCATTTTTATACCCTTGTAGTGGGTATATTAAAATTGTCCAGATGTTTGTAAAGCATGGAAGGAAGCATCTCCGACCTCATAAAGTATATATATTCTTGATCAGCATGACGAGCTGAGTTGATATAGCCATGTCCGTCCGTCTGGCCATCTGTTTCTAAATTAAATTTAAAGAGACCATATTTTTTGATGACACTTCGAAATCCATACAAAAAATAGCGCTCCAAAAAAAGATTGGGAATTACAAAGAGTTCCCGTCTCGTTGATAATACGTAATGAATTTTCATGGCAGCCACTCTTCAATTAATATTCAATTTAAATTTGCTCTCCACTCATCCACTGATCCCCCACTGTTCCACCACTGTCTTTGTTAACCCACTGTTCCCCCTCGTGCCCCGTCTTCACTCACTATTCACCACATGATACAACTAAGTCCGTGTTTACACGGTGAAGTTTGTTTCATAAAGCTCTCTTCGATTTTGTTTTGAAGCATCTTCAAAACTCTCCTCGCATTTACACCATGAAGTGCGCTTCGGCACATCGGCTCGACCGAAGTTTATATACCCTTGCTTTTTCTCACTAGAAATACTTTTTCGACCGCTCGTTCCTATGGCAGCTATATGCTATAGTTATCCGATTTGGATCAAACTTGATAGAATGATAGAACTGTGTGGTAGCATATAATATTGATCAGTAACAAGTTTGGGAGCGATAGCATTGAAAACAAAAAATTTTTTCCTACTAAGACTTTTTTTCAGACATATCTTTTGTATGGCAGCTTTACTATATAGTTGACCGATTTTCATAAAACTTTGTGGAATTATGTAAAAGCACGGAAAACTTAGAAATGCAAGGTTTGGGCACGTTTGCGTTGAAGACAAAAAAGTTGTTCTAACTAAAACCGGCTCTGCATCCGGCTCTAATGATCTGCAGCTCCTGTGTGTCAGATAAACTTACAAATTACCCTGATTTTGGTAAGCTTATGTGACAGACTGCACCATCTAGAAGAAGAAGAAAAACGAACGAGCGTATAAATCTGTATATTTACACCCAAGTTACAAAAATTTTAACAACACCAATCTTTGACCTTTACCTTAAACACTACACTGAGGGAAAAATGCTCTGAAATTTCCATATTAACACTATGACTTTAACATTTTCACCATTGATTCAGCATTAAATATGGAATTCGTAAATATAAAGTGCGTACACTTTAATTTAAATATAAAAATATAAAATTTTTTTTTTTAAATTTAATTTTTAATCCAATTAGTTTGTTCTGAATCAAGAGTATGAATCCCCCATTGAAGCCACCACCAGTTGGACTATGAAAAACACTGAATTATATTAAATTGTATTTAAAAATGTTTACTTACACTGCGGCGACTCGAACACGGGACCCTTGCACAGTGGGCGAAACGGCCATTCTAGCGCGTCGAAATTAAATTTTTCAAGTTGAAAATGCGTTAATTTTTTTATTTATCGACTACTGATACTTTGATTAGTAGATATTGGATTTTACATATTTACATATTTTGAACCGCATGTCTGATTTAAATTCTGATTGCACACATCTTATTTTAATTGAAAAACGATCTAAGTCCGCTAAAAACCATTTTGCATAAATTGCATATTTGCATGAAAAAATATGCAAAATATGTAAAATATGTAAAAAACCTATTTTTTTATGAAATGACATATTTCAGATACATTATAATCCTAATAGGCCAGGGTTAATGTGTTCTTTTTGTGATCTGTGCTCACCATTTTCAGATTTTTTTGCATCCACTTTGAAAATCAACTTCATCAATTCAACTTGTAATTAATTAAAATGCCGAAAATAAGCGATAAAAAACATGTTTGATTTAAAAATGGCTAAAAGAATTGGAATCAAACTGTTTTCAAATACAAGAAGACAACGTTGTCTGTCTGGGATATAACTCTCTATTTTCTCTGTAACTGGTATCTATTGTCTCCATACGTAAATTAAACCAACAACAGTCGCAAAGGGATAAGAGTTACGCTCTCAAATGTTCTCACGAAATTTCTGTTATTGTTGTTTCTGCATGGGTTTTTTTGTTCTACACGCACACCTTATTTCAGTGAATGTGTGTCGTTTACTCTCTCTCGCGCTCTAAGCAAAAGCGCCTAGTTAAAAATGTTGGCTGAGCGCCATACCTGAGATAGGGGTGGGGTAAAAGAGGAAAAAAAAATTTGAATTGAATATTAATTGAAGAATGGCTGCCTTGAATTCAAATTGCCTCAACAAGGTGTGAAAGTTTTATAAAAAAATATTGTCGCTTTCAATTTCGAAATTTCTGTGAAATGCACAATCCTCATATATTTACTAGAAATGGGCGCGGGACGGAAATATCCCTAGACCCGAAGTTCACAATGTGGTTGTGCGGGAGAGGTATATTCTCAGCATCCACATGACAGGAAGGGATTAATATATAATTCTGGAGTTTCCGAGCGCCTATAAAGTTTGCAGCGCTTTCGTAAATAGTTAAATGAAAATTTGACAAATTTCGCGATTTTTGGTCTAAGCCTCTAATACTCGCGTCTTCAATTGCCATCTATCCAACCTTCATATTAACTTAGGTCGTTTGAAAATTTTGCAAATTTCGCGATTTCCTTGACCATTTGATCTACTCCTCCTATTTACCCGCCGGTTTACCCTTCTTTATGATAATCCAAATTTAAAAGAGAATTTTTGAAATTTCGCGATTTTTTTGAGCATTTGTTCCACATCTTTATTTACCCGTGTACTCTAGCCGTCCATAAAAATTTCATAAAAGTCTGAAATTAATGAACGATTTAGAAATTTCCCAATATTTTGGAACTTTCAAGGCATACCTTTTTATTTGCTCGGTCTACAACTCCCATTTAACCGTCTATATATGCCATCTATATATTTTTAATAATAATCTAAGCTCAAAAAAAATAATTTTTGCAAATTTCTCAATTTTTATACAATTACATATTTTACATATTTTACATGTTTAGTGCATATTTTGCATATTTGTTTACAAAATTTACATATATTGAATATGCAGTTTCCAATGAAAGTGGGTTGTTTAATTAGTATAAATCCAAATTTTCACCTCAATCAACTATCATTTAAAAAAGTACATAAAATCCGATGTCTATTGATTAGTTTATACAAGTTTATCTCAATGCATTCCGACATATATCTGAATAGCTGTGAGCTATCAAACACAACATATGTTTTGGCAAGCGCTTTTCAATTAATTCCCGCATTTTGGCAGTTTTTTTTAATTTCGCTGTGAAATATAAAGTTCTCGTTGTTTTACAAACAAGCTTGGTTAAATATTAATATAAAGGTATGTATTAAGCAAAAAATCAATGTAAGTGACCCATCCATATAAGTATTACTTGTAAGACGTAATGAAAGTAACGCGTATTAACAACCTGAACAAAACTAAAAATGTTCACAAATGTCCAAGTCGCCTTTAACTTTTTTTTATCAGTGTGAGTCCTTGTTGTCTTAAAATTTCCTAGATCACCTGCTAATATGTGCCACCCTTGCATTTGTTGAACTTTTTATGCGCAATGTCAGCATCTAAACAAAAGCTTTTTTTTAGTTTGGCACAATGAAGATATCCCCACAAAGAATTTTTTGCTTTGGAAAACTATTTTTTGATACAGTTCTATATAACAAAATCTGAACTACGCTGGACCGTATTGATATCTGAAAAAAAAATAACGAGATTTTACCAATGGGCTTGTTCAAAACGCCGATATTCTTCCAAGCTATGATGTATTGTGTTCATCGAATAGCAATTCGGTGTTTATGCATCGATTTTCTTTATTAATTCCTTATTTTCTTCTAAAAACTGCGATTCTTAAGAATAAAAAATAAAAGTAATTTGTTATGTTTGTTATTTATTAATATTTTTTCTAGATGTTTAAAAAATAAATTTTAAGAGTTTTTATTTGACAAAAATTATTTTTTCAAATATTTTTGCTCTTTGTATTCAAACTACTTTACCGATTTAAAACCAATGTTTTGCGCTATTATTGGAAATCCAATAACCTTTCGATTCATAGCTTGCTGGACTTCATCTAAAGTTTCAGACTCGAGATTTGTCTCAAAATGTAAAAATACTTAAACTTAAAAATTAAAAAAAAAATGTTTTTAAAAACGTTTTTAATTATTTTATTTCTTTTTTTCCCAACTTTAAAAAATTTAAGAAATCCTTTTGAAATTTTGAAAAAAAATTTTGTTCTTAAATTTAAAAAATGGGGAAAAGCTAACTTCGGCTCGACCGAAGTTTATGTACCCTTGTAGCTTGTTTAATTAATATAAATTAAGGTTTTAAATGTTTTTCGTCGAACATTCTTAGCTTAGTTATTTTCCAAACTCAGCAATAGATGGCGCCACCACTTTGACCATTTGCTTGCCAGTTTGTTATATGGCAGCTATACGATATATTCATCAGATTTGGATCAAACTCGTCAAAATTGTGTGGAAGCCGATAATATTTATAGCTGGAAAGCTTAAAGACGCTACCATTGAAAACAAAAAAAGTTTTTTCATTAAAACTGTTTTTTTCCCGATCGTTCGTATGCCAGTTATATGCTATAGTCATCCGATTTGAATCAAACATGGCAAAATTGTGTGGTAGCATATAATATTGATCAGTAACAAGTTTGAGAGCGATAGCATTGAAAACAGACTAAGACTTTTTCTCTGAACTATCTTTTGTATGGCAGCTATACTATAAAGTTTTCCGACTTTCATCAAACTTGATGGAATTATGTAAAATCATAGAAAACTGCAAAATGCGAGGTTTGGGGCGTTTGCATTGAAAACAAGAAAAGTTTTTTCACTAAAACATGTTTTTTTCCCGATCGTTCCTATGGCAGCTATATGCTATAGTCATCCGATCCGGCCGATTCCGACAATGTATGGGACATATATTTCTTATACTTGCAGGCAGATCAAGTTTATTTTCAATCCTCCCGCCCTCGCAATTTGAAAAAAACGTCATATCTCCCACAGTTTTGATATGTACCTTCTAAAGATATCTAGTAATCAAAATTATTTATCGATTTGCTGAAGGAATGATAAAGATCGGATGAACGATACTAATAATGAGCAAAAAACGGTCAGCTATTGCGCGCGCTGGCGGACAGCCTTCTAAGACACTACTTGTTTTGAATTGAATCTACTATCTGCCTAAGAACACCAGACCACTTGTAATTCTCAAGTTCGAATTCCCCGAATAGTTCATATAAATGGCGCAAAGAAAATTAGGTGATTAAATACGATTCTAGTTCAATCAAAGTGCATATTAATTGATTTTAATACAAAAATTGCAGTAAAATCAAGTATGATTGTTATAGTTTTTACTATGCCATTTTTCCCTGAGTGTAGGTAAATAACAAAGCCGATCATTAAACCAGTATCGAATTATTATTATAAATTTTTAATATATGTTTAATTTCTGGTCATGTCCTACTGTAATACCAAGAACTGTTACCCCTCCAAACCCTTCCACAATTACAATGTAATCTATAATGTGGCCCCTATATCTGTGAACGAGCACACACGAACATAAGCCCACACTCTGTAGTAACCAGCAACAGCCAAAAATGCACATAAACTTGCATTGGCAACATCACAGCATCCGCACATCTGTTCCCAGCTCTCCACCATTTTGCCCACTTTTGGCGCCCTCATAAACAAAATGGCAGTTGCGGGTGCGGAGTGCACAAGTGCAAGCGCCATGCATACGCTTGCATAGCTAATATCAATAAAAAACAACAAAAGCAGCAGCAGCAACTGCAAACTTCGCGTGTGCCTTTACGCGCGCAGTAAGAACAAAAATTAAGAATTTTTCAATAATTTTTCGAAACGTTCGACAACGTCACCAGAAGCGTTGCCTTCTCTTGTTCTCCTTCCTATTGCTGGCAGCTTTTTTACACCGCTTTGTGACTGTAAGAGGGGTGTGAAGGGGTTGGCATCAACTGCGACGGCGCCACAGCTGCCATTGGAATTTCAAAGCTATTAAAACGCTGCCAGTCGAGCCATGGCCAAACGAGCTCCTTGTTGCTTTCCCTCGGATATTGTACGGGGGGCACAAAAAAATAATAAAATAGGAAATGGGCATCCTGATTTCGTTAGACAGTTGGTGATTTTCAAAACTTTATTTTTTTAAATCTCTTAAATTTATTTAATGATTATTTTAAAGTCTTAGGACACTTATAATGTAAATGTTAAGTTATAAATCATCTGTGCTTAGAAAAGTTCAGCTAACCAGGGTTAAAAATGTATGCACAAGTACACATGGGGAAAAACCTGCTCTGAAAATACGTTGCCTTTAACTCAAAATACAAACAAAACTTTCTCAAAAATGTTCAGCACAAATCTTCTAAGACTGTTCCACAAACAGAAAAGGAAAAGTATTAGTAGCCTTTAATACGTGAAGCTACAAAAGTGTGCGATGGCTTAATGCGTTAGTACGCCGTTGCATACGTTGTTCGTTATATGGAAAAAAAAATCGTTACTTTTCTGAAAGATGAACCAAGTCGAGTGGAGTAAGTTAGCCGCTTAAGTTTTGTTGGACAGCGATGTCTCTAATCCATAAATAGCGCCTCCGTTCCCTTCCAATCCGAAGAGATGTGTCCCGTTCCCTATTCCAAACCCCAAAATGTAAGGAGCCTCAAAATCATCAAAATCATTACAAAATTTTTCCAGTTGAGTTTAAAATGTTCTTGAAATCGGAGCAATATCAACTCAAATCAAGTTTCTGCGATTATTAAAAAATTGTTCATGAAGTTAGAACATTGTAATATAAACGAAAAAACCGTTCAAGCTCTGTTTTTGGTTTTACAATAAAACAAAACTTGTAATTAAATACACAAGGCATCTAAATCAAACGAGTCGTTTTTGGTAATTTAAGCTTAAAATTGCTTAAAATTCATAGTTTGAGTACCTTTACTTTTGATTTGACTCTTTTTGATATTATCGAAAAGTACTGTTTACACTAGCTTACATCATTTTCGAGTCCGACCATTTGGCAGTCATTTCCTATGTAAATCCTTATGCTGAGTCCAAAAATGCAGACCAAAAATTTTTTGTGGACCCGTTTTCGAGAAATCGCTAAAAAGCTAGTTTTTTGATTGGGAAGAAAAGTTGCTTGAGAAACATGTGAATATCTTCGGTATCGGTTCTTGAAAGGTAATTGAATGCCCTATCTGGTGTTTGACTTTGAAGCTATAATAGCTTTTATCGGCAACTTTGCATTAAATTAATCACTTCTGTAAAAAAAGCTAGATCTTATGTACGATTTTCACCACGAAAAAAATTGTGTAATATTTATTTTATTGCTGATCACCAAATACTCGTTTATTAAAAATACAACGCCACATATTTTATTAACATCCATAGAAGACTATAGATGTTATTGTCATTTAAGTAAAGAATGGAGCGTTTCAAGTTCATTTAAAGTGACTTAGTTTGATTGTTTTATTGTTCGTCATATGAGGCGTAGTTAACATTCAACTATTCTATTTAAGTGCTACTATGACCTGCCCAATTTATTTTGTACCTGGTTAAGTTTAGTTTGGTTAAATAATGTTTGCAAGACGTCATCTTCGTTAACCCGACTTGTTTGCCCAAAAAAACAGCAAGGGGCTAAAGATTCTAGTTCATCAACAGAATGTAGTACGAGGAACTCAGTAATACTTCAATCCTCTTTACACAGTTTGCTCAACGATAAAATGAGGGAACTAGATCTATCCAAGGAAAAGTCTGAAATATTGGCATCACGTTTACGGGAAAGAAATATGCTGACATCTGATATACAGAGATCAACTCCACCTACACAAAAAATGGAGGAGTGTGCTATTGCCATAATTTCCATGGGCTATTCGAAGATTTCGAAGAGTTGTTTGATACTAGTGAATGGCGGCTGTTTGTTTAGATTAATTTGAGACTCAATGTTCAGATCGACTCTATCAGAGACTGAGGTAAATGTATGGGACTCATTTTGTTAAGTGCTTGCTTGTTTTTTGAAAAGCTTGCAAAGTTCCGAGAATAAGAAAGTCGTCGAAAGCATGCTTACCATTTACAAGAAAATGGTTAAGAATGGTTATTTTGTTATTTTCATAAGACTAAACTTTTTAAAACAGGTGTGAACGACATGAAGTTGTTTTGCGGAGTCAAAAATATGTAATGCCCGCAAACGTTACACAATTTATTTGGATAGTTTTTGCATTCAATTTGACGTCTTGCACTCATTTTTCAACCTTAGTCATTCACATAAAACTTAACCAGGTACAAAATAAATTAGGCAGTTCATAGTAGCCCTTAGCTATGCCTCCTACGACGAACAATAAAACAATCAAACTAAGGGGTGATTTCTCTTCTATTTGTTACTCTGCTATTTGTTAGTTTATGTGACACATAGCTCTATGTAAGAGATGCGAAATCGGCCCTAAGTCAATTAAAATGAACTTGAACCGTTCGGATTTTAATGAAATATGTGGCGTTGTATTTTTCATAGACGAGTCTTTGGTGACCAGCAACAAAATAAATTTTACTCAATTTTTTCGTGGTGAAAATCGTACTTAAAATCTAACTTTTTTTTAAAAAAGTGATACATTTAAGCACCAGATAAAAAAGTGGTGTATGAATGAATGATAGGGCATTCAATTTCCTTTCAAGAAAACATTACCTTTTCATAATGAACAAAGATATTCACAATTTTCTAAAGCTAATTTTCTTCCCAATCAAAAAAATTTCTTTTTCGCGATTTCTTGAAAACCCCCGGCACACAGATTTGTGGACTCAGCGGAGGGACTTACTTAAAGAATTGCTGCCAAATGTTCGGGATCGCGAAATTTTTATTATTTTGTTAACTAGTGTTATCAACTTTAAAACAGTGTGCCCCAGCCATATCCACTGGAGGCCGAACACACTCTGCAGTTCTCGCCAAATGCTTGCCAAAGCCATGCAACACTGAGGGTCACAGTCTCTTCTTGGGGAACCCTGCTTTAAAATAAGCTATCCCAAAAAATTCTACAATTATTTTTAATGCAGATATACCATTTTGAATGCATATGTTGGAAATGACCAAATTGTCTACTGCCTAAAAGTATGCAATTCAAACAATTCAAAGTAATTTTGGATTGTAATGAAAGTTTTCAAAGAACGAAATTGTGCTATTTCAAACACAAGGCTGTGAGGATAGTTGACAAGCAAGTGAACAACTGAAAAACAGTGAATTTTCTCACGTTGAAAAAAAAACAAGTGAGAAAGTCGGTCAAGCCCGACTATAAGATACTCTGTACCAGTTAATGCCGTCGCTCGCATTTGCTCACTCGTTATACGTGTTATACGCTGTTATACGCAGTGATTGGAAAGGTCAAAAAATATACCTAGGTAAGAAAAAAGGTATCCGGAATTTCCAGTACCTAGGTAAAGGTAAAGGTACAAAAAAGGTACTTTTTTATTTATAAGCATGGTTGTATTATACTTATAGAAAAGATTGCAATTATTTTACTACTTAAGGTATAGATTCAAAAGATTTGCTATAATAGGCAAAATAAGTTAAGACTTTCAATTCAATATTAGAATTTTCAAAACAACAACAATTCTCAGCTTTATCCAATCTTCCATTACTGGTGTCGTAGAAGTCTTCAGAATCCTTTGTGTTTGAACTCTCATTGACAACAGTTTCCAAATTTTCCGTAATTTCTTTAACAAGCCAATCTTTAAATCACTTTATATTTTTGATGTTTTTATTTGGAATTATTCAATTTAAAGCACCGGTGGCTTCGAAATTTTGAGTTTGGGAATAGCCCAACAACAATAACAGAAAATACAAACGCTATCAGCGAATTTCGATCGCGCAAAATGCACCTGTTGCGCCCTCTGTGTGTGCGTCTTGCAGGCGCCATGCTCCGATTCGCATGGAATTTCTTGTGGTTCACATTTCGAAGCTAGTTAATTGCGACGCATTTTATTATGAGACTGTCTGACAAAAATTTCGGAGCAATGGGAGCAAGGGCGTGCCCACCGCTGATTTAAAGCAAAGTTCTTTGCCTCGCTTGCAGTCATGTTTTCAAAAATAGAAAATCGTTTAAAACTCTTCTTTTAAGAGCATCTTTAAATTGATCACAATATTTCAAATTATTCAAGCATTGAAGTCAGAAAATATCCTAAACTACAACGGGATTGCCCAGCAAAGTTGTGACTAGTGCGTTAAAAACAGGTATCATCTTGTAGCACTGGGCTAGAGCCGAATAAATAAATTTAATTAAAGATCAATAGCCTTAGCGAAAATGTCAGTAGTATTATTCAATTTATGCAAAAAATAAATTTCTGCATTTGTAAATAATTGTTTTTTACTGTCATGAAAACTGCTCCATCTGGTGCTGCTACTGTCCTCAACTTTATCTGCTTCTACTGTGAATCTGCTAACAGCATTCCAAGCTGCCGTTGCTTACCCCAAGGAAGAATTGTACAACCGCTTGAATAATGTGTTTGAAAATTTGGTATTATTTGATGTTAGCATCTTTCGTAACAACTAAGTTCAAAGCGTGTGATGCGCATCTAAAGTGACTTGGAAAAATAATTTTAGCATCAGCTGCGGGATAGCTATTACCTGTAAATCAGCCCCGACTAAAAACTCGCTTATATGCGAGCACGAGATAATGACGATGTGGATTGCAATCTATATAATAGCCGGCAACTTTTGTAATTCAACTTCAGATATTTGCAGTCGTACACATACAGCCGTGCCTCCCATTTTTACTTGAGTGCAAAATTTGTCTAAAAGCACGGCTGATAGTCCGCCTTCCTCTTATGTAGAAGGATCGTATAGTTTTTGAACACGGAATGTTTACCGGACTTCCAGTAAAAGTCACAAACAGGTCCCTGATTCTTTTCTTTTCAATATGACAGAGTGCAGCGTCTCGGCTATAATGTAATTGGAGCGAAAAAAATCATGTACGATAAGTAAGTGTGAAACCTCTATCTCTTACCATCTCTGAGATCTCTTCGTTCATACGGACGGACAGACGGACGGACGGACAGACGGACTTGGCTATATCGACTAGGCTGTTGATGCTGATAAGGAATATATATACTTTATACGGTCGGAGATGATTCCTTCTCGTTGTTACATACTTTTGCACAAACTAAATATACTCTGTGTACCTTTGGTACAGAGTATAACAACAAGTAAACATGCTCAGTGAAATGAACCACCTATTCCCAACACTACCCGCCCAGCATTTGGAACATCATTTTAAGAAGAATCACTTTTAAGAATATTTTAGGATTCTTTTTCATGATCAAAAAGAGAATAATTTCTTGTGCGATTTAAGGAAGACTCGAAAATAACTCTTGCATAGCCACAAAATGTGATTAATGAAAAAAGAATCGAAAAAAATCGCAAATGAAAAACGTGGTATAAACGACTTTTCAGGAAGATTCGCGGCTAGGGTATAATTTTCCCCCGACAATAAATCATTTATGATCAGAAAACGAGCGCCCTTATGACAATTTTAATCAGTTGGAGGACTCGAAAATTAGTTATTTTAAAATTCTCTAATATGCATGGTATTAAATATTGTGTACTTTATTATGCAAAATTCGCTAAAATTACGAAAAGACACTTCAATTTTTAAAGTTACTTTCATTTTGTGTATTATTATTTCGCAACAAATACCCACCCTTAAATTATGTTTTATGCCATTCCATGAAAGTACACTTAAATCCCACTAAGCACTATGTATAATTCGATGGTATCTCTTTTGAAAGACCAAAAAATGTTTATTATTTTATACAGCCAAATAGCAACCCACACATCAAACTATATCAAAAATTTAAAAAATTAATCTCTCTCGTTTTCTTTTTGTCATCCTATCTTTAGCATAAACAAAATGCTTTTATAGAAAAGCGTTTGTTTCCTTGTCTGCACATTGGAATTTGATATGGCAAATATCTAAGACAAGAAAAATAATTTTAATTTCGCAATAATAGAAATATTTACCTACTTTGAATGGTTGTGACATGGATGCACTTTTCGGCGCATTAAGCAGAAGCCATCTGAAATTACTTTCGAATGGCTGCTCTAATAAGTTGTGTGGGCCCTTCTCCATCTGTTTTTGCTATCAATTGTTTTTGAAAATTTGTATAATGTTTAACCAAATTAATATGCCAACCTAAAATACGTACATACTAACTCAGTTTATCTTCATTTTTCAGCTTCCCCTTATCAAATTTTCCCAAATCAGCAATAGCGGCGAAAGGAAGTTTCTGTAAATCTTTCATCTCGTCGGTTATTAAGGGGTCACAGTGGTGCTTTCTCTTTCAATTTGGCTTCATTTTAATTCCTTTACTTACTTCAAATTAAGTGGCCCATCCTTCGCACAAATTAAATTCGTTTTCTTCACTTTCACTATCTAAAGAACAGCTATCACTTAAACTTGCATTATACAAATAATTTTCAATATGTATTTGATTTGTTTGGTGCCATCTGCTCTTGCACACTTTTCCTTCTATTAATTATTGTATTTTTTTGCAAACAACAATTTTTGGGCTTCTTTTTTCGCTAGTCTTCTCAATTGTTTGGCTGACATTTTCTCCTTTAATATTATTTTTTCGCGTTTTTTATTTAGTTTTTTAAATTTTATTTGCTGTTGAACTTCTGGCTGACCTTCACATCACTATAGAACTGATAATAATGAACAGAAATGCTGAATTTTTTCTAACTGTTAGTGAAATTTATTGATTCTTTTGATATATGTATACTAAATTTTTTGGATGCTATTAATATTTATTCAGAAGCGTCCTGGAAATCTGCAGAGATTTTCATAAAAAACGATTGCATTTCGATTTAAACTTGGTTGACTTTAAATGTAAAGATACATGAATAATTTTGGCTACTCGATTATATGAAAGCAAACCCGTACGAATAAAATGTGCTTTGCTTTGAGTGGTTCGTTTCGATTTGCTTAACTTATGTCATCTGATCTTGTAGCCGATCATATTTCTGTCAGTGTCACTTGAGAATATTTTAACTTAGGCAAGTAAAATTATGTTTGAAGCTCTGATTCGAGTTCGAATTACTACTTTTATTACTTTGTAAATTTATCACTTTTTCTAGGCTAGAGTAAATGAATCTTCGACCTTGCTCCTTGGCTCCTTTCCTTGTTCCTTTCAAGCTGTTGTCGCTGTTGCCGGTTTGCTAGTTGAATTCGCTGAGTTTTGGGTTTGGTTTGCTTGCTTGTATGCATTTGGGCTTAAAGGTTTTGCTTGCTTTTGTTTTTATGTGCCAGGCTACCACCCCACTTCCACTTCCACTTCCACTTTCAATCCCCCCTCCCACCACCCACCGCCGTCCCTTGTAGCTATGTCAGTTTGTGCTAATTACATTGCACCTGTGCGTGACGTTTGATGTTGCCCTGTCGGAGAGCTTCGACTGTCGCTGGTGTTTGTGTTTGTGTGTGTGTGCTTAGTTTGTTGGGTTTTGGCCTTTTTGGGCTGCTGCAGTCAGTTTCCAGCAAAAATTAATTAAAAGCCAACGTGCGGCAATGCAATTAAATTCGATTTGGCTCAGCCAGCGACTGGACGAATCGAGCTCAGCTGGGCGGCTGTTGTTGACATCATTTAATACAACAATACAGCAAAATTATATTTCACACACACACTCTCACAACCACATCAAAAAGTTCACACAATGCAACTGCCTCACCAGCACACCCACCCGCACCCCCTCGCCACCTCTTAGACCAGCTTTTGTTTTGTTTGTTTTTGTGTTTTTATTGTGAATTTCGCATACGTTGGCAGCTGCTGTGATGCTGATCTGCCTATTTGGTTCACCCACACACACACACACAATCTCTTTCTTTCTATGCATGTGTGTGTGTGTGTGTGTGCAAAATGGCTGCTGCTGCTGTTGGCAGGCCGGTGACTGTGACTGTGTGCGTGTGTGGGAGCTTCGTTCTTTTGCTGGCTCGTTCGTTCGCTCGCTCGTTCGTTAGTTGATTCGTGGCACCTTTTGGATTTGACAGTTTTGTAATTAACTGCAGTCAGCATGTGCGCCATTGGCAGGCGGCAGCGCAGCAAAATATGTTGCATACTTTCAGGTTCGAAATTGCCAATAAGCGCAAATCGACGTCGTTTTTGGCACTTTTTGGCATTCGCCAATTAGTTTTTCCTAGTTTCCCGGAACTTAAATCTGAATGCATATTTTGTACGAATATTTAATTAATTTCAAACGACGCAGGCACTACCCATAATATACACTCTCAGTGTCCATCCTCAATGGCTGGGATTGTCCAGCAACAGCAGCAGCAGCAGATACGCGACACACGTGTGGTTTACATCAGCTTTGCTTAGCTTTTTCTTTGGCCTCGTCCAGCTGTGCCGCTTGTTGTTTTTTATGGCCCTCAGGTCCTTGGCCCGCCTTTATGCGCCCGCATATTAAACAATTATTGCCAAATGGCAAACGACAGCTGCGTTGTGTGTCGCCAGAGCCAATGTCGTTAGTTTGGTGGTGGTGGTGATGGTGGTGGGATGAGGTTACGGATACGGATTCGTCGGCCTATGCGATGGCCCATGTTTTTTTAACACCATCCGAAACCAAAAAGTACATCTCGTGCTCTGCACTGGCTGGGCTTGCTGGCTTTTTTCGCGTTTCAGCGTCTGCTGCAATTTATGTGTATAAATGACAAAAGTACCGTTATTTATGGCCAGCAACCGCAACGCAATTTGGCAACACTTGTTGGCCAATTGGCAAAAATGTGAAACGAGCAGCGAGCTCCGAAATCGAAGCAAAACAGCAGCCGGAAAAGACCTACAAATATTATGTGCAAGTATGTGTGTGTGTCTATATATATATATTACAGACAAGTATGTAGCTACAGAACTGTCTAATATTACAGGAACAAAATAACGAATAAAATGCTGAGATTTGAATGCTCTTTATGCAGATCTAAGGAAAAGAAAGGCAAATGTACAGCAATATATGAAAGGTAGAGTGCTCAACCAATTGATAAAAACCCTAAAAGCTACTCCAAAACTCAAATCAAACGGCCTTCATTTGAAAAAAATATCAAGATGATATCGTCCATATGATTAGGTGGAAATAGTATCCCATTGATATGAAAAATTGATATTATTAAAGATAGATTACACCTGAGGCATCTATATTAATCAGCAATATTAATCCAAATAAAAGTAATAACTTAAAAGCAAAACAATTAATTCGTAGCAACAGCAGTTGGGGTATGATAGAACATTTCCGATTATTATAGGGAACTGAACCCTTAACTAAAAGAACTAACATTTAAGTCTCTCACTTTTAAGTGCGCTCTTCTTGAAAATTCTTAACTTGAGAAACAGAGCGTTGCGTCACATCTTAGCCGTCTCCTGTTCCCTCAGACTCATACTCTTTATGTTTGAAATTATTTTAAAGAGTCAGTTAAGATATTTATGTTTGCTGATGACTTTTTTGAAGTGTTTAGGAAACAGACATGCAACCTACGACTGTTTCTTAAAATAGAAACCAGGGCTGCAAACCCAAAAAAGTTTCCAAACCTCCGGTTTGCTGGTTCGAACCAAAATTGGCCAACGGTTAAGGTTCGGAAATTTGAGGTTCGAAGTTTTTGGGCTTTGGTTTTGGTTCGAACCTTGGTTCGTTGCACGTTTTACCCAATATATATAAAACTAAATAAAGTAGGTATATGTACACCAGACGAATAAATACATTTTAAGACTGTAAGACGTCGATTTTAATTGACGTGATATTGGCGCTCTTGTGCTGGATATTTCTTTCTTTGCTAGTGTATAAATCTTCAGTCCGATTGATTATGCTTTTTCGTATGCACTTTAATCAGTCTCACTCACAAAATTGAGCATCGATTGGTGTTTATTCGCCACACTTGGAACTTTCTTTCACAATGATTTGATCAAAAATGTTTTAATGTCTTCTTTGAAGGAGCCGCATTAAATTTGCTGCATGCCAGCCGCTCATATTTAGTTTGCATTCGTGACATTCTGATTTATCAGTGCTTACAATGTATGTAAATTTCGTAAATGGGTTCGGATTGCGAAATGGGTTCGAACCGGTTCGCTTCAAAACCGGTTTGCAGCCCTGATAGAAACCTTAACCGAAACCCAGGTTCGATTATCTTGGATACCCAGATTTATACAATGTTCGAATAGAGAGAGCGTAAAGTTACAATGCACACTGGGATTGAATGAAAAACTGACCGGAAGAAATTCCAAAAATCGAGGTTGTAGTCTAGGTGCATTAAGTGGCTTAAATAGCAGCCAATTAACACCTGAGGTCGTAAATGGACAGTTTTCAAGGTTCCATAGAACCCAAAGTCGAGAATTGTAGAGACTTATTTTTGAGGCTGGTTTTTCATTTTTAGCAGATTCTTGCTATGCGAAGGGTATGTTTCTGGTGCCTGCTAACCTTTTTTTTTATTTATTGTGTGTTACTTGAGGTACGAAATTTTGTATTCGGCTAATTTAATTCACATAAGATTGAAGTTAATAGTTTAATTGAAAAGACAGACCAAAAATAAAAAAAAACTCTTCTTCATAATTTTTTGACCGGGAAAATTAGGGTCCGGCTATGGCCGGCCTAAGGCTGTCATTTCTTGATACTTTAGACCTTAAGGAAAGTCACTTATCTTATTTCGTCGCCATATACGGCCATGTATTATATCTCCGACCACATAAACTATATATATTCTTCTTCAGCATGACGACCTGAGTCGATTGAGCTTTGTCCGTCCGTCTGTCTGTTTCTACGCGAACTAGTTCCTCAGTTTTGAAGTCTGCTAGAGACAGCGATATTGGACGTAAAAACATTGTCCAGGTGCAGAATATCGATATTATAGGTCAGTGGCAGACCTTAGTGCTGTTTGTTGATAGCCACAAATTAATAGTTTAATTATACTATCACGCTATTGTTCGCGGCAATAACGACTAGTTTACACTTGATTGTTTGTTGTAACAGTAGATTGTTGGTCATTGACCATTTTTCGATGATGATGTGTCTTTATTATACTTCGATGTATTTCAAAATCAATTTTTATACCCGTTACTCGTAGAGTAAAAGGGTATACTAAAGTCGTGCAAATGTATGTAACAGCCAGAAGGAATCATTTCCGACCATATAAAGTATATATATTCTTGATCAGCATCAACAGCCGATTCGATATAGCCATGTCCGTCTGTCCGTCTGTCCGTCCGTCTGTATAAACACCTAGATCTCAGAGACTAGAAGAGCTAGAGCAACCAAATTTGAAATGTAGACTCCTATTGTCTGCACGCAGATCAAGTTTATTTTCAATTTTTGCCACGCCCCCTCACGCCCCCGCAATTTGGAAAAAACGTCATATCTCCTACAGTTTTGATGATAGATGGTTCGTACTTTCTAGAGATATCTAGTACTCAAAATTATTTATCGATTTGCTGAAGGAATGATAAAGATCGGATGAACGATACTCAAGTTATGAGCAAAAAACGGTCGGCGTTCAGCAGCAATCTTAGTGGAGAGAGAGAGAGAGAGAGAGAGAGAGAGAGAGAGAGAGAGAGAGAGAGACTTAGAGAGCGCACTGCGTTGTGCGTTGTGTGTTAACTGGCCGTTTGACTTGTGACCATATTTGAGCTGCGTCATTAAGGGTGCAGAGTATGTAATAGTCGGGCTTGACCGACGTTTTCAAAAGTTTTGTTGTCTGATCTGTTTATCGTGATGAATTTGGAGTCATTTATGTTGGATTTAGTAATTGACAAATGTCTATTAATATCTGGCGGATAATAAATAGCCGAGTTAAAAAATGTTGCATACTTTTCGGCTGACCCACCTCAGGCATACAGGAAGGCTAATAAACATTTGTTTCCATGAGTAACGGGTATATCGAAGTCGGTTAGAGCCGACTTTAGCTTACGCTCTCGTTTTAGGTTAAAACCGGAAGAACATGAGCCTTGAAAAAGACTAGCATGTCAAACCCGTGCGCCTTGAGAAAGGCATAGGTTAGGTTAGGTTAGGTTGCAATGGTTGAAATGGGTGAGAATCCCATTTCATCACTTAGGCCAATGAAGGCCCGCTGTGTTACCATATAACCCTTTCTACGCTGCGATCGTAGAGGGAGGGTCTTTCCCGTTAAACCATTTAGAAAATATCACATATTTGAGTAGAGAGGCTAGATCAGACAGATCGCTTAGAAAAGGACGACCCAAAACTGGGCAATGACAGAAGAGGTGTTGTACACTCTCCTCCTCGTCCACTGAATTGCAGCTTCTACAGAAGTCATTGTGTCTGATGCCGAGCCTAGCGGCGTGTCTTCCTATTGGGCAGTGTCCAGTAAGGGCCCTTACTAGTAGGGAAATATGCAGTCTTTCTAGACGGAGTAACGCCCTAGATTTTTTAATACTAAGAGTAGGCCATGTAAGCCTAGATACTTCACATGTGTGAATTGATTGCCATCGATTCATGGTTATTCGATGTGTAGTTTCCTTTGTTTGTAGCTTAAAGGTCGCAAGAGGCACACCTATGTTGCTCTTATCCGGTAAGAGCTGAGTGGTGGTGCCAAGTCTGGCGAGGTGGTCGGCCATCTCGTTGCCTTCAATGTTGCAGTGTCCAGGCACCCAAACGAGATTAATTTCGAAGTGCTGAGCCATCTCATTAAGAGATTTGCGGCACTCCGTAAGAGTTTTGGTATTGTTAATATAACCGTCAAGGGCTTTTAAAGCAGCTTGACTATCTGAAAAAATGAATACTCTACTTCCTTGGATTGCGAGGGTTCCCAGAAGGATGGTAGCCTCCTGGATGGCTACAAACTCCGCTTGGAAAACACTACAATGGTCAGGAAGCCGAAATGAAGTTTCGATCCCGAGCTCTGGACTGAAGACTCCTCCTCCTACCTGTCCACCCAGTTTGGAGCCATCAGTGTAGAAATTTATGGCATTCGGTTTGCAGTGAGGTATTGAGTTCCAGTCCAGTCGACTCGGTATGGTGACCTTATACATGGTGGTAAACGTTATTGTTGGGATGCAGTAGGCAAGCGTTGGCGGTACCGCCACTTGATGCAGAAGTATAGAGGAGTGGCCAGAGTTACTATCTTTCCAGGTACCGCTTTCTCTCAGCCTGAGAGCGGAGTTACTGGCGATTTCTTTACCCAGAAGATCTAGAGGCATAAGGTGTAACATTATGTTAAGTGCATCTGTTGGGGTTGTACGCAATGCACCAGTCATGCATAATGCAGCACTACGTTGAACTTTGGTTATGGTTCTGAGGACGGAAGGTTTCCCCAGAGCCGTCCACCATACGATGATTCCGTATAGTAGTATTGGACGTACAACGGCTGTGTACAGCCAGTGTACTATTTCAGGGGAAAGTCCCCATTTACGACCAATCGCACGTTTGCACGAGAAAAGTGCAGAATTAGCTTTTTTGATACGTTCAGTTATGTTTTCGTTCCAATATAATTTTTTGTCCAACACTACACCAAGGTATCTTGCAGAATCGCTAAATTTTGGGTGTATGTTGTTTAGTCGTGGTGGTGTTAAATTTGGTATCTTATACTTGCGGCTAAAGAGAACGAGTTCAGTTTTGGTTGGATTGACTCCAAGACCACTTTGTGTCGTCCAATTTGAAAGTGTTGAGACTGCATCCTGCATCAGGTTGCAGAGAGTGTGGGGAAATTTGCCTCTTGTGATTATGGCAACGTCATCCGCATACGCTATCACCGTGTGTCCTCGCAATTCCATGAGTCGCAACAATTCGTTGACTGTTACCACCCAAAGGAATGGCGAAAGAACACCTCCTTGAGGAGTGCCTCTACTTACTACCCTGCTTGTAAGCATGAGTCGGATGAGCTCCACCAGGGGTGCCTCCACATTTAGGATTGTCAAGACAGAGGTGATAGCGTTGGGGAGAACATTGTTAAAGGCACCCACGATGTCTAGGAATGTCGTAAGCGCATATTCTTTTGCCTCGAGTGATTTCTCAACTTTCGAGACAAGAGAGTGGAGTGCTGTTTCTGTTGACCTTCCCTTGCTGTATGCGTGCTGCGCTGGGGACAGAGTGGATGGGTCTATTGTCTGCCTTAGATGGGCATCTAGTAGTCTCTCCAGTGTTTTGAGGAGAAAAGATGACAGGCTGATCGGCCTGAAGTCATTTGGTCTGACATGCGAGGCTTTTCCTGCCTTTGGTATGAAAACCACTTTTATATCTTTCCACAGTGTGGGTATATACTGTAATCGAAGGCAGCAGACAAAGATTGTCTGAAGCCATGCAATTATTTGTGGTAGTGATTTTTGAAGCTGAGCGGGAAAGATTCTATCTGGCCCGGGTGATTTGTTGAAAAGTGTTCACAGCCCACTTAATTCGATGTTCAGTTACTATATCACTTATGTGACTTAGCGTGTCGCCTCTAAATGCCTCTATGGGCTCCAAAGATGTTGAACAGCCAGGAAAATGTGATTCCAGAAGTAAATTGAGGGATTCAGAGCTGGAGTCAGCCCAAGTTCCATCAGGATATTGTAGGAGTCCCGGAGGGGTTGGTGAACTCGCTAAAATTTTTCGAAGTCTTGATACTTCGGAGGTCGATTCAATACTGTTACAGAAATTTGCCCACGAGCGTCGTTTGGCTTTCCGCATTGCACTTTTATAGTCTCGTAACTTGGCTTTATACATCTCCCAGGATGAATCCAGGTTAGTGTTCTTAGCTGAGTTGAATGTCTTTCTACACTCTTTCCTTAGTATATCCAGGTCTTTAGACCACTAGGGGGGCTTATGGTGAATTTCGTATTTAATATGTGGGCATGATTTGTCAAGTGCCTTTGTGCATGTCGTTGTAAATATGTGGACTATTTCATCTAATTAGTCCGCATTCACAGGTGTGAATTGCGGAGCTGCATCTAGATTTTTCACTATAAGTCTCTTATACTGTTTCCAGTTCGTTTTTCTTAAGTTTTCTGTTTGTTTAGGTTCGGGGCATGATTCTATTAGCTTTAGCTCAATATATCTATGATCTGAGATGGAGTGGTCTGATAGAGCTCTCCATAAAATAATATTTTCTATTAGAAACTCTGAAATGAGGGTGATATCTAGTACCTCCCTCCGAGTTCTAGTGACAAAAGTTGGGTCATTACCTTTATTGCAGATAATAAGATTCGTACTTAAAAGATAATCGTAGAGTAACTCACCACGATCGTTAGTGTCTGTGCTGGACCATTTTGTATGGTGTGCATTAGCGTCTCCACCCAGTATTAGTCTGGTTCTGCTGCCTTGACTGTTGTGCACTAGGTCTTCAAATAGTCGGGATGGTACTGGCTCCGTTGTATCATGAGCCAAATAGAAGGAAGTCAACCTGTAGGTGGTGCTCCCCAATTCAAGGTTGACTGTTGTGATGTCTCCATCACTGAATTGGGGAAGTAAAAATGCGTTAAGAGTTTGTTTTACTAATATACATGTACGCGGCTTACCCTTACCCCGAATGTGGTACAAGTTGTATTTTGGCGTCCTCAAGCCACAGATCCTGTCACCAGTGATCCAAGGCTCTTGGACTAAAACAATGTCTGCTTCACCTTTTGCTAGGCGAAGCAGAAGTGCAGCGGAAGCTGCTTTACTGTGATGAAGATTTATTTGAAGGATCTGCATCATCAGAAAGTATTTCCTCTGCCGTTAGGGTAGCATCGCCTTCTGCATCATCATTTGTTTCATCGTGCAAAAGCTCATGCTCGGTGTAGAGTCTCCCTAGACTCGTGCCATAGTCTGACCCTGACGATATGTAGCCTTCCAACTCCTCTAGGGAAGGTGGATCGTCAGTTTCCATATCGTCATCGCTTGGCTCTTCTGCCTCTACGCTCGCTGCTAGGTTAGCTAGCGCCGTCGTATCTGTCTTATAGACAGTCATTTTCACTTTTTTAAAAGCGTAATCCAAAAGTCCCTTGGTTTTAGCCAGGTGCTCCACTGTCTAATTGTTTATCTGGAATATTACGTGGATATTCGCATTGCTGGACTCCTCCACTTTCATAACCTTCCAGTTCGCTGTTGGTACATGCGGATTAAACATAGACATCATTTCGAGTATGTCCGATGGGTCGCTTGGCTTTTGGGCAGCCAAACTCGCGCTCTAGGGCAAAAGGGGATGTCTTTGGCATCAACTGCCCTAAGTTGAGCACCTGGGTACACTTCCCCCACCTTTCCGATCGCGGCTTTGTACAGCTCCGCTGACCTTTCATCCTCGCACGCGATTAGCTTCACGTTTTCTTGAAACCATTCCGCGTTATTGCATATAGGCGGTGGGCCAGG
Organism: Lordiphosa magnipectinata; assembly: GCA_037044535.1. NCBI lineage: Eukaryota > Metazoa > Arthropoda > Insecta > Diptera > Drosophilidae > Lordiphosa > Lordiphosa magnipectinata. The sequence goes on from JBAMBO010001051.1 coordinate 315,130, forward strand.
GTTCGCTTTTAGCACCTTCATGGCAACACCTCCCAGCTCGGCCTCTACCCATTTCCATTGGTGTAGAGGAATTTTACCATCATTCCTGCTGGCATCGATAACACCCAGGGGCGCCATGTGTTTTTGGTCTTTTGGGGGCCTCAGTTTGGGTTTCCTTAAGAAAGGCATACGTGGAGCTCGCTTTCGAACGATGCGATCAGTTCCAAGCTTCCCGAGCGACTGGAAAATCTAGTTAGAACACAAACTGTTCTAGTTAAAGTGTTATCTCTACAAACAGGGTTCAATAGAAATTGATTGATTGTGTTGTATGTTTTATGATGCATTTTGTAAATTATAATTCGAATTTATATATATTCATATTATATTCTCCAAAAATAAAATGCGAAATTTAAAAATGTGTTCGCGCCACTCATGAAGTAAGACTTGCCAGCCCTTAGTCAGCTGGCTGTGACATAGATGTCGACACTATCGGTAGATGGCGCAACCTGAAGTGGTTGTGTGGCAGCCCTGGCCACCTCTGGTCACACTATTCATCGACCACCATCCCTGGCGCTCGGTTTCTGGCTTGGCTTCGGCCAGCGCGGTTCGCGCCCGATCGCTCCGTTCGACTCAACGATATTGTTAGCTTAAGTATTATTCAATAAAGTTAGTTACTAAAGATAACCAAAGTGAGTTACAATGAAAACTAAAGTGGTGACCCCCGACTAAGTTAAAGAACACAAACAATAAACCAAACAAATTCAAAGCAGTGTGCTAAACAAATTAATTTCAACCTCTGACGAAATTCACACGCACACATACACACACTCACAGGCAAGCAGCCTGCTCTGGGACGCAGCCCGTACCCACACACCCATACAGTGACGCGATTCATTTCGACATACAACTTTCGATCATCAAAATCAAACAGTATTAAGTTAACTATTTCGACAACAGCGAGCCAGAAACTCAAGGACAGCAACATCTCTAGCCTTTTTGGCCAAGTGTGTCCCACACACACACACGAGTGACGCCGGCAAAACACACACACACACGACAAACGCCGCGACGGACGCCGCGACAGGGCGGCACACACATACACACATGCTCACGGCGTCTGCAGCATACAATCACGAATTTTCGCGCGTTCTTGCAAAACACACACATACACACGACAGACGCCGGCAAAGCGGACATACAGAGGCGAGATTTTTGGCGCTGAGAATGCACATTTGGGACAGCACACGGCCGGCGATCATCGAGCAGGCCTTACTCCAACCAGGAGTCGCTCATTCGTACTTTTGGCAGTGGATTTTTTTTTTCGCAATTTGTGAAACACCATCGACAAACCTCCTGGTTAGAAAACGACGCCGGCAACGCCTACACACATTCACACACACAGACACCAACGCATGTGGTCATATGTATACATATGCTTTAGCGCTCATTTCGCTTGCATGACATCGACCTCTGCCCACGCAAATTGTCCACCGACCTCCTGTCTGTCGCCCGGTCCTACACGTCGAGCTGTCCACATCCTGCTGCAGCCCAGGCTGTCCACCAGCCTGCCCTTCATCTACTGCTGGTGCCTACTATTTACGTGCGCCCAATCGACTCTTCAACTACAAGTAACCGATCTCACGTTGGTCACCCGACCAATTTTTCAGATGTTACATTGTACGCAGCCTGCCAGACGATCTTTTTCGCATCTGTCGTCGTCGCCGGTGCTCAGGCACAACGATCCCCAAACCTGACCGACCACTAGCAACATGCTACAACTCGAGACGCTCTTTGTTTGGCAATTAATGCCAGCCTGAGTCTACCAACAAGTTCTCGACCTCAATCGAAAGTCCTTAACGAGAGGCACCACGAAAGTCCACAACGAGTGGCAAGCGAAAGTCCACAACGCGTGGCAAACGAAAGTCTTTACTCGGGGTACAATACCCAGTACTATTGACTATTCAACTTCAACCCCGATCGAACGAACTTGCTTGTCGACCCCCACTCGAAGCAACGGCCTCAACGCGAGGTTTTCATCGACCCAACTTCGACACAACCATCACAGCGAAAACTATACGCAAGCATTCCTCCACTTTGGGACTTGTGCAAATCCTGTAGATGATCATCACTCACCCCGGACATACACTCACCCCGGCTATACTCAAAACTTTCATCATTCGTTCCCACATGGTCTCTGGAGGGGGAGTACTGTGGCAGCCCTGGCCACCTCTGGTCACACTATTCATCGACCACCATCCCTGGCGCTCGGTTTCTGGCTTGGCTTCGGCCAGCGCGGTTCGCGCCCGATCGCTCCGTTCGACTCAACGATATTGTTAGCTTAAGTTATGTTAAATAAAGTTAGTTACTAAAGATAACTAAAGTTGTTTAGTTATCTTTAGTAACTTATTTTATTTAATTATAATATTAATCGCTATAACATTGAAGGGAATTAAATCGAGGCGACGATGGTCCAAATTAGTTGGAAACATCAACCAGCCAGCGATGGCACACGACCATATGGCTGTACCTATCGCCTGAAGGGATTGATCGATGGTGCCGCTGTTGCTTTTGACTAATATGAATGGCTTTGCTTGGTTTTGCGAATAATTATTAAAACAAAAATTTCAATGCTTAGACTAATTATATAATTTTTTCATTTGATGCAACCTATCCAGAAAAACAATGTTGTTTACATTTCCAAAATTAATTTTACCTATCAAAATTGTTTGGGTGGTGAACTTTGCTAAATCTCTTAACAAAACACAAGAGATTTGAAACCAACCGAAAGAGATTTCTGGGACACCGAGAATTGGTTTTGGGTTGGAATTTGGTTGGAAGACACCTCCGTATATGATTTTAAACTGATCTGCGAAAGTTGGTCGAAATCGCTAACCGTTGAAGCGAGTGTATTTAGACTTCATTTGTATGGAAGCTACATCTAAAAATTGAGCGATCTTAACGAAACTCGTCCAGAATGTTTCGATAATGTTAAAATAGGCGTGTACAAAAAACTGTCCCAATCTGAAAGTTTTTAGGAGTACCCCCTTAAGTCAGCCCCCTCCCACCCGATTGAAAAAATAATGCCAGAAATGAAATCGGAGCAGCCGAAATTTATGAAACGATGCGCAATTAGATTTTTATACTCTGTACCGAAGGTACATAGAGTATATTAAGTTTGTGCAAAAGTATGTAACAGGGAGAAGGAATCGTTTCCGACCCTATAAAGTATATATATTCTTGATCAGCATCAACAGCCGAGTCGATATAGCCATGTCCGTCTGTCCGTCCGTCCGTCTGTCCGTCCGTATGAACGAAGAGATCTCAGAGATGGTAAGAGATAGAGGTTTGACATGTATGGGACATGTATATCTTATACTTGCAGGCAGATGAAGTTTATTTTCAATTTTTGACACGCACCCTCCCGCCCCCGCAATTTGGAAAAAACGTGTATCTTCCACAGTTTTGATGATAGATGGTTCGTACCTCCTAGAGATATCTAGTAAAATTATTTATCGATTTGCTAAAGGAATGATCAAGATCGGATGAACGATTCTCAAGTTATGAGCAAAAAACGGCCAGTTAACACCCTCAAACCCCCCCAATCATAAACACTGCATTCTGTTGAACGGCAATCTTAGTGGAGAGAGAGAGAGAGAGAGAGAGAGAGAGAGACTTAGAGGGCGCTCCGCGTTGTGTGTTAACTGGCCGTTTGACTCGTGAGCAAATGCTAGTGTAAGGCTGCAGAGTATGTTAGAGTCGGACTTGATTGACTTTCTTTCTTGTTTTTTAATATGTTATCCCCTTCCCAACCCCCTTATACCCGATTGGAAAATTCTTACCAGAAATGTTATCGGAGCACCTCAAAACCTATGAATAATTTTTTTTCCTCCATAAATCAGCCAGCTCCTCACCGATCGATAAAATAATGCCAGAAATGGAATCAGAGCAAACGAAAGCTCGAAAGTACTGATTTTGATGCGTCTAAAACCAAAGACAGCGACGTTAGTAATTTCTGTCGGTCAGCTTTCGATTCTGCCACAGTGTGCAATGTTTCCTTTGATTTTCTTATTCGTTTTTCTTCTTACGAACTTTAATGCCGTAGCCTTTTTTTCCTTTCGATAAGGAATATCAAATATGAATCTTAGAAAGACTTTTTGAATTTAAAAAGTCCTAGGTATGGTAAAAACAGATCAAAGTCGTATATAACCATATCAATATTAATTCTATAAATTATGTAATATCGCACACCCGAAAGCATGTATCTCAATGTTTTATACATTGTCCCGAATTGGGTGTGTTATAAGTGTTTAAAGCAGCGTTGGCCAACGAGAGCGAGGCCAAAACGTGAGAGTGTGGGAAAATCAAGCGCCGTGAAATTGCCTCGACATGACAGCATCAAAGGCTAGCCAGCGAATGAAAGGCTTTTTGCTCTCTTCTCCTCAACTTCGGCATGTGTTCGGCTCGTATATGTGTTAATAGCGAAATGTCTTCGCCCCCCAGGGGGTACTGGAGACCATCGCTGGTTTAAAGAGATTGCATTTTTTTTCTGTTGTTTAGTTGTTGCGTTCACTGAATATTTTTCTTTCTATAATAATTAGTATTTTTTACTTTCCCTTTTTTGCCGTCTTGTATTCGATCTCAAGACCTCGGGGGACTGAACCCACGGAATGGCAGCTTTACTCGCTTTACCATCAACCAGATTCGAGGCAGTGCCGCTAATCACAGTAAAAACTCTGAGCATGCAAAATGCCCGATGGTGCAAATGCAAAGACTGTGCGTATAAACGGCAAGGTCATGAGTTCGATTGAGCTGAGAGTCGATGAACATTTTCCCATGATAATTATGCTTATGTCGTCGGCATATGCGATTATCTTGGGTGCTTTCTTGCGGAATTTTAGTAATAGTTCGTTGACCAAGAGGTTCCATTGAAGAGTCGAAAGGACTCCGCCCTGAGGCGTTTCGCCATGTGCCCCACTCGGCTTGTACTTTCCTGCAGCTCAGCAGGTTGTATATCCAGGATTAAAATGCCTTGTGTATTGCTAGTGCTCTTAGGCTTCGTATTATCGCTTCTGTGGTGCTCCCAGGGCAAATTCCTGATGGTACAGTGCCTTCTGGATGGTGGCTACTAGGCAGTGTAGCGAAGTTTCATGCCTTCTCTTATATGGAGGTCCAGTAGTTTTTCCATTCTTTTGAGCAGGAATGACGTGAGGCTAATGGGCCTGTAGTCTTTTGTTAGTGACTGCATTTTCCCGCTTTGGGCAGGAATACAGCGCGTGCTGTCCTCCAGGCCACAGGTACATAGCTCTTTCTCAAGCACGGTTCAAAAATGGATTGCATCCATGGGACGATTGCGCATTTGCTCGTCTTTAGTATGGCTGGAAATACTTCATCCAGTCCTGGGAATTTGTAAATCGCGAACGAGTCGATCACCCAACGGATTTTCTCTGGAGTAATGATGTTATTTGGGATGTTGATTTGTTGCGTGTGTAGGTCATGAGGCGTGTCAGACTCAGCGACTACAGTACAGCCTGGAAAGTGCGTATCTAGTAGAACGCATGTCGCTGCTGCTTTCCGTCCAGTGACCGTCGTTCGCTTTCAGCTGACTCTGCATGGGTGGCTGCTTTGACAGCAATTTCCAGAGTCTAGCTGTTTCAGAGACCTTCTCTAT